>JACDJE010000101.1:820383-878482 GCA_016647715.1 Pavo muticus
AAAAAAAAAAAAAAAAAAAGTGCATATGAACAAACTACTGCATCTGTTTGTATTTTTGAGCCAGTAATGAAAAGATAGTAAGCCAACTTATTCCTGATTTAAGGGAAAAAAAGAGAAAGGAAAATATCAGCTGAATTGTGTGATACACAAAACCCTTGTGGTTAGCTCGGTAAATATTATTTCAGCCCTGTTTTGTGAAGTGAGACTGTGGCTTGGTCTGGTTTGATTTCTACAAACTGGGAACAGATAGTTTTGGGAAACAGTCCTGTAACAGCAGTGGTGTGCAGCTCTGTCAGCCAATTTTCAGTGGGCAAACAGTGATTGATACGAAATAGAACGGCTTTTTGTTTAAGATAGGTTCTTCAAATAGTTACTAATGGAAAGCGACTGACAGCAGAGAGAAATGAATGCTTGAGTCTGAAAGGGATCAAGTTGGTAGTGGGAGGCATGGAAGTATAAATGTAGCAAAAGAAAATGTGAAACTGGGAGGTCCTTGCAGAAGGAGGTTGAGGTAGCATTTGTGGTTTTAAGCAACAGCGTTACTACTTTTGTTTGTGTGTATTTTTTCAAAATTGAATTAAAATGGGTAAGCATGAAGAGGTTCTAAAACAACAATTTAAACACTTAAAAATGAATATGAAGTTTTAGTAATTCTGAGTGAGATGAATAATGTGGTCTTAAAATGCTAAAAAGCACATCAGCACATTGCTGCTATATGGTGTAGGTGTGGAAAATAGGCTAGTATTTTCTATTCCAAGTAAAGGAAGCTCTGTACTCTTTCAGGATACTAATTAACAGAAAATTTTTCATGCACGTATATGCTGAAAACATCTTCAGTTCATTTTTTAGACTAGCGAACATCTTTTCAGTCTGCTGTTACAGTTGCAGGCTGTGCTGCATCAAATGGATTAAGCCTTGATTAATCAATGAGATTTTTCTTGCCGGGATGCTTAAGCTTTTGTTACACAGAGGCAGAAAAAAATATTCTGAAGAAAGCAGTAAAAAACAGAAGGCAGCGTGTTGTTTGTGTCTTTGCTTTACTTTCTTTGAATTATCTGCTCACTTTTCATAAGGATTATAATGGCAGAAGTCCAGTAGCACTCCTTTTCTAGAGGTTTAAGGTTCTTTGCTCCCACTTCAGAGGTGTGGACACACCATAGACATAGTTTTCAATATTTGCTTTCCGGTACAAAGTCAGGTATAAATTTACATTGTAATTCTGTGGGTAGTCTTTCAGAGTAGAGGTCTTGTCTTCAGCCCAATTTTCAGCCAGAGGGAGCACTAGCAGTACTAAAAGCCGTACAAAGTGTTAATTTGCTTCACAAGCATCACTTTGAATTATGAAGGAAAAAAAAAAATGAATTAGGCATGCAGATGGTCTTTCCCAGTAAAGCCACACAGGGGAATGTAGGAAGAGACTGCCAGATAAGTGCGTTATTCCACAGTTTTTCGTGGTATGTCTTGCCCTTCGTTTTGAAGAATACAATACTTGCATTTTAGTTGGTATTAGTCTAATTTAACACTGTATTTCCTAACATCCACCAATGAGTAGTTGGCTTGTATCCAAAAGCCTGCTGAAACTTGAACTTATTGGAATAAGCAGTGAAAGACGCTATGCTATTTTGTGTATGAATTGCTGCTCCCACCCTCTGAAGTTAGGCATCTGTCTTTGCTTCCAAATAATGTCGCTCTGTCAGTCTTTGCTCCCTGAAAATTTATCTTTGATATAATCTTAATTCAAATGTTATCATTGCATATCAAAGGGATCAGTTCCAGATCGATGATCCGTATAAAGAATTGCAACAGTAAATTCCACAAGTTGCCTTTTCTGTTTCTCTGAACAAGTAATGAAATACAACAAAAACGTCAATTAGCTGACTTCGGCTTTTTCATTTTTCCTTCCTCAAGGGCCACAGATGACCTCAGAATACGCACTTGCAGTGAGCATTCTTCTAGTATGGCATTAATTACACTTAAGTGAGTAAGAAACGTAGGGAGATTAACTTGGAAAACTGCAGCTAAAGACACAGGAATTTCTCCCTTGCACCCAGCCAGAAACAAAAACTTCCTTCTGAAGATACTTTGCTTTCCATGTTTGTTGCACCTAGCATAGTACTAGCAGTTGGAAACAGTATCTGGTTTTCATTTGATATCTTTTCTAGGTTTGTTGTGAGGAAGGATAGTTTCTTGATAATTTTTTAGGGAGAACCTTGATTAGTTTACCTTCTAATAAGTAGTAAACTAACAAATGAAGAAGTTGAAGCATATACCTAACTGTGTTTAAAACTTTTTCCTTTCATTCTGGAGACTTAGGGAAAATAATAAACTAAATACTAAACGAAGTATCATACCATGTTCTTCCGTGCTTCAGCAAATGCCCTTTTCTCTTCTTCTATGCGTCGTCTTGCATCTTGTTCTGCTCTCCTTTTTTCCTCTTCTCTCCTCAGTCTTTCCATCTCCTCAAAACTGAGCCTAAGTTTACCAGGACGGAATTCTCTACCAGAATTTTCAGATTCTTCATAGCCACTTTCATTTATCTTTGAGAAAATTGAGAGGAAAAAAAATAAAATAAATATATAGTGCTTGGATAAGATTATTTTTAATGTATCTATTCTGAATAGTAAATAAATACTCCAATAATTCCTTTCTGATCCTTTATAATTGCATTTTTTCACCTGGAGAAAAAATAGAGACTTTCAAGGTGAGGCTGGATCAGGACCTGGGCAGACTGATGTAGCTGTGGTGTCCCTGTTCATTGCAGGGGGGTTGGCCTTCAGAGGCCCCTTCCAACTCTAAGGATTCTATGATTCTATACTGATGATTTGATTCCTATAAGAAACTTTTTAAACTTCATTTTAACCAGCGGATAGAGAAGAAATGTATTTCAGAATCCCATATTGAACTTCTATATTTATTTAAATCACTTCAAGGTGTAATTTGAAGCAGGATGTCTTATCAGGAAAAGGATAAACAATTATGTATCTATTTCATAGTTTCAGGTTTGGATTATTTCCTGTAAACAAGCACCCCCTATTCACTTTCTTCACATCATTTCCATTGACTTTTATACCACTGAGTTATCTTATCATCAATGCACTTAGCAGTTTAAAAGAAGGCTGTAGTTTTATACCAAAACTAAATTAACATTTTTAATTAATCCAGACTGACATTTTTGTTTCTCTTCTTTTTAGACATTTAATCATCACTGAAGAAAGGGAAGTGAGATATTTCATTATTTCTTATCTCCAGTAAACATTATCTGCTAAGAGAAACCCATTGTTTGCAAACTGCAATGAAGAACAAAAGAATGAACCATCTTCAGAACATATCATGGAGTACCTCATTTGTTAATGGTGGAAATTGACTGGAAACTGTCAAGAGTATTAATACTCCAGCTATCTGCGTACTGCAAGCAAGCCTGGTATGTTGGGTAAACAGCTGAGGGAATTACAGAGGTCTTTTATTTGGAACTCATAAGGGTTAAAAAAACAAAGGATTGAAGGAATTGAACTGCTGAACTCTTCCTTTAAGGAAACTTTTTACTCCAAATTTTGACAACCACTGATACCAGATATAACTGCGTAGTGGAAAAAGACCACAGGGGTGACTTGTTTTTCTTTTGAATTTGTAAATTCAATTGTCACACTTTTTTATTACTTGGTTAATAAATGTAGGTATACAAGGGTGGGAGATGTGAAGAAAACTTCGATTAGATGGCTACAGTGACTTCACGAAGTTCCCTCTCCTTCATTTTCTTTTCTCTTTCACTCATTTCCCTACTCCAAAAGAAAAACAAAAATGAGCATTATTGACATAATGCCAAGGTTATTGTTATGGAATGGTTAGGTGATTTTTTTCAAGCACAGAGGGAGGACAAGAGGCGGGGTGAGGGGGGTGTTAACTTCAGTTTTGGCAACTGCCTGAGCCTAGAACCCTCCCAGTTGGGACCAATTGGGAATTTCAGAAGTTCAGCTTTCTTGGAGGTTCTGTGTTGTGCTGGTTTTTGGTTTGTTTTGTTTTGTTTTTCCATTGAGTAGCAATTTGTTTTTGAAATATAGGTAATATAATGATCTTGTTTGTTCGTGAATGGTAATTTATATTTACACCGTTCTTTTAAAGTTAAAATTAGCAAATAGAAATTAGCAAACAGAAATAATATGTTTAAAGTTCTCATGAAATATGAAAGACCAAGACTCATTAAACTTCTTTGTATGTGAATGAACAAAGTCACAATGTTTGAGATTGTAAAGAGGAAGGATGCTTAAATACAGAACTTCAAAATAAAGCTTTTGCAAATAGAGTATAGCAAAATAGGAAATACAGCACTGAAGTATCTGGTGTATCTTATGCTAGTGCTAAGTCCGTGATTCCTTTAGTGTGACTGAAGAACAAACTATAGTGAGGTCCGTTTATAGCTGAACTAAAATAAGTCTGGCTTATGATAGTGGAAATAGTTTTGCAAATAATATCAAACAGAAGTTGAGAGCAACAATTTGGTGTTGAATCCCATAATGCCTGGTACACTATTATTTACAGTGCTACCTACAGGACAGCCGACCTATCTTTCCTTTTCTTCACAAAAACAAATTTAAGAAACCAACACAATATATCCTATTTATAACACAAGTGTGGGAATAAGAAGTAGCATTTTCCTATTACAGAATGTTTTCATAAAAATTGGTTACTGAAACATATGAAGTACTTTTCATGATCAAAACAGAAAAGTAATTTTCTTCTTGAGCATATACAGCTTGAGGTACTGCGAAGTGCAGATATGAAAATTGACCATATTGACAACAAATGTAAAACACAGCATTTCCTCATTTTATTAAAATAAGAGAGTTATGCCTATATGGTTAGTGAGTCAGAGCCAAGATGAGAAGCATCTATCTCAAAACTCAGTGGTGACAGAATTTTCAGCTTGAAATCAAGCTAAGCAATAAAAACCAGGTTCAGGAGTGAATGTAAAGGCATATCCTCTATCAGAATTCTATAGCAACATGCACAAAACATGTACTTACCATTTGCTGTCTAGCTTCTTCAAAGGCGCGTTTTTCCTCTTCTAAACGCTGCTTTGCTTCTACCTCTGCTTGCCGCCTTTGGTTTTCCTGTCTCTGTCTTTCAAGTTCTTCAAAAGTTACTTTCAGCTTACCAGGAGGCAGAGACACTTGTGTTTCATTGTCCTGATTTTCACCCTGTATAAGAAAAATGAAATAGTTACCATTTAAATAACACATGTTTATTGCTTAGGTATTTTTAGATGAGCGGTTTACCGTGAGAAATGAAAGGCACTTGGATTCCTTAAGGAATTTGTTTTGTTCCTCATATTTAAGCTTCATTTCTTCATCCGGTCTGCCTTTTTGTTCTGCTCTTTCTTTTCCTGTGTTATCAAAGTTTGTTTTCATCTTCCCAGGTGTTTTGTTGGGTTTTACAGGCACTACCGTAACCAGTAGCGAATCATCCCCTTCCTGTCCAAAAAGATATTCATTATATTTTCATAAAGCTTGACTTCTAGGTAACTTCTTAAACTGTTGGTTTTTTACCTGTGTGCACCAAAAGTTCCAAAATAATTACTTGTACCGAGTATTAACAACAAGAATAAATCTATCTGCCTCTGACAGTCACTGATTTTCTTGTAATATCTGAAAGCATCAAGACTGAATGATACTTTAAACATAACTGCTGGCAAGATGTCATATTTTCATTAACTATTTCTTATAAATATTCATTATTTGGATAAGGTAAGAACAGGTGGGATTTTGAATATGTAGAAATTGTAGTGGCAGTCTACTTCTTACCATGTAAGAGAGATGCAGTGGTTGGAATAAGGTAGTAGTTGTAGAAGTTTGTTCTTTGTCAGATTAATTTGCTTTGGAAGGAGTCGCTGCTTCAAAATTCTTTTCATAAATTATTTGCCAAAATATGCTTCACCCAATTTTTTTTAAGTTAGATACCATGATAACAAGGGCACTGTCAAATAACTTAAAAGTAATAGGATTTGGTGGTGTGTGGTTTTCTTTTTTAACTGCAATAGGAATGTGATTCTGTGTTAGTGACAGACGACTGGACCTTCAAGCCTAGATTTTTGAAATTATATATTTGTTTGCAAGATTTAAAATAGAAATCCATATGTTAAATGAGTTCATTTGAGGGGAAAAAAAAGTTACCAAGAAGTTGAGACCACTGATCAAACATCAGTATATTGACAAAACCTCCTTTTAATGACAAGCTTAAGGCAAAGAGCTTTATGATGATACTTTCCGAAGCCAGAGGATTTAGAGTAACATTGTCAGTATGCCTCAAATCATTGTGATGGCTTTGAATATTTGCATTTGAGGTGTTCTGAACCCTTCAACATATTATTCATGCTTCAGACTCTAAACCTTAAATAAATAGAGTTTCAAGTGCAGATAAACACTTCTGCATGCTTTAAAAGATTCTTAGGTCCTTGGTTGAACTGCAGCGAAATACTTGTGCCCGTTTGGAACTTCTCCCAGCCCATATTACAATAATAAAGCAAAGTGAATAAAAATGTAGGTGAACGTTTCTTTAAAAAAAAGCTGATTACCTCTGCTGCTGATTCAGTTCCCGTATTGTTAAAGTCATCAATCTATTAAATAAGAATTTCATAGGATTACATTAATTGGGCTCTTTGCCTTAGATTTTCAAACAAAGAACTGGAAATTTTGTTTTGTGTCAGTGATACGTATGTAGCACTTAAATTCACAGAGATGGTAACTTAAATGCACAGAGATGGACTGAACCTTTGGTGGAATATTTCAGGTAGGTTAGCAAGTTGAGGAACAGGAAACGTGACATGGTACACAAAGCATGCTTCAGCATTCTTAACACTTCAGTGATGAACCGAGAAAAGTGCTTTAGGTGTTCATTCTTTGTGTGAGCATTCCATAATTGTATTTAAAAGCAAACAAACAAAAAACCGTGAAAGCAAAAGTATTTCTGATCTAAGTGACATTGTCTTCCCCTCAACTCCCTGCAAAAAGACTGTTGTATTTGGTGTCTTAATAGTGTTAGTTTTATACAGCAACATTCTTTCTGAAATTCTCCATGATTTACCATTTACTTTCAAAGTAAATTAAATGTTTGCTGGATAAAACTGTACTTTTAGCAGGAAATGTAACAATGTTGAAAGTAGAAAATACTATATAAGTTCTTATTGAAAACTGGATACTCCTGCAGTACTGTTTCTCTTTTCTTACAAAAAAGCCAAACCACTTTTCATACAAAAAACCCCACCCAACCTAAACTAAATACTCCTATCTTTTTGTTAAATAAATGAAACATAAATCTTATGGTCCTAGTCTATCATCTCAATGTTTACTTGCACTGCAGTATTTGCAGCACTGAAGAAAACTTACAAATGGAATTTAATATGATGTCCCAGTGCAACATTTTACAATGACAAGATTTCTCTACTGGCACAGTTAGAGTCTGTTTACATGTAGGTGCAGTAACAGCTCACAAAGTGACCAAGGAATCGAACATGACTTGAATTATCATGATTTTTAGTTTATTTGTATCTTCATATATTTGCCTGATGAGGTTGTTTTCATACTTCTTACTTGCCTCAATTTATCTATCACTGAACTGCACTCACTAATTTATAAGCAAAACTTGCCTAAAATAAGGGTTCGTAAATAAAAGAAATACTTTCAGATTAGTTTAGTCAATTCTAAAAACACTTACAAACCCCAGCTTGTGCCTGGTTTCTATTCCTACCACGTTTTATGCCTGCCTGCTTTTGTCTGTAACTCAAGCTTAAAAAATGGTTACCCTAAAGATTATTTAGAGAATATTTATCTTCACTTTCTTCCTAAATTCAATCCCATTCAGTATCTCCCATGTAAGCCACTACAATCAGAAATCTTAAAGCCAAATACTTGTGCTGAATACAAAACTTTTTCTAATTTGTTTACAGTTAGACCTTATTTTGATGAGCTCACCATACCTCCTGTGCTTTTTTGGCTAATTCTCTTTGAATTTTTCTTTTCTCAATCATATCCTGCTCAATTCTGCGCTTTCTTTCTTCTTCCGTTCTTTTTCTTTCTTCTTCTTGTCTTTGCTTCTCCATTTCTGCAAACTTGCCTTTAACAGTTCCTGTGATATGAAACATACAATTCAGTAACGAGATTTAATACCTACCTAGTGGGTTATGTGGCCTTTAAACTTTGGCCTCTCTTACCTATTAGCTTTGGAACGTAACCTTTGTCTGTCTTAGATGACTTTGTATCATCATCGTCATCAGATGCAAGCAGTTCTTTCATCTGGTTGATGAAATACAGAAAAAGTAAACTGTTTTTGCACCTTAAATAAAATTCCAATAATGTTGTCTTAAAATAACGTGAAAATACTTTCACGTGCAATACTGAATATTAAAATAACATAAAATATTTGCAAAGAAAAATAACCTCCTGCTTTCTCCTGTTCCATTCTCTCTCTCTAACATATTGTTCTTTTCTTCTTTGCTTTTCATCTCTAGATCTCCTTTGATTTCTTTCTTCCCTTGCTTTTTGCATAGCTTCAAATTTATCCTTTACATCACCCTTGTGAAGCTTGGGCACATAGGACTTTTGGACGGGTTTAGATGAAGAAAGCAGAATCTTGATGAAGATATAGAAGAAATGAAGATAAGAAAAAGAAAGTTGAAACAGATGAACAGAAGCAGTCAGACTGGATTAGAAAGAATGTAAGAACATAAGTACATTTGGGATTGTGAACTTTGTGCCACTAGCCATCAGCTATTAAGTATTTGTTCATAACTAAACAGTAATAAATACTGAACTATCCTAAACAAGTTTTGGCATTGTATTAAACTTAAAAACTGTGATGAGTGCCACATAACTAAGCATATGAGCAATACAAATGGACACTTTTTTTTATTTCTATGGGCTTAAACATTATCTATAGATTTGTATTGTTGCATTGAAATCGTAAGCACTCAGAGAGGTCCTATGCCCCTAACCCCACATTTAAAATAGATGTAAATAGGCAGACACGTAATAGAACGTCTGTGTTCTGCAGCTCTTCCACATCTGTAAATGGTTTTAAATACGTGGTACTATTAGTTCATTTAAAACCTCCAATATGTTATATACTTATATTTTCTTAATATTCGGAGAAACTCATCCAGTGATTTTATGGTGTAAAGGGTCAAGATCATTGCTTGCAGGAATCTGATACTGATGAAGGTAATGAACGCATCTTTGCCAATACTTAAGTAAGGGAAGTACCTACTTCGCAGTATTACGTTTTCCATCTGTTTACTGCAGTGGCTGCCACAATGTTGTCAATACAGTTATGCTGAGAAAACTGGCTGAAAGAAAGTTTGTTTCATATTCTCCACCTAAACCAACAGCAGATACTGTAATGATGTTTTGCTTTTGTTCCTGCCACTCAGTGTATCATGGCATAAGAAGAAATATTTTAAGTAGCCTGAGTTTCCCCCGACATTAAAAATGTATTCATATTTTGTTACCTTACTTTTGCATTCATTCGTTTTTAGTACCAATGAGAACATTTCCCACATTTCATCAGATAGGTGATCTTCCTTAAGCTACTCTCAAGTATCCTTCTACTGTTTTAAAATAAAATCAATAACAGCCAGACTTATGGTATAATTGTATTTTACAATTGCTTTTAACTGCCCTATTTACAAATTGTAAATTACTATATTACTTCGATTACTTTAAAATTGGTACATACCTCAGTTTTCTGTGCAATGTCATTCATGGTTACGGTGTTCTGCTCTGCACCTGGTATGTTTAAGATTGCTTTCAGTTTCTACCTGAAAGAAACAGTTCTAGTTATATTCCTTTCTTTTCCTTTTAAATGATGCTTTGACCATCTTTCTGTAAATAAGTTTGCATGGGCTGAAACTGATGTATCACAATTTCATTTGGTCCTTTGAGGCTCACGAAGAAATGAATAGGTTCTAAGTATGCAACAGCAATTAAAAGAACAAGCTTATGATTCACTATTCATGCTCATACCCCCCTACATAGTCCCAGATATTGGTTTTTAATTTCCATTTTAAAAAGAAAGTCAGAGCTCTCAGCCAAGCTCTGGCTGCCCTGGCTGGCTGTTACGAAACTGTTTTTCTCAATACTGTGCTAGCAGAAAGGAATGTGCTCTGCACCTCTGCCACTCCGCTTCAGGCTGAGGTCTGAGCCAGCGAGCTCAGGTTGCAAGAAGTCTGCAGAACGCTCAGGCCAAACACAGCCTGCTGGAGATGCTGCCTTGCCTTTGTATGGCTTTGGTAGAGAAGCAGTGCTTTCTTCCTACTGCTGTTGAGTGCGTGAGAGAATGAAGCTAGGCTTCAGCTAGGTTTTGCATCTTGACTTACCTTGTGAGGTTACTTGTAAAATCTGTAAGAGGAGAAAATTCACAGCCAAAACCTTTTATTCCTTTGCCCCATACCACATGTAAGGGGATCAAACGTGGGGCGTGATCGTTCGGTTAGAAGAATTCCCCATGAAAACTATTTATTAAGTAGAGAGCAGCATTTCAGGAGCAACAAAAAATTATCTGGTACTATAGATAGCATAAGTGCCACGTCACACAAGGATGTGACCAAAAATGGCAACATTCCCTGTTCGAGAGGCCAAGCCATCGCTTTATGAATGAACTGAAGGTGACTGGGGTGTAATGAGAGCAGACAAGTTATATCATGGTTTTATTCAAACCTACAAGAAGAGTCTTAGCCCATGGACGGCAGTCATTTAGTAATCCTATTTATCAGTGTGATTCTAGGAAGTGAATCTTCACAAAACTGTGCTTTGAGTCTGTCAGTTCTCAGACTCCATAATTACTCATTGGAAAAAACAAACAAACGTGTTCTGTATGAGCTGATGTAAAGATTTTTCACTTAGTGTTTTTCCAGCAAGAGTTGTAAAACAGAAGTCTTTCAATAGGCACTAAACTGACTTTGAAGCTTTGTAGTTAAGACTTAAAGATTTCTGACAAAATCATAAGCAAGCAGTTCCTAGAAGACAGTTGGTTTCCTGAGTCAAGATGATCGCAGGCTGATGCCTGTGAAAATCAAATTTATTTGAATAGAACCATAATGATTATTATCACAAGAAACATGCTGATGGCTCAATTACACCTTCAGTATTTTTTGGCAGCGTGGAACAGAATCTGTTTTGCTTTGATGTACGACAGCTTATTCCTGACTCCCTTTCTCCTGCTACATTAAGGAAAGCCCCAGCTTTGCAGTGAGGTCAGTGTGAGTTCCAAATTCTTCCTATGCACAGTACGTTGTTGAACTGACATCCCCCACCAGCCAGTGTTAGGCACGGACAAGACTTAAAAATATTACGATTCTATGAAATAATTACAAAAAGACTTTGTCACGTGAGTATGATCTGAACTTAGATATATTGATGTAGAAATGACACTTCCTTGAAAAATTAAAAAGAATGCATTTTATGAAAACTAATCTTTGTCTGTAGTATCTTTGGGAAAAAAAGAGAAAGAAAAAAAAAGAGAAAAAGCTCATAATGAGCCAGGCAAGTTGTTCATTTTTCCAAAAGAAAATAGAGAAATATGCAAAACAGAGAAAATACATTGCAATCCCAATGATGTGAGGAATGAAGGCACTTTGATTCTTTTTTTGTTACATGTTTCCCCTCAAAATAAGATGGGAATGGCAGGGTACGTTATGTTTAATTAAGTTCCTACTTAGTTTCAGATAAGCGATAGCATAAAACAATTCTGTTGTGTATAGAAAGGCAGATAACTTTACAAGCATTCTTGGTCTTAAGGTCTCTATATGCCAAGGATGTCCAACCTTTTGGCTTGCCTGGGCTGCACTGAGTGAAGAGGGAATTGTCTAGGGCTGTATATATGTTGGTTGCTCAAAAATAATGCCTCCTGTTAATCTCCATGAAAATGACAACAAATACAAAGAGCACTATAACACTGCTTGATGGAACAAATTCTCAGCTACAAAATGCTATTTTTCAACATAGTCACCGCCATTAGCAGTGCAATTTTGCCAGCGATGAACAATACCCTGCAGTCATAAAAATCTGCACCAGCGGAGATGATCCAGTGTTGCTGCAACCACTGCTGAAGTGCACCATCCACCACCTCACTGTGCCAACATCCGCTGCTTGGTCTCCATCAACATTCAGCTAGTGTCAATGAGTGACATTTTTTCCACATGGAGGAATATAGTTACACACATTGGCTTCATCCACAGTTCGAGGTCAGACTGCCCCTCTGCTGCCATCTGTCATGCAGCAACAGCATGTTACAGAATATTGGTGGGAAGATTCAACCTCTACTGCCATCCCACCAACGTCTGCCTCTGACGTCATGGGCCAATGTAATAAAATAGAAGGCATCACTTTCAGAGCAGCCCTCATAAAATATATATTTAATATATATAAAGTAACAAAACTTATTTTAATTTTTTAATGCTTTTTATTAAAACATATAAAAAAGAGAGCTACAAAACCATGAAACTAGTGAGATACATGACTTTGCTTTTGTGAAACTAAATCATCTGATTTGATGGCAGTGGTTGCAATTCTTAGTGAGCTCTCAAGGTGTTCATCAGAGATGATGGATGAAATTTTACTCTTCCTGTGTTTCATCCTTCAAAACAGTTGCTCACAAATGTACGTACTGCCTAAAAGCGATGGCATGAGGAAGGCATGACAGTGAAGTGAGGGGTATCTCTCTGGAAAGAGAGGGCTTATAAAAATCTGGTAAGGAGACATGATCAAATTTTTTATTGCGACTCTATACATTACTTGTGAATTTTCAAATGGAATATATTTATGTTGACTGAAAATGGACTCCCAAATAAAAAAAAAAATTGATTATTTTTTTGAAACCTGTTCTCGAATTCCTGTATCAAAACGGAAAGCACGGCTGCATGTTTTTCGAGGTTCACAGGACTGTGTTCAGCCAGTGTATCAAAATCCATAAAGGTATTTTCCATAAGTGAGCTGGCACTGCACTGTGCCCCATGCCCTGCTTTCAGCCCAGGACAGCGGGTTGGACGTGCCTGCTATATGCTCTAGTGTACATTTGTGTATTTTGCTGTTGAGTTTGGATGTTTTAAGAGTTATCTTATTTCACGTATGTAAGTGACATCCCATAATAATCAGTATGACTTAAAACTAATTAAGACCCTTTGACTTCCTCATTCTTCTATACAGGTCTGAGAGAAGCCTTAATATAGGGCTGGAGCAGAAAAGTAAGCCCCAGAGTTAATCTCTCGTGAGGAATGACTCCATTTCACTTGAAGTACTCCTGTGAGGATTATTACTGACCTCCACCGTAACAGCATAACCCATCCATAGGGCTTCATCTTAAAGTCACTTGAAAACCATGGCTGATTGAAAACCTGATTCACTTACTATGTGGAATTAATCATACAAAGCAGATTATGAGTATGAAAACGCAATTTAGCTTTTGACCTTTTGGATCAGCTTTTTTGATGGCTCTAAGTACCTGAAGCCTTTGGCAGTGTCACTAAGATTGCTGGCAGCAGTGAGACCTACTCTCAAAAAACAAATCAGAAATTTTCTAAAAAAGCACGAGTAATGGAAGAAGTGTTCCTTATCATAGAATGCCCTGAGTTGGAAAGGACTCATAAAGATCAAGTCCAGCTCCTGGCCTCACACAGGACCACCCAGAATTCAAACCCTATGTCTGAGAGCGATGTCCAAATGCTTCTTGAACTCCATCAGGCTTGGGGCCGTGCCCCCTGGTGCAGACCCTGTCCCTAATCCCCACCTGCTCCTCCCCTGACACAGCTCCATGCTGTTCCCTCGGGCCCTGCCACTGTTACAGAGAGCAGAGCTCAGAGCTGCCCTTCGCTCCCTGTGAGGAGCTGCATGCCATGCGGCCTCTCCTCAGCTCAGCGCTGAGCAAACCACGGGACCTCATTTGCTTCTCATATATCTTGCCCTGCAGACCCTTCGCTATCTTGATAAAGCTCCTTTGGATGCTCTCTAATAGTTTCACATCCTTATATTGTGGTGACCAAATATGCACACAGTGCTTGAGGCAAGGACACATCAGAGTGGAGAAGAGTGAGACAATCCCTTCCTTTACCTGCTGGCAGTGCTGGACCTGGTGCACCACATCCCTGTAAATTCCTGCTCTTTGAACTTCCAAAAATGTGCCGGTCTAACTTGTTGTGGGCCTTCAAGATGGTAGATACATCTCTGCCATTTGGAATACTGCCACATCTCCTCTTACTTTAGGTCACTTTCCAATCCTTTGGCATCACCTAACTGTTAATGTGCTTGAAGGTTAGCCAGCTGGCTCCAACATATTTTGCAGCTGTAAGTCATCCTGCCTCCACCTTTGATGCTAACAGATATGGATGTAAAGCAGTAGGTCTTCACTACACATGATACAGCCCATGTTTGCCCCCTCATCCCTCTCCTTGTCAGTTATGCCTCGAACACAAACAGCAGCAGGACCTTGCCTCAAGGACCCCTTGAGTGGCTTCCTTCAAGGTCAGGAAGCCCTAAAGCCTACAGATTGCAGAAGAATAGATCCCTCATCATCTACCGATAGCTTTGCAGAAAGCACGTGCTAATTTTCCAACCCAAGAAACTTTGACATGCTATTTTCTAACAATAGCAACTTTTAAGTAAGATACTATTTAATACAAGCAATGCTTATTCTTTAGGGCAACAAGGGTGTACTCGTGTGTGTATTTATTTCAGAAGACATTGTCCTTCTATTATGAAGTTGTCCAAAAGCTTAAGATTCACTCCCGTCTTTTATTTCCTGAGATCAGCGTATCTGAGGAAAAGTCGCAGGAGCTCCTCAACAAAGATTTCCACTCCGAAAATTCCAAGATTACAATGTTGAGCATAACTGACCAAAAAGTGAAGGCTTTTCTTTGCCCATCCAATCTCATCACCTTAGCACTCACATCACACTGCTCACATCATTTTTTTCTCATGTTTTACCTCTCTAAGCTTAAGATATATCTCAGGAAATGTTAAGTCTGGCATTTTCGTATTTATACTGAAGGTGCTAGATTGCAGTTCCATCTTCAGAAGAGGTCTTCATCAAGATTTTTCTAGAAGGAAAATTTAACCTCCAACACTTGACCAATGGTCTTATACTTGGAATTGTGTGGAATAGAAAGCACCATTATGAGCATGGCTTGACTGGCTGTAATGCAAAGGCATCTCTCAAAAGATTCAAGTCAAAATTTAGTACAAAACCAATAACGTGTAGAAAACTAGGCAACAGATCAGAAATACTCTGGGTATAGGTACTTCACAGAGAAAAAGAATGTCTCTGTTTTCAAGCATGTTATTCGCATACTCTTAATAATTATTCCATCAGCTCCAGTGATATGTCTTGATTTGTTATGATTGTTGCACTTCAGCTTCTCACACAGACCTCCTAAAACCTTACTCTGGGCAAAACATTCTAAAACTGAACAAATTAAAACCATTAAGGGGACACAAGAGGTTTGATAGCTCCTAAGTCCCGAAATCTACCTCCTTAAATATAATTTATTTTTATTTCAGTGGAGTAATTATCATCCTCACGTGAGAGATGCAGAGAAATACAAGTGTTTTCCTATTCTTTACAAATAGGAATACGAAGCCAGGACTTAAAATAACCGTCAAGTTGCTCTGTGATTCCTCCTTTCAGGAGGCCCCCCTGCCGTCTTCCTGGCTACTGTGAGTTATAAATAAGCCCTCTGCAGCACGGTCTAAGTTACGGTTACCATCTGTCTCTCTTTGTGATCCACTTGCAGCGAAGACTCCATTATATAAGAAAACCATATTGTGAGACTTGGAAACTTAGCACTTGCAGCCAAAGCACTTAAGAGAGGAAAACACAGTCCGTAATGCTAAAGTATTTAAAGAAGGATTAAATAGAACTGGAAAGAGGAGGGGAAGGTGAGCAAGGCTCACCATTTCTGTCCTTACTGCAACTTCTCTGGTATGACACTACCAGTTGTTGTACTAAATTACAGATACTAAAGTAGATTCTAAAATTATCGGGCACAGGGGAAGGTCCCGAGCTGGTATAAACTGTCAGCTCCTCTGCAGCCAACGTGCTATGACTATTAACACCAGCTGCCCAACCATTGCTTTTTGTAGAATACAAAACTACTTCCACTCAGTTGTATTTAATTCATGAAGTCTTTACGATTAAAGACTTATTAATAAGGACCTACCAAAAACTGACCCAGGTAGCACAACTTCATCTACAATCTTTTCCTCCCTCTTTCAATTTATTGCACTTCAAGTCTTCTGTTACAGCAGAATGGGCTTTGCAGATATTATGCTGTTTATAAAAATCTACTTAGTAGAAGCTATTCTGAATATGTTTATACAACTCTAAATACCCTTAATGTGACGGTGCCATGCAGCCCAACTGCTGTGTTAGGAAAATAAAATCGCCCCTCTCTGTGGAAGAGGTCTGCCCCTTAATTCTTTCAGGTCCCTTCAAGCGCTATTATGGATAGGCATACTCCAGAACTAAGTGGGGCCCAGGGAAGCGCTGGTGAGACCTTCAGGCCCATGATTCCAAGTTCCAAGACATCTGCTGATCCTGATTACGAGGCGCAGTAAATTGTGAAGTCAGATCCCTGAGAGAAAAATGCATGTTTTGCCCCATGCCACTCTCTCTAGCCCCTCTAGTTCCCTCTAGCCCCTGCAGTGTCCCAGAAGCTGAAGAGAAACCCTGAGATTTGAGCTCAACTCGTGCTGTCGTCACTGACAGACTTGGAGAGGGGGCACTAAAATGTGGGACAAAATGCTGCGCATGAGGTACGGCTGCAGTTTGCCTCTTCCCATCTCAGATGACAGCACACAGCCTACGTGCTGCTTCTCTGACACACGGATCCTTCACCGCATGGAGTGAGCTCCGTTGACCATCTCCACTCTACCGAGCACTAGGGCCGATGTCTGAGGGCAATGCCTTCACCAAGGACACGGCCACCCCAGCACACAGCAGGGCTCACCCTGAGTGCTCCCTGAGCAGCTCCACCTCAGCTTTCCCCATCTCGTTTCCAGCTCGGCTGTGGCACCACTCCTTGCTGAGTGCTACAAAGCAGAACGTCCATGCGCTGTAAGTTATGGATTATCTGACAGAGGAAAACACCCATGTACGGCATTCCAGACACGGCCAGAGAAAGCATTTCTTGGGGATATGTCCTGAATTGTCTGCCCAGTTCTTGTATTTCACAGAGGGTTTTCTGCACATACCAGATGTGTTCCCATGTTGGTGTATATTCCTTAGTGCACGTGGCCCTCCTATAGGACTAATTATCATTTCATAATCTCGTTTCACAGGGCATTTTTCTAAGAGACCTGAGGGTAACAGCACTGCTCTGTAACACACAGCCGCACGCCGGCAGGCTCCAGAACGGTGCTGCGTTCTCCTCAGCGTTTTCTTCGCGAATGTTCATTGTATCGACAGAATCTCTTATATACCCAGACCTAAACCGGTAACAAATCGTTGGTAAGCTGTCAGAGGACCGCACTATTTCCCCCGAGCCACGCTGCCTTACAGCGGCAGAAGCACAGCAGCCGCTAACAAACAGCACGGCGCTAACAAACAAGCGAGCAGCCCGGCGCTTACAAACAGCCCGGCGCTGGCAGCTCCCGGTGCGCTCGCGCGGTGACACGCGGCTCACGGCCGCGCGGGATTTTCTGACTGCACCGCGCGGCGCCGCACCGCGGGAAGCAGCGCCAGGGCGCCCGGAGCTCCTCCCGCGGGGCACTCTGGCCCCTTCCATGGCCCTCCGCCACCCCAGAGGTGCTCCGGGGCCCCGCGGTGCCCGGTGCCGCTCCGCGGAACCCACCGATCCTCCGCCGCCCCTTTCCGAGGGGATGCAGCGAACTCCGGCCCGGCGAGGGGTCCGGGCCGACGGGAGCCCCTCCGCTCCTTACCTGGGAGCGCTGCCCCGCCGCTGCGTCTCGGCGTAGTCCCGGCGGAGCGGGCGGGAGCGGTGGCGGCTGCGGAGCGCCCCTTGGCTGCGGCCGCCGCTCCGCCGCTGCAACTTTCCATAAAAGTCGCGGCGCGCGGCCGGCGCCCGCATTCCAGGCGAGCCCCGCGGCGCGGCAGCTGTCCCGCCTCAGCCTCAGCCACGGCCCGTGGCGGCTCGGCGTGCCCGGCCCCTCGGCGCGGCGGGGGGCTCAGCCCGGCCGCCCTGACAGCTCACACCCCCCCACGCCGCACAGCCGTCCCAGCCAACGGGCTTATTTTGGGCTGGAAGCACCACGCAGCTATAAATAACCGGGGAGGGGGGCTGCGCATTCCTGGCTGCGGGGCAGCGGCAGAGCCCCGGGGCCGACAAAGGTTCGGGCCCAGCCCCAGGTCCCCGCCGCAGGGAGCTCCGGGCCCCGCACGGCACACTCACCCCCGACGCGGCTCCCGGCTGCGGAGCGCTGCTGGCAGCGGCTGCCTCATATGCTCCGCGTGCGGGGCGGCTTTATAACCTGCCGCCGTCAGCTCCTCGGTCGCTTTATGGCACACGCGGAGCAATCGCCTAATAATAGTGCTGTGACAGTTAGCTGATGGAGCGGACAGGAATCCGGCCCGTGCCAGAACCCAGAGCGCGTTTAGCCTAAAGCAGCGCCTTGCTCTGGAAACTTCACTAAGCGCAGGCAGAAGCGTGGTTTTATTACATCTGAATGCATTCCTTTTCCCCCTTGTTTCCTACCTTTCCAATTGCACGGTCCCCAGAGCAGGAGAACTTTCTCCTTCCTATCTCCCTTGTATTTTGTCTGCCAGACTGGAGCCAAGGGGCAGCCAGAACCACAGACACGGGGATGATAACCACACACCCTCAGCCTTTCCCAATCTGAACAACAGATATCAATGCTAAAACACAGTATGTATTTCAAAAGACAGTGCAGAACTTTCCCCCAGTACCACACTGAGAACAGATGTACTGCTGAAGTCAGGGCATACGCACTGAGTTAAGGGCAGGCATTCAGTTAGCAGCTTTCAGCAGACATACACCCAAATTTGCTCATGTCAAAGCATACATGCACTGCTGTTGTGCAGCAGTGAGGATTGGACGCCTTCCTTAAGTTCTGTGTTTCATTGCCTGCCCCCCAGGGAAGCCTTAATTCACAGCCTGAGCTCACCGTAGTGGGACTGTTTGGAAATAAACCTGAAAAAAGAAACAAAAAACAGCTCCTAAAACCAAGAAAAGAGATAACAACTTGACAGAAATAGAAGAATGCAATTAAACCACACTGATCAGGCAGAGATCTCAGCAGCAGACCAGCCGCTCGCTGCCTTTGTCACACCTCTGATACCGACTGTGTCTGCAGCCACGACAGCCGTCCTTCAGGCAGGGTTCTCTTCCTGTATTAAGGCGTCTGCCTGAGTCACCTGTTTTGACTTCCAGAGCTAAAGACTCCGCTCTTCAGCTTTTGGTGGATCGCTGGCCAATGTGTTGAAAATTGATCACTGCTTTGTACAATACAAGCAGAATGAAACAGGTCTACAAAATCAATTTAAATGGACAGCTGATCCCATTCCATTCCTTTTTCCCATACATTCAATATTGTCATATTTTTGTTGGATTCTAAGAAGCAAATTTAAATTTCAGTGTAGATGGCTAACTGGTATTAAAACTGCTCCCACATTAAATATTTTTACATCAGATGTCAAGAATTGTGCACACTCAAGTTTTAGACAGTTGCCCAAACAAGTAACGTCACAGTATTATTTTATTTAGTAACACACTGCAGGTCATTTCGGCAATAGGAAGTTCACAGATATGCTTACTCAAGCACTTGATTTGACACATTTAGTTTGACAGAAACCAAGGACTACAGAAGTGAAGTATAATAACCATTAAGAACGCATTAAAAGTGAGATGATTGTTACAACCAAATTGCAAATGATAAAAATACTTGATTCTCCTATGGTCCTCACACATTCAACATTTCTGATCTTAGCTGTAGTTATGACAGAAGAGGACGGCTTTTAAATTTAGCTTGCTCTTATTAACACAGAAAGTAGCATTCAAAACCATTTAAAAAGAGGTTATGAACTAAATTCTTACTTCAGTTATGAATTCAATAAAGACACATCATACCATCACTGCTTTGGTGCAGCTCTGGCATTTGAGTTTTCGAAGGTGACAGACTTGGAATTCTTCAGCTGTGTGGCAGTTATCAACAGATACTCCTGATGTCCCTTTGAGCTCAGCTGTATAAACCTCAGCAAGAAGGCAGCTCCCTCCCACTTAAATTCATAGCTCTGCTTTTGGAGCTAGGAAGGGCAGAATATGAAAATGCTTTTGGGCAGAAGGTCCCAAAGGTATCTGCACATGCACATTTCTGTTCCCCCTTTTTTCCCCTCCCTCCCTTCTTCTCTCTCTCCTTGCCTATTTCTTTCTTCCTTAATTTCTTTTTCTTTTTCTTTTTTTTCTTTTTCAGAAAGTTCACATAAATAGAAGCCAAAGTCTGAAAGAAATAACTATTGTTGATACCTCTCTGCAACCAGATGCTGTAACCCCTGTTCTGGATGGGAAACATCAGCCTCATTTCTGACCTGATTCTACAGACTTCTGAGAGCTCTGTGATGTCATGGAAGCATTCCTGACCTAAAGGGATACATTTGTTTGAAGCAAAAATATCAGGTACTTAACCATTTTCCAAATATTTTGGCATCACAAATTGGTTTTTGTCTTTTGTTTTAAATCCTTTCATTTCTGACAGAAGACCACAGAACTAAAATCCCTTGGAAACAGCCTCATATCAGCACTGTTGAATGACATTTGGGTTGTACTCTCTTCAGGAGTATTTTATAAATACAAGAATTGGTCACTCAGGTATTTACTCCTGTAAAAATGCGTATTTCTGCTTTCCTGTGATGAATGCTAAGGTATCATTTTCTCAACATTTTATTGGACCAGACCAACCACAGCTTCCTGTGACACACCAAGTGCCCGGGTGGTATATTTGATGTGGAATACGCCATTTACTCTCCTACTAATTCTGAATCCAGTTTGACACCTTATAGTTCAATACAGTTCCATTCACAGACTGCAGAAAGCTGCCAACAGGAATTTTTGAGCACTATGATGAGAGGAGATAAGGATGCTTAAGATAAACAAGAAGGGTGACACAAACTTCACATTCTGGTATTGAAGATATTATCAACTGAGAAAAAAAGTGTAGCAGAGTGCCAAGTTCAGCAACCGGAATGGTGGAAACAGGGCAACAGCAGCATTTGGAACTTCTATTTTATTACACATAGAATTATACTCTTTTTTAATATAATCAGTTGGCATTTCACACAAGTCATATGACACTTTTTCATAGTCTTTATCAAATGAACACGACAAAAAGTTGGCTTCAGTAAAACCTATGGAAAGACACGGGTCCTCATCTTCAAGTACCATCAGTTTGGGCTATGTGTGCAACAGTAGTTGAAATGTTTCTAATCAAAGTTTGCTTCAATATGCTACATTACAACAACATGCTCCTGAATATCTGAATGTTTGGAATTAGTCTGTAATTAGTCTTATTACTTACTTAACACAGGCTGGATTCTTGTAGGCTGGCTTTCTGTGGCCAAGAATACATCAAGGTAGTTTAAAAGCTAACTAGGAAACATTGTTTCAGTTTATAGGAATTCAAGACTATAGATCATTATTAGCTCTAGCACAGTCAAAATGTTGCTGCAGGTTTTCTCATGCCTCATTACTGCGTTGCCTCCTGCGCAGAGTTCAGGTCTCCATATCCTGAGCCACCACGCTTTGGCATGTGAACATTTATGGCCAAAATCACCACATTTCCTCCTAAATAGATAAACTGACCTCCTTACAAGGAAGGCAGGAAGACGTAAATGCTTTTAATTACAAAACACTGCCCTTGATTCTGTTTCATGATTAAAAAATTATCATGATTTAAAAATGTATTTTGAAATGCTACATAAGAACTAAGAATTACATCCATCACCACCATTTAAAGTCTCTACAGTTTTAAAAAAGGAAAAAAATATTGGTGAATCTAGCATAGCTGTTTGCATATAAAAAGTGGTCTCATACAAACACCTTCATGATTACTAGATTTCGCACAAAAAATAAAGCAAAGAATGCATACTGGAAGTCATTACTGCCCAAATGGCGCCTGCATCACTCTTATACTGTAGTACAAAACGACTGCTTACATCCACACAAAGGTAACTTCAGGGCAGTGGCAACATGTTCAGTTTTGTGACTGTGATCACTTTATTGCACGCGTCACATGAATCAGAGCCTGTGTAACTGTATATACCCCCATTGAAACACCTCCCTGGCCTAGACACATCATGACTATTGAGACTCTGTAGTGAACATTTTGTACTATAAGCCTTTACGTGAGACACATCCATCAGCTCCACTTACAAATTATCTGTGGCAAAAGTACAGTATTTCATAAATAAACTTTACCAAAATATTACAGAAAAAAAGCTTTGGGATACATTAAATATAAATACGATGTCAGCTGAGCTGCAAATGTAATTTAGATATATACAACAGTATGCTCACCAGTTCTTTTTGTAGATGTGTATCCTCCCTGAGTCCTTTTCCTTACTTAGCAACACGGTACATTTTCAGATGTTTGCTCATTAACAGCAATGAAAGCTTTGGGGTTAGAAAGAAAGGTGGGAAGGAGCATGTCAAAGTGCACTCCATTTCACATCTCATGGATTTTAAGCTTACTGTACCTTTGCTTCTAAGAGCCCACTGGTCATCACATGCCCATGACCACTTACACAAGCACTGGCATGTCTCAATGAATCTGCTCCAAGATAGGCCATTAAAAGTTCAGTGCGCCGGATTAATAATTGCATAAGGTCTTCAGCCAAACTCTCCATAGTTGAGTATCGTACCTTTTCAAAGTCAAAGATGTCTTTGAGGAAGAAAAGCACTTGATCCTAGTGGGGGAAAAAAAAAAGGAAAAATGTGTATTTACTTACAAGAAGGAAAAAGAAAAAGCATGCAATGTTACCTATTTCTAGTACACGTTTCACAAAACCATCCGTTTAGGTATTCTTCCAGTGCAGAGATATAAGTGCACTAAAACATACTTTGTAGAACAGTTCTAGGCCTAAAAAGCTCAGTCAACATGATACTAAATATTTTCATTATTTTTTACTGTTAGCTTTAATGTTAGGAAAACACAAATGTGTGCCTATAAGCAAGATACTCATTTCTTTTCTTCCATTGTTTGTTTTTGTTTTTTTTAATTAAGATAAGTTGTAATTAAGAAGAAGGTGCAAACCTTGAAGAAGCAGCATAAGTCATAAAGGGAATTTCTAGGACCCAAAAAACCCCATGCCAAAACAGGGCTGATATGCTCACATATAGCATAGAAATGAGCAAAAAATCCATCAGGTACCTGGGGATGTAAAAATGGGAGACAAAAGTTACACGGTACATTTAATATAAAACCCTATTATATAAAATCGTGTGTTTAAAAAAGCCTAAAAAACCCACTACTGCAGAGCTGTGGCAACCTGAACTCCTTTAAATAATAGGTAACTCTACCAAGCAACTCTTGTTTTAGAAAAGTGGTGGTGTCGGGTTTGTTTGTTTGTTTGTTTGTTTTAAACTTCTCTGGTATTTTGTATTATTAGGCATAAGGCCAAAAAGTTCATGACCAACCTACTCTGATTCTCCCACATGACAGATCAGATAAGTTTATTCAGTTGCTCATGTTTGAGATCCTATGCCGTGTATGGCTGAACCTTGTAAAAAGTAAGAAAACTGCATTTGAAGCTGTCAAGAAATTAAAACACCTTCTTACAATTCCATTCTAAAAGTTAACTTCTGCTATTGGAAGTTAGGAATGAAGTACAGATCTAAATACCCATTCCAGTTATCCCCTTCTCCACAATGTTAAAAGCTTTGCTAATATTAGGCTCTTCCTCTACAGACTCTCAAATACAACAGTTTAATTGATTCCATTCTTTTTGTCCAGGCACGCAGTTTTGAATCACTAAAGTTGGGCTTCCTCAGCTGTGGTATGCAAAATAACTTCCAATGGCAATGGATGTCCAGCAGTAAAGCTCAACTCCGCTTACGAACTGGATATTAGAAATGGGGGCATTTGCCTTCAGGTCTTATAAAAGCCCCTAAAAGCAAACGAAGTGGAGCTGCTGGCACAGAGGAGTACTGCTTCACAATCTGCAGTTTATTCCATGAAAGCCAGGATGCCAAAGGGCACTGAAGGAGGCTGCAGCACAGATCCTGCAGTCCTCGAGGGCAGTGCTGCTTCAGGTAGGTAAAGAAATGGGACTGAGTTACAGTTAGCTGTGGAGATGGTGCAGAGACATGAGGTTGAGAATGTCCCTAATTAGTGACCTTGGCCTGCAAAAATCTGAAGTACACGTGTGGACCCAGAAATCAGAGATTCTACTGTCAACTACGTTTTTGGCCTAAACTAGTTTGAGAATTTTTCAGGTAAGACTTTTTGCTAAAAAATTCATATTAGGGCCCCACGAGCTAAACTTCCGCAAGTGAGAGACTTGTTTAAACTAATATGTCTACAGGAGTAAGGGTTGATCTGTAATTAATTTTTCCAAAGCTACAAGGCAGAACTTCATATTCTTTGGAGTAATTCTGGTACATACAATTTGCAAAGCAACTTACCTTCATTTGCTGTCTCTTCTGCTTCAGTACTGACCAACAGCTTGAAGCCACAGCCTGAATATAAAAAAAAAAAAAGGAAAAAAAAGACAAAAAAAAAGACAAAATTTAAAATGTCCCAAACCATTCATAATTATAAAAATTGTCACCTAAGAAGCACTGATGTGCAGAATGTTATATTTCTATGTGTTCTTCTAGCTTCAATCTTGTGATAACACAACATTTTCAACTATAAAATATCAGTGGATGCAAACAAGTGGTTTTATAAAGTGTTCATATTTGTTATTTTGAAATCTTTCTTTGTTACACTTTCCTTAGATTAATTCAAATGTGATTTGGCACTCCTGACTGTTTTGTTTTTTTTACAGTTGAACAGTTAGCAACATCTACTCAGTTTAACTGAAGATCAGTCCATTATACACCAGAGAGCGTGCTCAGACATCAGTAGCTATTTTAGATACTAAATAGCATGTGAACACATTGTAATGTCCTTTTTACTTCTAGCAAAAACATTCCTGCAATAGCTTCAGATTCAGCGAAGTAGTTTTGTCCAAATATGGGTCTGTATAACACAATATACCCATATCAGAGCTCCTCTTTCCCCCCCCTCATAGCTTCTAACAGAATTCTATCCTCATCTGATTCTCCATTCGTACTTGAAGACAATTTACTATTCTCAAAATGCTATTATTGCATACTTCCAATATGTGTGTGTGTGTGTGATGGTATTGCACTCATTTACTTGTACCTGGAGCTGTTTGTGTCTTATTACTAGCACTCTGGTTTATGTACCAAAATCTGGATCTAATATCTAAGATGTGGCTAACAGAAAATTCCCTTGTAAAATTTTACTTCCTTAGAGCAAAAGTATTTTTGCAGGCCAGGCTGAAGTTTCTTCTCCAATACATTCAAACATCCTATATATTTTTGGCAGAGTTGTAGCTTTTAAATTATGATTACAAAAAAAAAAAAGTGATAATACAATATTTTTTTCTGCTGAAGATACTTCGGGTATATATTCAGTATATATAATTGTAGTGGAAGCTGAATTAGTCTCTACACTGAAGGAGCATGTAGATTCTTTCCTTCAAAATTAAATGCTTTTATCAAGACGATATACATAGTCTTCATTATGGAGTTGATGGATTTATTCTCATTCTTGAGAATCCGCTCTAATAACATAAAGCACAGATCACCAGAAGAATCATTTCAGCATATACAGAATTTTATATCAGAATGCTCACACCAATGTTACATTCATCATAGCATCTACTTCTTGTGATGTACTACAACATGAAAATCACAAATACTCACTGTTTCTTTAAAAGAGGAATTCAGCCAGCGGTTGTTCACTACATTCTGTATAGATATGGGTGGATTTTCTAAATCTTCAAATGAATCCATCAGTATGAAGTCCAGAACAACATCATAAAAATTCAAGTTTTTTACCTATATTAAATCAGAACATGGTGTAACTAACTTAGTTTCTCTTTCAGAAGTAGAGTATGATGCATGTTGAATTCCAACTGTTTTAACATACAGATAGATGTAAAGAGCAGCAGAAAAAAAATTTAAATGGTTTCTGGTACTTCTGAAGTACACTGGTGGATGCCATTTCTCTAAGTCAGGATTACTAGGCATGACAGAGTTGACTTTCCCACAATTCTGAACTATAAAGAATTATTTTTGGCTGCTACAGTTGGCATAATTGAGGGTAAAAACACTTCAAAAAGTCACACTCACTCCTCTAGCAGCAAGTTCCATTTCAGTATTATCCCAGTGATCCGTTTGTTCCAAGAAGTAAATCATTTCATCAAAGACATCTTCAAATTTCTTTGGATTCTGCAAAGTAAAAGCAATGAACGTCAAGCAAACCTAACACAAGAGATGGTTTATTTACATTATAAAATGAATTATGGCAGAAGTTACTTTAGCAGTGAAACATTAGTTTAAAAAAGGCTTTTACCTTTCGTGCTCTCACAATTAGGGCAGACAAAATTTTTCTTCCACTTTCAGCAAGAAATATTCTGTTTGCTGTTTCTGAAAGAATTATCTAGAAAAGGTTTTAGAAAATATAGACATATTCATTCACGGATTATAGCAAGTGATCTGTAATTATTTCAATCAAATTTAATAAAGTTTTCCTCATTATAACCACTAGTATAGTAGGCAAGTTCCCAAGAAGCCTTTGGTGCAAATATTCCAAATGTTGTTAATCACAGGATTGGGATGCCCCGTTCTAGAGTTATGGAAATGTAGAAATTACAGGAATAATTAAGAATATGCTTAATTATGGGATATATTATTAAAACATTTGCATCAGTGCTGCATTGATTTTGGCACTTCAATGTCACATGTCTTAGGCTTAAGAAGCCAGATCGCTTTGCTTTCTGCTTACCTGGAAAGCCTGTCGAATACAGTGAAGCTTAGCAAGGAAGTCGCTGTCTCCGAGACATTCAAACATTTCAGTCCTAAGAAAAATAAAAAGAAATTCAAAGACATCAAATAAAGAAGCACAAGAAAATTCAACTAAAAAATATCCAGTATGAGAATACTGTATTCTGCACAGAGTATTTAACTTTATTGTTTTCTTTTCTTGCAAATTATTAAGTAGGCAGATCAATACTTTAATACCTTAACACTCGTGAATAGATTTTGCCTTCTTCTGCTAAGTGCATTGCTTCCTCGTACAGTGGGCAATGGCAAAGGGAATCTAGACCATAGGTGTTACGAGCTTCTCTGTGCTCTGTAAGCTGGGGAAAAAAAAAAGTAATATTCATTAAAGAACTTGCCAAAGTTTTTCTGATCTTTTAAGAAAGTTGTATCCTTTTCTGTACCTGCTTTTAATAAAAAAGGAATAGAAAAGAGGGGGCAACACTGAACTAGTAAACCAAAGTGGGGCACCGTACTATTAATAGGGCTGTAATTTCATGCCTTTTAAAATCTGAAATCTACAGCTTCAGGTTTCAATTTTCAAAAGTTTAATTAATAAACGTGCATCTGTTTTGATTGTCACTAGTTAAATCTAACAAGTCTCAATGCCATTCAAAGAAAACAAACAAAGTTGTAAAGACACTGAAAATGAAGAATAATTACATTATAAATGTCTTCAGGATACAGCTACAAATTCCACTGCAAACACTCCACCATATTATTAAGGATTAAAACAAATAGAAATCAGAGGCGCACACTTCCCTCGGTTTAGTTAATGACTAGAACATCTATTCATTTTTTTATTATTATTAAAGAAATGTTCTGGGTGGGGAAACAAATCTGTACTTCTAGGCTATAAAAACTTAGCCCAGAAATAACTTTCAAAACTACTTCTCACAGTGACTGAAGTCTATACATGTAGTTACTCACATCTTAGAAGTACTTAAAAACAAACAAAACCCCCAACTTTATGTTAAACTTCAACTAAAATTACTAAATAAAAACATGCTAAAAAGTTACTCGTATCACTGAGTACCATCAACAAGTACGAGCATGAGACTTGATAAGGACATTAATTGGCAAATATGCTTCCAGTGTGCCTTCTCCACAGACTCTGGGTGACTCAATTAGAGCAACAACAGTTTGGCCAAGTAGGCTTGCTGGCTAAAGAGAAGAATATAAACCTGCTCCAATACCTAATTTTGTTTATGCAAACATTTAAGCACCCAAACAAGTCACAGAGATTTCAGTACAGATCTGGTCTGATAAATGTAACACACTGTCAGATGGTACATATTTGGTGGGACTTGACTGAGATTTTGAATGACTGATACCTCGTCTTGTAGCGCTTTCCTTCTAGCAATTCAAGACTCAAGAAAGAAATTGCTGGCAGTCCAAGAATTAGCAGGTGTTGGCAACCACTGCCCAAGACATTTACAATGAACTGCAGTGGATACTTAACTTTTTTACTGATATATTACATACATCTTCAAAACTTTACAGCCCGCAGTGATAGCTTGTGTCTCTATGCTCTCAGCTGCACAACACTTCTGAAGTTTACAACGTATGTTGTTCATGTTCAGACACCAACCTATTTTCTACGGGCAGTTTGGCTTTAAGGCTGTACCTGCTAGCGGTGAGTTGATGAAACAAATGTAAAATATCAAACCTCTGGAATTTGCAATGGCTTTTAAAGTCAGTATTTCTTAACTGCTCTGGTCTAACAAACAGACTCAGTGCTTTGTTTGCCAACCACAAGTTGTTTCTTAATAAATAGAAAAAATTCTCAGCTGTGCAGAAAGATCTTTTTGACTACCAAAATAACCACCTACATGAAAGTACCAAAAATATGCAGTGCTAGCCCTTTTAGGAATTCTTGCTTGCTCCCTGTAATAAAAAGGTCAATTTACTGGTGCAGTCAGGTTTCCTTGCATTCTGAGAAATGATGCTTATCCTGTATTAAAAAGATCAATGAACTGTTTCTCTGGATATCTGCATCTTCAAAAAGATTTTTCTTTTATATATTAATTCTTCCCTCCCTTTCTCCACGTGTTTTATGAAGCTGTTAAAATATGTAGCTCCTCACAGTTTTGCACGGAGAGCGTGCTAGACTGCAAGACATGTTCTGAGATAAAGCAGTAATCCATATGAAATTGGATGGACTAAATGAACATGACAGGAGTGACCAGGATGAGAACGATGAGTCCTGAGAAGATCAGATTAGCAATAACAGTCACAACTCTGAAGTCAGACAGAAAACAGGAAGACACATCTTGGATTTTTGTAATGAAAAAGGAAAGAAAACTCATTAATAAATGCTATAGGAATATGCATTGCTATTATTTGCTAACACCATTCCCTCTGGTATTCTCTATTTTAGGAGAGGAATAAAACTTCTGTTGGGAAACCAGGAAAAAGGCAACACTACCTTTCAGTGGCAGAGCACTCCTGGAGCATGTTGTGGATCTAAAATTCTGTCTTAGACACTTTGAAGGTTTCTGTGCCATTTATAAATAGGTTCAGACATGCGGAAACTGGTATTCTTTCCCTGTTACCAAAGCCTGCTGCTTCCTGCACTACTTTGTTTTTAACAGATTTGAAGTGAAGAAGACAACCTTTGTAAAATAATTATGTGGGGAGTGGACAGCAAAGCACAGCTAAGGATTTTCTCACAAGTCTTAAAAATTTCCTAAGCTCTGGGCTGAGCTAACATTTCCACAAACAAAGCAAAGTTTATTTCCTAACAGAACTACAAATTCAGTTGTAATCAACATATGAAAGTGAGACATCATAAACACAAGTGTGCCAACAATGGAGAGGCAGCAATGAAATTCACTGTCAGGGAGATGGAAAAAGAAGAAAAATGGAAAAGAAGCCAGGAAAGAGAAGGTGGGGGCCTTTTTCTGGCACACTCACTGTTGTATACTTGCCAAGGGAGGCAGCTATTTTGATCACGCAGTAGGTGAGAGCACAAGAATATGAAAAGGATCCTAACTCTCATAAATGCAAGCTGATCGCAGACGGTCTCAAATAAGGATGAAAACACCATTATTTATCACAGTAAGTAAACAGTATCAATAACTTAAGGCAAATAGTTATGATTACTGTCCCTCCTGCAGTGCTTCCGAGAGGCCTATATGTGTTTAGGAACAGAAGTCTGGCTGGGATTGGGGATGGCTTCTTTATGAGGAGTTGAGCACCTGTATATTGCAGGTGTCCAGATTGGCACAATTCTATATGAGAAGTCATCAAGTACATGATCCTCAGAATCCTCTTGAGTACCAGTCATAGCCAAGATGAAATTTTAGCATACCCTACTGCTACTACAGTGTTCATCAAAAGGGGATGTGATTTAATCCTTGCCAACTGTTCCAGTTTTGTACATTTCTTTTACTGAAAACTATCCTCCTGTGTTTTGTCCTAATATGATGCAGCACAATACCTTGTTACCTCCTAAGCAGTACACATATCAATTTGCATCAAAATATCTACCTGGCTTGTTTTAGGATTCCCCATGTCTTTGCTTGTATTCCTCCTGAGGGCAGTGAACTACATTTGACTTGTGTCAGCACAGAAACATGGAAATAGCTTCCAGTCTTTAAAACTAGAGCCACAGAAAGTACTTAGCACTGCTACTTTGGACAGGATGCAATGCAGAAAGAAAATGAGTAACTGTCAAGTAACTGCCACAGCCTGTGGCATGATGTGACCAGAAAAAATCCTACTACTATGTAATTTCCCAGAAGGTGAACTTACTAATGATTCCAGCAGGGCAAAAATGTACATGCACTTATTACTGTCTATGAATTTCACATAAACATTTCTATTGGCAAAGGCAGTTTGGGATGGTTGCTAAAATTATGCAATCATGGAACATAGGATGAAAGAACAAATGTCCGTTTGTCGAAAAAACATTGAAAGCTGAAAGAAGCTCTGCCCCTTAACCTGAAACATTCCACTTCTTTGCATCTGCAAGAACAATACGTGGGAAGTTGATAAGCAAGACGAATCTATATGACACCATCATGTCTAGAATAAAAAATCCGGTATATCAGTACTAATCCAGTTACTTCTAAGTGATCACTGTTCTCTATCACTAGCTGAAATACACTGAGAAGTAGTAGTTACCCCTTCTAATTGCAGCAATTATTTTCAGTGCTAATTTTAAACATTTTTTCTTGCCCAGGATGAGCAAAATTTTACGTTGAGGTAACATATTCCTAAGAGAAGATAGCTGGCACTGACTTACAACTTAGTTTTACTATGAAGTGATGCCCCAGTATACTACTACTTCAGAGCCAACCAGCTCTGTAGCTCAAGCTCAGAGGCCCATATTTAATCCAGGAGTTTGGTGGTGCTCCAATGTGAACAGCATCATTTATGGTTTTGCTAATTTCCAGCAGCTGAAAATCTTTTAAAATCGTTCAGTAAAATTTGACAAAGGACATCAGAGAGCATGTTCTATTAGTAAAGGCCAGAACAGCTGAAAAGGAAGGAACACAGTCATAACTTTCTTCTGATAACAAAGAGTAGATGGAAGAGGCTTTGAAGTATCAAATAGTGTGGAGACCATTTTCAAGATAAGTGAAGACAAGAGAAAGGTGTAAGGCTGTTGCAAATTTTAACTCAAATATTTCTTCAGCAAATACTGACAATTCATCTTCTGGATAGGATGATCATTCCCTGAAAGCGATGCATCCTGTTTTTTTTAAGTAAAGCAACATAAATGAGTATAGTGGATTGTTCTGATCTTCACATACCTGCAAAAATAATTGCAAAGCATGCGTATGCAATTTTCTCTCTTTTTACAACTGAGTTTAGCAGCTTATTTGTAGTGCATATATGATAGTAATATCTAGCACAGAATCTACCCAGAGACCAATTGCTTTCCCTGTAATTTGGAGAAGAGTGCTATTCAAAATCACTTCAGCTCATGAGAGACTATAAAGTGAGATGTTCCTCATTCAACACTGTATATTAAATTCTTTCAAATACTCCAAGGGAGCTGTAGCACATTAGAGCTAACAGGCAATATCCTCTTATCCAAAGATTATTTCTTTCTGTGTCCTTTGCAGTCTTATCCGAGAAGATGAGGGGAAGTCAGACGAAGAATACAGCATACTAAAATAATACCTATTGATTACCAACAATTTCTTATAAGAAAGAAAAAAAAAAAGACTCCAAAGAAGCCAAAGCTTCATACATATTCATATTACCTAAGAAAATAGAAATAATTCATGGAAAGAGGATCTACTATAGCCTCCAATTGGTTATGCCTCTCCAATCACAAAAATCTGAGATACTTTCAAAAGCAACTACTTTTAGAAGGACTTATGAAAACATACTGCCAAGTAATCATGTTCCTTCCTCCTTCTCCCAACCTCCTCCCCCACCCCCCAAAAAAAAGACAAAAAAAAAAAGCCACCAAGAAATAGATAATAAGCAGATTGATTCCAATTTCATTACTCCAGCTACTAGCAAGCAAGATAAGGCTTGTTTGTTTTTCCTTTCTCCATAGGAGAAACATGCTTTCCTTACAGTAATTTGAAAAAAAAAAAAAAAAAGAATCTTTTCAGTGTTCAAATAGATCCATTAAACTTTCAAGAATCTATCTCCAAGAGTCTTACCTCAGCTGTGGAAACAAAAGAGTCCGTCGATGCAATGCTTAATGTGTCTCGAAGGCAAAAATCATCCGTGTTATCCTTTACAGTAATGTCTGTATTTTTATCTTTAAAACAAATTAAAAAAAGAAGAAAAAATAAATAGAATTTTCTGATAGCTTAATACTTAGAAGACTTGAAGCTATATTTCATGCACATTTTCATGTAGTACTTCTTTTGGAAGGCACAACATCGTATTACTATGAGAATATACACTTCTATGACCTGCTAAGATACATGTATGAGTGCATTTTTTTTTTTGTCTTTAAAGTGGACTTAGAAACATCATCTGCATGAACAGGCAGAGAAAAAGAAGTTTTCCAGGGGTTTTGCTTTTTTCTTCGATAAACTTCCAAAGATCTTTCTACCTAAATATTCTACTTTGCTATATTGATCTAAATCCTTGTTGAGGTTTTAACTTGGCCGCATCACGTAACAAAGGCTCAGTGTTTTAGTATCAGGAAGTACTATTAAAAAAAAAAAGCTATTAACAAAAAAACAGGCTTTGGCTTCACTTGGATTTTGAGTCTAGTTCTCATGCCATTTTCTACTTGATGGTTTTCCAGCAAAGCCAGAGAAGTTTTTAATCTTCACTGTATCCCCTTTTTCCTCTTTTCCACTGCAACAACATATCCAGCAGCACTTCCTATAGCGCTAGAACTCTTGCCTTGAAAATAACTGATGTTTTATGCTTAAAATCACCTGCAATACAGTTTCTCTCAGTTTTCCTTTATTTTATTCCCAGATGTCAACTGCAGCACATATTGCTAGCACACATGGCTTTGTTTTCTATATAGAAACACTTTCACTGAAGGATTAAATTCATGAGCCAGTAAGTCAGACTTTGGCTTAATGTGCCCCGTGCTGCATTCTCAGCAGAGCACAGGCATTTATTTTGGGTTACTTTACCTTCAGACATTACACATGTGTTGCTAAAAGTCTGTTTTATTTCCAGCAGTCAACAGCAACCAGCTACCCAATGTCATCCAGATCTGTTGCTATGGCAATACTTTATAAAAAATGCTATTACATCGCAAGTGGCCTCATGCCAACTTACTGGAATGGTTTACTCATCAATTGAAGTGCTACAATCCACATATCTTAACTATTATTTCAGTGGTTGTTATGGTTTTATTTGCTATGGACTTGGAATGACAGGTCAGAAAGTGTACATAGCAGTAAGTATCTGCCTTTGGGACTATTCACCAAGGGGAAAAACTGGTAAAAGCTTGGGCAAAGACTTCACTAGATGCTGCTGCATGACACTGAGTTAGGCAGACTCCAACTTGTAACCACAACTTCACTAACTTTCATCTGAATATCTTTGATTCTCAAATCCTTAACAGTTTAGCCTCTCTTCAAATCTCTTAAAACAAAGAGGAAAAGTACGGCAGTGTCCGAGTTGACTGAGAGTCAGTTGTATGCTGGAATCTGAAAAGCTGGAACAGAAAACCAAACTGTGGTCTGTAAAGCATTTGCCTGCTGTCTGGTAAGAGCAGACGGGTAAAATGATGTTTTCTCCTCATTTCTACCCTTAACTTGCATTAATATCCCTCTGATAACATTAAATGCTTTTCTAACACCTCTTTTTCACATTTAGCAGTTGCTGAAATTGCAATAATACTTTTAAACACAGGGTTACACAGGGGTGTACAGCCCGGCAATGGATTTTTCCACTGAGCCTCTCATTTTGGCTAAGATGTTCTCCATAATAAATTTGCAACTAAAACAAGAGTTTATACATCTCATAACTAGAGAAGCTCTCTAGAAGCTGGTTCAAGTGCAATCCAAAGAAATACTGTTTTCCTGATATTTCCAGTCTATAAGCAACATGCAACACTTACTTCATGAGAAGTAAACAGCTCTATTCCCAAGTAGCAACATAAATTACAAACTCTTACCAGAGTAATGCATGTGTGATACTGTTAATGATGTTACTGATGGCTTTAATCAAGATGTTAAGATAAGGACCCAGGCTCTTATGTACACAAAGAGCAGCTGTCAAGCAGTCTCATGTGTCAATCCAGTCTCAATCGCATGAAGTCTCTGCCACCCTCATAGAGAAGATCCAAGTCCCAGCTACAGTTAAATTGGTAGTTTCATACCAACTTTACATGGTGCAATGGCCAGAAATGTCATGAGCATCATGTTAGAAGAATGGAAGAAAATACCCTACTATGTCAGTGAGGGATTAGATTCCTGATCAAATGTGTTTTTTGTCAGTCTAAGAAGATGACCAAGTACATATCTAACTCCAAGCTGATTTGTTACCCTAACCACAAGGATGCAGTAATGGGGAAACAGGATGAGTAAAAGGAAAAAACAAGAATTACTCTAAAATTTTTACTCTAGTGAACATTTTAAATTAACTTTTTAACTATGGCTGTGTAACTGACTGTGGTAACATCAGGCTGTTTGGCTTTTTTTGTTTAAAATCAGAATATAAATAATTTACATTTGCTGAAGGAGTCATAATTCCAATTTTCCTAATATGGGTCTAAAACTTTCACCAAGCCAAAATCTTTTTAAATGTTTGCTGAATATGGATAACTTTCCCTCCTACACACATACAAAAAATCCTTCTGTTACAAAAAGGCACAAAATTTGCAGGCTCTGACAAAATATTTATTCTTAAAAGGTTGCAAATAATACTAATACTTGGACAAGTGGTATGCCCATATAAATGCACGTTTAACCAAAACAAACAGTCCTGGTCAGCTACTGATGGCTACCACAGCCCCAATACTGTAAAATACCCTTAGCCTTGCAGGTGCTCATCGAAACCCACACTGCACAGAAAACACACCATTGTGAAAACAGTGGTGTGAAAATGCAGTTGCAGCTGGAGTACATACCATACAAGTACCAGGAGAACATTCTTAGACACAAGAACATGAAAAAAGAGACAGCAGCACAATGAGAATCCTGGAATGAACAGCTGCAGGAGCAACCCACCCACCCGTGGCTGCATCTGCTGGTACAGTCATCCCAAGTTCTTACGTAGACTAGGATCTGAAAGAAAGGAATACTAGCGGCTATGTGAGCTTCAAATATACTTTACTTATTTGAGAAGCCAGGGAGTTATTTAGGGTTCATTTATATTTGTAAAGAGGATGAAGTGGAATTTCAGATGTGATACTGACAACAGTAATTGCCATAAAGACTCTAAGCTGTAGTGCTTTAAAATACCTAACTGCCTCTAAAGTTAGATTAAGGGGATTCCAAAATGCTAAGAATACAGAGCATGGCTAAAATTTGTGAAATTAACCCCAGCTTTATAAGATTATGCAAACAAAGATAATGATAACAATAAATAATAATGTAAAAAAAAAAATGATATAAGAAACCTCAAACCAAAAAGCCACCACCGCAAAACAAATGAACAAGAATAAAAAACACACACAAAAAAACCCAAACACTTCATACCTATAGGGTACTACTCTGGGATTTTTCTTTGGTCTCTGATATTTCTTTGGTCTCCGGTAGGTTCCCAAGCTATGACAGACCAAAAAATTAAATACCTCAACTCTCAAAACAGCATTTGACCTTAGAGATGGAATTGCACAGAAATCAGCTTTTTAGCATTCATTTGTGAAGAATTCACCTACAAATAATGTTTTAAATTCTGGAAAGTGTACACGTCATCTTCTCTATTACCCCAAGTGAAAAGTGGTGCGAGTTTGCAAGTGAGCTTTGCACTTGCATGCAGCAGCTAAAAAAGGAAACCACTTATCTGCTGACAAAGAATTCACCAAGAGTTAAGGAATCTAGTTCTGAATGCCACCAGTAAAGCCCTGGCTTCCTATTGTCCCCAACCACTCGCTTCAGCAGAACATGCTGGGTGGGAAAGCAGGATGGGGAAGGAAAGCCCCTTCTATGAAATAACTACAGCCAGCTCCTGGGATAGACTCTGGAAAGGAGAAAACTTCACAGAGAAATTCACCTATGAAAAGTCAGGGTACACCAAAAGTTCCCCCTGCTCTGCCAGGCTACCCCAGACAGCTACTATGTTTTGCACTAGTCAGATCCCTTGGGTGCGTGGCTTCACACCTAAACAAAGGAATTACAATAATCAAGCTGAGAGAGCACAGCAGCATGAATTACATACAATTCAATTTCAAAAGAATCTGTTGCTGTCTTCTAGCTGGGTCACACGCAGCAGTGTTTTGTCAGCACTGTTGCTGAAGCATACAGAAGCAGCTTTATTTACATTTATAAATAGTCATAATGCTGACAGTGTTGACTGAATATTCTTTAAAAAGTCATCAGTCCTACCAAGTAGTTACTAATGTATTACATGAAGTCTTCCAGGATGCACCTAGAAAGCAGTGGATTTTCTACTCATTTTAAAAACATGACATGCAGTAATCTCTACCTTCAGGTGGCACTTTCTGATGACTGTCATATAGCAGTAGTTAAAGTTTGGCTAATGACAGAGTAGGGTGACCACAGACCACTCCTGACTTAACATCTATCATTAGGTTACTCATTTACATTCACCAGTAACACAGATATCTGTGTTCAAGAAGGTGCTTATAGCTGGGGGCACCTCACTTTGCTGTATATAAACAAAGCAGCTATTGCCTAAAACACATGCCTAGGTGCAGTCACTGTCCCTGGAGGTGTTCAAGAGACATGGAGATATGGCAGTGAGAGACATAGTGAGTGGGCATTGTGGGGCAGGGTTGATGGTTGGATGGTTCTTAGTGCTCTCTTCCAATCTTAATGATTCTATAACTCCATATATTAGATCAGGGTTTTCTGAAAATATCTAACCAACTCTTGTACCCTACCAGTATGCCAGCATGCATCAGCAAAACATTTCTCGCCATTTTTTTGTCAGGATTGCTCTGATGCAGACCCAAGCATGCTAAGCAAGAGCTGATCAGAGATCCATTTAAAAGAGAAAAGTAAAAAATATCACACTCTAGTGCTGATGGCTGCCCAGTTTGACTGCTGGTTTGTGCCTCCACCTCCAGCAGGCCCTGCAGTGAACATACAACTTCTACCTGCCAGTGCCTGACAAAGTGCTCAGCCACCAGAGCAGTGGTTCAATGGAAGGGAACAGCTTGGACATGGGACAGCACTGAGTACTGAGCATTTACAATTTCACTATCCTCATACTCATAGATCTACACAGACTTTTAAAGGCAATCTTTGGTCAAGCTAACTAGTCTTCTGATTATACCCTTCTTAACAAATGCCTCAGTAGTTTTCAAGCAGACAACTGTCTGGAAAAAGATGAAACTTGCCTAAAATAACCTTGTAATCTTTAAGAGATTTTCCACATACTTCAGAAAGAAAGAAAAGCAATTTCCAGAATGTTTGAAATAATTTGGTTATTTTCAGACCTTTGTGATATTGACTTTGTCCATGATGTTCTATTATCTGCTGACCATCACATGCTTACTGATGTATAAAACAGAGCAAGTTGGCTGCTGCTTGTACATTCTAAAACAGTAAAATCAAGCACCTTGAATGCTCTCATCTAGCAAAGGAAAACACAGCACAAAATGCCTGTCTGAAAGTAATCATTTCAGTCTAAGTAAACATCAAGTGTACCTAAACCATACTAACATTCTTGTCTTATTTCCTGTCTATCAGACACAGCTACATTAATACGGGTCTGATATCCTGAATTGCTGGTAGATGAAATTATTCTTCCAAAATTTAGATTTGTTAAACAAGCCTTCCACAAACTGAACTGGATATTTTCTGATAGTTATTTTATTTTTTTTTTGAAAGGTCAGCAATTAATCGAATTTCTTGTTGTAAAGAATGTGACCTGTGAAAACTTTCTGGCATGCTTTATTTTAAAACCAAAATCTCAAAATAGAAAGCCTTCAGCATTAGAAGCTCTCCAAGTCTCAAAGAAGAGGCAAGATAAACACACTTGGTGCTGAACTGTTGAAATCTGAACTTTAATAAAATATAGCAGCATCTAATGTGCACTTGATAACCTGAACTAATGCCTCATATATGCTGACAGCTCAGAAATCAGTTTAGTAAATACAAAACAAATGCTTTACTACTGGTTTGTTGCTCTGATTCTCTGCCTAATGTGAATTTAAGAGCCTGAAACAAATTTGAGATTTATATTCTATATAAACTACATCTCACTGTTAAGTTTCCCTCCATAAAACAGTTTTTTTCATTTCTTTGAAAATGTAGACTTTGAAAATGTAAAACAAAAGTTGTCACCACATCCCCTTCATAGGAGCACTCCGCTCTCCTGTAGTTCAGGAAGCGTAACATCTATTCTGGCCATAGCAAAGTCTAGTCTGAATTCACATGATGCTTATTTTAAAACATGGGCTGTCCACTGGGGATTTATAGCACAGCACTGTGAAGATTGCCAGATGCCTTAGTCATCAGATTTGAACGTCACTGCCTTTTCTTAGTTCTTCACATCTTAAAAACAAGCACAACCTGCCACTATTTTTGCACATGCACTTTCTACTGACAATAGAATGGTCTGTTCAGTCACATACAGGGTGATAGCACATTAACTCACTGTGATGCAGAGCAGATTCAAAATGCAGCACCGTGTTTAAAGGAGAAGGAAATACAAGGTTAACTTTGAGGTTTATACATCTAGAATTAGTTCATTTAATATGTTTCCTACATCAGAGGCATCCATAAGCAGGTTAGGTACAAAAGCCTTCTCACCAGACTCGAAAGCAATCTCAAATGTAAGTGAACTTGTCCCTTTGGCCTCTGTCCTAACATACCTGGGTAAATCTAATAAAATCCTAAAAAAGAAAAACCATGACAAGATATCTGCACAAGTTCATTTCTAGTGGTACCTCTCGCTCCTTTCCCTGGCTGAAACTTTGACACTTTCTGCCTTATGATGTTCCTTAAATAGTTTATATATGTATATATAATTTTGTATACTAGAATACAGACTATTTTGCCGGACAGTGTAAGGGTATGGGATCATCCAGCATGTTCTCTTTGAAGTGACATTTTAAACACAAGATTGCTGGAAAGGTTTTTCTTAAGCCAGAGTATTATGCTTCAGGGATATTTGCATTTCAAAGTAAGGGAGACAGACTGACAAAAGGAACCCACGTATTCATTTGTTCTTACATTGAAAGAAAAGTGTACTGTCTAGCAGTGGGTAATAAAAATGTATTTTAAAAGTACGGAACACTTTACTCCTGAAACGTGATCAAGTTAACACGCACATGATCAGCTTGCAGGTCTGAAGGCAGTGATAAGAAAGATAGGTAGGTGCGTTTTTATCCCAGGAGTAGGCATTAAGTTAGGAAGACAGAACCAACTACTGATGACACGCAGTCAAGTAAGCGTCAAAAAAAAGAAAAGTAAATAGGTATTTTTTAATTTGGACTAACAGATTCTGTATTAAAAAGCAGACTGCTTCAGGGTAGAAGAGTGTTACAGTATTGTGCAGACTGCAGTGAATCTGCTCTGCAATGTGACCAGCTTCTGCCAACCCAGTTTCACACAGCATTCACTTTAGGAACCTAAATTAGCAAGATACACGTGTGACTTTAAACACTGAGATTTAAATAATATCTTAAGTGCCCTACGGAGTAGGGCCTGTTTGTATTCCTCTTGCCCTGGACAATAAGAAAGAATTAGACAAGAATTCTTTAAAGTTAATACTGAATAAAAAGTTCTTCCTCTGAATTACTGAGATTGTTAAATGCATCAGTAACAACAGATTAATACCTGAATTATATTTAACAATCAGTGCACCCCGACCTGTGACACTTGACACTGCTTATCAGCTACTCCAGGATATGTAGTTCAAGCTGCAAACTAGTCAATATATTATTTATCCATCATTTATTAAAAATAAAGTCTAAATTACATCTGTTCTTTGCGATCTGGAAATACTTACATGTTTGCCTTTAAACATTTGCAGGCATTTCAGCATGCAGAACAAGGACAGCTTTAAATAGCAGTAGAGAGAACAATGCCTCGTGTGATCAGCATGTGCTCTTGAATCAGATACTCCTGAATCAGATACTCCACAGCACTTTGCTACAAACAGGATTATTAGGTAAGGTGGGACATTGTGTACAGACCAGACATACCATCAAGTAAGATTGACTGATTTCCCTTTTGCTAGTTCAATCTCAAAAGCACAGTTAGTTCTGTAAGTTTTTGTAGCTGAGCACATATGTGTAAGTGAAAACTGATACAAAACTCGTTGTTGTTCACAGCACCTTTTGCTACAACTTTCCAGAAAAATAGGTACACCCACATATACAGGCTCAACTTTGAAAAGAAGGAAAGTTGAGACAAAAGTTTAAAGGAAATTCTAAAAAAGCCTTCAGGAAAAGAAATGCTTACACAAGCTACTTACTGTGCCTTCCAGCCACAGAGTAAATAATTAAATAAAGGGACAAGCTATACCAACAGTAAATAAAAGCGCATCGCTGTAGCAACAGTGTACGGGTAGTGCTAAACAACCAACACAGTAAACAGCAGTTGTTGAAGGCTGTGCTGTGTGGATACACTACAGCCCATGAGTCAGGGTCTCTGACTTAACGGGCAGCGAGACTCAAACACAGCAGACACATGAGGTTAAGAAAAATACTTCGCTCTTGCATGCGTGCACACAGTGCTTTCATTCCAACCCCTTGAACATAATCTGAAGATAAAATTTGATTTATTTTAGTATCAATTACCTATCGAATTGATAAAGGAACTATATTGCTGAGAACTAAATTTGCTGATTTGGTATGATTCTGTCAATATCTGATCTTGATATTACGCATTTTTAAGATTAAGCAACAAACTAACAGATCTGAAGTCTTCTTAAACACTGAACTGTCATTCTGGCTGTATCACTCTTGCCCCATTCCAGCTCTCCTTTCATTTTCCCCAAGAATGTTTCAGACAAGCCTCTCTTAAAATAGAATTTAATGCAACAATAAATTACTTCTAGTTGAAGTTCTGAAGCAGGAATTAGGCCTATGGGCCAAAACATGTTCTTGATCATCAGTTTACATAACCTCACACTGCAGTACTCCAGCCAGAAAAATAAACACTTCTCCCACCCCCACAGCTTGCCATTTGTCTGGTATGATTTTTCCTGCCTCTGGAACATTTATATTCAGAATGTATATAAACACACAGACTAAGTGTATATACATCCTCCTTAGTAAGAAAAAGAATTTGTAAATTCTTAACTTGTTAAGAATATACCAGAAGAAAAGTGGTATAAAAAAAAAGGAATAAAAATGATAATAAAAACAACCAACAATGTGACTTCCTGCCTTTGGAAGGCTGTTTCCACTTATTCCATATGCACCACTCTTCAAAAGTATTCAAAGTGAAGGCAAGATTTAAGAAATCCAGTCCTGATATGGGGGTAAAATGATCACCTTCCCTTACGCAAAGAGGAGGTAGATATGTGTGAAAAGGTGAAAAACAAATACAAACACCAAAAAAAAAAACTCAGAGAAGCTATAGATTCGAACTAAGCAGGAGAATGGCCAACAAATAAAACGTAAAAGGAACAGACAACACATAAAGGCATTGCAGACAATGAGCTTTCAAAAAAGATTAAGTATGGAAGTGATGAACTACTGACTGTTGTTCACAGCTTTTCACAACAGCTGGTGACACAAATTAAAGGCAGCTTAATGTAAACTATTAGTAAGGGCTCCATTGCTATCTAACTACAGACAGCAGGTATGAATCCTGCAACAAACAACTGATGAAGAATACAATAAAGAATTACAATCTATTGGGGATTGCCAGAAAGCCCAGAGAACATGAGAATCACACTCCACACCTTTAAAAAGGAAGTGGAGTTTTCCTGAAATAATCAATCAGCTTCTTGAAAAGTGATTTAATTAATATTTTGTCCTAGAAAAGCTTTCAAAAAACTCACCTACCAAAACCACTAAAGAAATTCAGAGTTGACTACAGAAGCAAGATATTTAAGCTAGCTGAATTTAAGTCTGAACAAAATGAGATACAGAAGAAGCTTAAGTGCCTAATTTGTTTCAACACTTGATTAGCCATTTAGCAACAGCAATGAATGCACAAGAACAACCTGAGCTACAGGAACCCAACAACAGGGACAGCTCATAAAAAAGATGTGCAGGGAAGTGATTGTTCTTAGGTCATACAGTAGAAAACACAACCAGAATGCCAGAAGTTATCAGGAGATAGGAATTATGTCACTATAAGCCCTTATTTTGTCTGCATCATATGAACTTTATATAATAAATTTTGGCCAAAATACTCAGAAAGAGTATACACTGAAGCTTGGAAAGCTATACAGAAAGCCATCCAGTATAAACACAAGTACACAATGGCTTTCACACAAGGAGAGATGTGAGGGACTAGAGTTGAACTGAAATGAGAAGCAATAAATAACAGTCACGAAGATTTTGTGTATGCACAAGAAGGTTGAAAAGACAAGAGAGAAAGGAACATATCAAGAGATTTAATTATAAATAGCAGGGGGAAAGATTTATTACATTTCATAGCAACTGCCCCATTCTTACTAGGTGGATTTTTTTTTCCTCTCACTATTTTAAAATGATAAAGGTGTGGTAGGTCGTAGCTATAAGACATTGTGAAAGCTGAAAGCATAAAATAATTCAAAGGGATGTTCAGAGGTCTGATGTGAAAACAGATGGTTGGTGGTAAACTTGGCTACGGCAGCCTCTAGCCATAGTCTGGAAGCCAAGAGTTCTGCTAAAGGAAGGCTCTTTTATATGCAGTCTATTCTTAAACTCCTTTCAAATCTACTGCCAACCGCTATTGGAAACTGAATATTAGACTACACGTACCTATAATCTGACCTGTTCAGCTGTTCTGATGTTCTGCTTTGAATTGTAACACTCTCCATACTGTTCAGCAGTAAGTACTTACCTTAAAAGCAACGCCACAACGTTCCACACCATATTTTCCCATCAAGGAATATTTATACATTTATTTAACCATTTCAGCAGGTTGTGGGTTTTAATTCAAACTTCAGTGCTGGGTGGATGAAGAACTTTGCCCTGCCACAAACCAGCTTTTAATTTCCAACACCCTTCTGCTTATATCATCATCTCATTTCTGTCTATGGAGCAATATCTAGTCTAACCCTTGACAATATGAATAGTGGTCAGGCAGTCATCACTGACTTTCATGGTTTGCTCTTCTTGCAAAATGAAAGGAAACACCAAATAAAATCTAACTAAATATTAAAAAAGCCAATATAATCTTTGTTTTGAGGTTTACTTTAATTACATATGCTCTTAATTAATTACAAGCTGATTCGTAATTTCATGAATAAGTTCTGAATGAAGATGGAAGGTTATGAGTGATGAAGCACTGCCTGCATAACCAGAAGGAGGAAGGAAGCTCGTGTTAAGGGGAGACATTGGGAAAGAAATGATTGCAGCTGCTCTCACGTTGTCAGGAAGAAGGAGAAACAATGGAGAAATCATAGACAGAATTGTGTTTGGAGGACTGTGAAGGGAAACACAGGATCAGCCAGAAGAACAAAGTTCAGGAATTTAAATCAGGTAGTGGGATCGTGGCACAGTTATCAATAGCTTTTAGAGATAGAAGGAGGAAGAAATTTGCTTTTCACTTGAAGAGAAGCTCTTGAAGGGACTCCTTAATGGAAGAAATGGTCACAAAAAAAAAAAAAAAGACCAGAGATAATTTTTATAAACAATGGTTAAGTCTGTTTGAGAGAAGCAAATTTTAAATGGACAAGGTAAGGCATGAGAACACAATAAGACTGATGAAGTGAGAGTGATGAGGGTTTAAATAGGAGTTTTGTTGTGGACAGAAAGAAGGCAGGTTTCAGAGATGCCACTTGCAGAAAAGCAACAAGGCATACAGACACCTGCACGATCTGATCTAGACAGCAGTGCTGGAGGGCATGTGCCAACAGACACTTTCTGATCTTATTTGAAGTGTTTTCAGAAGTTTCTAGCCACATCACCCCAAGCTAACGTACAATAAGTGATCTCCAATGCTGGCTCTGGTACAGTAAAAAAGATTATTCTGAGCCACTGCTGAGAAGATTGCAACTAATCTATTTACTATGCAATGAAAAGGCATCTGAGCTTCCGCTTTTTAAAGAAACACAAGCATACACTCCAGCTTATCAAATATCAACACAGAGATACAGATTATCAAACACTAACCTTTTCAGTACTGATAACTTCCGGGCAGGTCCATGCAAAACTGTTCTGACTTTCAAGCATGATACTGCTAAAATTGACAGAATATTGCTGAGAAAACCAAGCATTATGATCTTTTGATACACGTAAAGCTTGCAGAAATACTTCTGTTTACAGTTTTAAATTGAACCTTTAACTACCAGTTTCACAATCTCAGCGTCCTGCCTTTAGGGACTTTGGGGCAAAGAATTTTGCCAAATGCAATTTGGAGAGGAAGTGTTACTACTACTGGCCAACTATGCCTTTAGAGCAAAGTCTAAGATATTACTGACAGCTGAAGAACGTCTTCTACAATTCAGATATCTGTCATTTCATGCATCCAAAATGACAAGTTAGTTGCAGCACTGAATTGTAATACAGGAGACGTCACAGCAAAATGCAGCAAGCTTCAGCGGTTATTGAACTTCCACAAACTATGAGTGCTAAAATAAATTCAAAACCTGCATTTTTAAAAAAACAGGATTGAAGTAACTTTTCTGGGCTCTTGCTCAAACTTAGTAATATTACTTTCATTTATAAAAGATTCCTTGGGAAGAATGTTTCTCCATACTTAAAAATCTGTTTTCTTTTGTTTCAAATACCCACATCCCAATTCTGCTTCAGCCACTAGAAAAAAATGTTTGTATTTCTCCAAGAAATGAAGAAATCATTTAATGTAAATTTATCTTCAGGGAACACAAAGCAAACAAAATGTTCAACTGGTGATAAAAAGTTAAACCTTGGAAATTATTTTACGGTATGTGCTACCAGGCAGCACAACCGAGTGAACTGTTAAAAACTGCCGACCTCCTAATTGGTGCCTATCTGATAATTAGAAACAGAAATATTTCTTGTGTGCAACCAAATAAAGCGTGGTACTCTCAAACTAAATATTTACCATTTATGTTTTCTAAGCAGGAAGGAAAAAACAGACCTCACGCATTCACTAACAGCAAAACATTACAGAAGTCTGCGCTGATTAAATATATAAAAATGATCCTTCAATAGCTTTGCTGATTATGCAAAGGCTTTCCTGTTTAAGAGCAGCTAGAGAAAAGGGTTCTGATATGCAGGTTCTCCCCGGCGTTTTGTCACTAGGTTAAAGGCTGTGCTCGTTCTCTCCCGAATGCCAGGCATATCTTGGAGTGCGAGGAGAAAATTAAAAAAAGAAACAGACATACCTATCATCCAACAGCACAGACCTTCAGGACAGATCTTTTATTTGTTGTCAGTGGTATCAACAAAAGATTAAATAAGCTAATATTTTTAAGTTAAAGTGTAATTATAATAAATATATATATATATTATCAAAAAGTTTAGGGGACAGTATACATACAAGTCACCATCAGCTTGAGTGTCAGCACTCCTTTTCACAGTTAAAATCAAAATAATAGATTTTAAGAATGAGGAATTAAGTACTGACAAGGAGCACTACGATGATGCGAGTTTTCTGCCAATTGCCTGATTCAGAGTAGCTTATGCCTGCCCCAGGAAAGCCTGTTTCTAGGCCTCCTAGTCCCAGGCTTCATTCCTAAGAGAATCAATCAGCACAAAACCAACGGCAGCTTCGCCCTACGTATTTCTTTTAATTCACATCCAGAAATTCTTGTGCTTTAGAAATCATTTTTAGCTTGCTGGTTTCTATGGTAATTCTCAAAGTCCAGTAGGGAGTGTGATCACAGTGAACACAATTACATTCCATTATTTTATCTTTTTAAAATGTAAATCTTTTCCAGGGCTGTATTCATTTCTAACTCAACAATAGGTTACTGAGTTGAAAGAGATGATTTGCAATTAATAACAACAGCAGTAAGAACCTGGCAGAATTCTACCCACAAGAGGTATTTATTTAGCAGGTGTAAAGTTGAATATTCGACTAGAGCACGCAGCCACTTCAAGTGATGATTGCTTGCTCTGACAAGCCATCTTTTACCTGTGGCAGCAAGCAGCAGAGAAGCACTTCAGCCACATCATGAAAGAGACTAGCTGCAGTGACAAGTGATTGTATTCTAACAGTATCCCAGGTAACTTGCTCCTGACTCTCCCACATAGCACATTACCAATAGCTTCCTCCAGAAGTCTCTCAAAGCACGTTGGCAAATCGTTTATCATGTCAAACAACTTCAACTAGTAAATGGGATCACAAAAAGAAAAGCAAGCTTGTGGTCTGAGACAGATGTCAGCAGTGTGTCCCTGCTTGCAGCACTCATTCCTCAGTCTTCCACAGTGAAATGTGCTGATGGTATGCAGAGCTACACAGCAATGGGGACCTTGGGAGACTGGTACAGCTCACATAACTGTCAAACTATTGGGCTTGGAAAGAAAGGAGCACAGAATTTAGAACATCAGTCAACAGCAGCACTAACTTCTTATTTAGAGAAAATCAGACCCTGGGAAGAACAACATTTAGGAATTTGGAAGGAGCAACATCTCTCACGAGTAAACAAGTAGGGGGGAGAGTGGTTTCAGGAGCCCCAGAGGTTTGGCCAAATATTTTACAGAGAAAGCTGAAAAATTAGAAAACAATAAGTGATTTTAACTTTGAAAATTTCCCTCCTGGCCAGATTTGGAGCTCACTATAACTGAGGCTTTTGTAATAAGGAAAGTCAGATGTTTTGTAGCAAGTCTTTTGGTAACACTTGATAGCATCTGCCCCATTGCCAGAGCCCTGTCTCCAGCTGTGGTTAATCACAAGTGCTAAAGATGGAGAAAACTGAAGAAAAATTAATGAAATATATCTAACCAGAGGGGGGAAAAATACAACCAAGCAAACCAATACAGCAAAGAATTTTCTGGTTACCTATTAAGGAGAACAAAGGCTTTTTCTCAAAGGTCTATGAAAGAATAAGAAGTAGCAGTCGCAATGCTGGACACTTAAATGCCAGAAAGACTACAGTGACCATCTAAGCCCCACACCCATCCCTTTCTCTCAGAAGGACATAAATCTTCCTTCAAAACACCATTCAATAATAATAATAATAAAGGAACAACAAAACATCTTTATCTAAAACTCTGGAATACCCTCAACACATTTTAAGGCAAGCTTACTTCAGAACTTAATTTGTTTCACTTGAACAAGCAGAAACTGGATATAGTTATGAGTTTGACAACCAGGTCTAAATATTCCCCAGTATCACATAACTTTTCCATGTGTAAGTAGCTATTCAGAAGAAGCGAGTCTCCTCTCAGTATATTCTTCAATGAAGAGCTAAACACACACAATTTAAACCTCATATGAGCTTGTCTCTTCAAAACATGAATCATTTTTATGGCTTGTTTTGAGCTGTCTAGTATTTCCATATCTTCTGAAGTATGAAGAACAGAACTGGTACAAAGTATCCTAAAACCATACAGAAACAAGATTGTATCTCTGCAAATATGCTGATACTGTCCTTGTCACAGAGTCAAAGATCAGTAGTGTTTGTGGGTTTTTTCCCCCTACAGCACTGTACTGATAACTTACATTGTGAGGCATAATTTTCCTATTATTTTTTTAAATCTCCCATGTCTATGTACAATCCATACTTGCCCATATTCAAACACAATCAAAAAGGTAATTCATATTAGTATTACTAACCCTTCCTTTTCATTACTCAATGCTTTTAATGCCCTAAATGATTATTTTTCATCAGCTTCAAGCCATGAGAACAATTTTATCATCAACTACATAGTTGATAAAATTACCATTTGACCACAAATTGTCCTAAAATACTTTTCTACAAATCTCCCCCCTAAAAGGGTGCAGAACATCAACAAATGTTCAAGTCAGCAAGCTAATTCTTATCATCTAATGTGTGCTATATCACTCCTCAAAACTGCACATCTCTCACAAAAACCTGCAGTTTGAAAAAAGCTAGTTCTCAAGAAATCATATCGACTGGCACTAATTACAGCTGTTATATCATCTGAGGTAACAGAACAGTGAATTATTAACTCCATTATTTCATCGGCATGACATTTTGGTTTGTGCTTTTTCTTTCACCAGCCCCCTCCCCCTTTCTTTTTCTTCCTCGTTTGTAACTCTATTGGCAATTTCCCAATCATTTGCAACATTTTCCTCTTTCCAAGACTGGTGATCAGTAAGTGATGGATCAGGGTGCTTTCTTTATCCAGCTTCTTTCATAAGTTTTAGATGTGAATTATCCAGGACTACCATTTTGCAAGAGAGTTATGCAAAACTTCAAAGAGAAGCAAAATAAAATGAGTATTATATATTAATATATACACTTATTATATGTTAATATATACATTTTAGGGGTAGTAAGGGCAGGTCTGTTGAAAGCTCTTTTCATTTCCTTTCACTGGGTTACCAAGTAAAAATTAAAGGAAAAACAAAAACATAAGAAAGCTTTGACAATTCTCCCAAATACATTTTTCTATCTCTTCCCAGAAAAGTTACCAAAAAACACTGATCTCAGAAATACCCATCTTCAAACACTCATTGTATCTAGTAATCATATCCTACAGGAAAGTAAATTATCTATGAAATTGTGAGTGAATAAATGTTTCTGTACTTAACAAATACGGGACAAAAACATCCTCTGTATTAAATCTTTTAAGCACCACAATGTTCTTCTGTTTGCCTCCTAAGATAACTTTCTGCAAAAGTGATGCATTCTCTGCTATTATACTTGCTGTTCAAGCCGTGAATTTGTGGTAATGATGAAAAACCCAAATTCAGAACAGTGAAGCACTGCTCACTAAACCAATTCTTTACTTTTTTGCCCTTACACATCCAGGCCAGCACAAATACAATTCATAACGAAGGAACTGACAACATCTACTCAGGAGATCACAAAGGATTTCTACTAAGAACCTTTGAAAATAACTGAATGGTCAGAGTATTAATGGTAAACAAGAATAAACTTATCACATCTAAAAAAAAAATAAATCAATTTAAAATACTTCCAGGGAAACAAAACAAATCAACAACTAAACATACTGAGCCCCTTGAATTCCATTTTGTTAAATCTTGCCTGAGGACAAAAGCTACAAATAAGTTTCTATTTAAAAAGGGATACACGCTGCAACTTTATTTATGGCTTATGGTTTCAGACAACAAAATAAAACATCCAAACACTTTTCTGCTTATGTATGTTTGCAAGTGTACACAGTCATAGCAGAAAGCCAGCTTTGACCTAATTCTCACCTTACTCAGATCTGTATTTAGAAGTTGCAGAATGATGTGAAGGCTAAGAGATGAGAGCACTGCCACCTTGTGCCAGCCAAACCAAAGCTGAAGCCTAACAAACAAGACTACAAACTAAAACTAACCCCAGAACATGTTCTGCCTTTGAAGTCTGACAGTTATTTGAGATGAGATACTTGATACTGAATTATGAAAGGGTGCAGTGATATCAGGCTTTAGGAACATCTTAAACCAATTCTTTAAATAAAATCAGCATGTCTTCAGCAATTATTCTTATTAGACTTGCCGTTACAACATCCCAGGTTTAGTCACTCATACCTATGATAAATTTCAATCTCTAAGGATAAGAGCTTTGAAAATGGCTATCTTCTTCTGACCTTACGGTTTCATTTTGTTATGGGCCAGGCTTTATTTATTTATTTATTTATTTATTTTAAAGTTACATCAGTTCACACACAGTGGAAATATTCAGAAGACATTTGTAGCAGAAATGCTAAGTCACGGCCTGAAACAGTGATTAAGCACCTGGTGGGGAGGCAGGGCCAATCCAGGGGAGCTCAGGTGTAAGCAATGCACCTGAGTAACTGGAATGGGTGGAGCCAGGATCCACCCCTTCCCAGACCTCATTTAAGGGTTGGCAGTGAAGGGGAGGAGAGGTAAGGGATTCCTGCCTACCTGAGGCTTTCCAAAGGTAAGCAGCTCTTTTACTTCATTTCTGTGGCTGCTACATTTGGTCATCCGTTCTCATTTGCCACCCTGCTATTATCACTGTACTTCCCATCCCATTATAGCATTGCAGTGTATGAAGCTTTCTTTTGAAATGCTTTTGTACAACTATGCTGTAAGAAGAGGGACATATTTTTACTGCATAAGTATTTAAATACTTAAGATAAACTTTACAAAGTTGAGGAGAATTCTGAAAATACTTATATATCCTTACAATCCATGAGGGGGGAAAAAATCCTCTCAGCAGTTCATTATTATTTAAAATACAAATGCTACCACAAGCTTTAAATAATAACATGGAAGACCTAGAATTTATTTTATTTACTGATTAAAATATAGCTCTACTCAGTGGATGTTTCCATGAGCTCCCTTCACAGGAGGCATTAATACAAGCAATAAAAACAAAATAGTAGTACTCACCAATATCATTAGCCAGAGAAGCAGGATCAGAGGTCCCAAGGGTGGCTTCAAATTCCTCCTGAAGACGATAAGCTCTTTGAAGCAGGGATTCAAGCTTATGGATGAATTCAGCACTAATGATATCCTGCGAAGAGACATCAGGTTTTCCATTTATTTACAGTCTATGTTCTTGGATTTCACAAAGAAATCTTACCCAGTCTTTAAAGAGCTCACTGTGCTACACTAGTTTCCCACAAGCGGCACAAGGACTCTGTCAGATGAACACTTCAACATGTAGAATACACATGCATTTCTAAAGATACATATATTTTAAGTATAATAAAAATAAAATCTAAATCTTTAAAAATTTTTATTCTTACTGCACCAGAGTGAAAGCTGCAGAGGTGTATGTTTATTTCAAAATATTTAATCGTTTAGTTCACAAGAACAAAGAGATACAGATAAAGTTCAAACATTATTTGTTAATATTCACAAATATCATATACACAAATAATCATCTTTTCCAAGACTTGTATCTTTGCTAAGCAGATATCCTCTCACAGCTGTACAAGAAAGAAATATCCAATAGAGAGAACTGGTTAAAGAAATGCTTGGTAACTTGATAACAGTAATACTGTCCAGAAGTAAGCACTGATTCAGCAGCAATTGACAAGAAATAAAGCTACTTTTTTTCCCCACACTAACTAATAAAAGAAAGGGGGGAAAAGTTAGTTATCCTTCCATTGCGTGTTCTTTAAAATTGCTCTTAGTTTTGGTAAATGCGTTAGAAGTTTATAATGCTCAGGTAGCAAAAGGCAATGAATTGTCAGGACAGCAGAAATAGATTAAAAATACTCACTTCTACACTTTCTTCTGCAATTGCATCTCCAGCTCCCAGCTTGATGGAACTACAGCTTGCTTCGTCTTCCACTTGCCTGTTACGGAAAGTTAATGCCTGCTCCCATCGACGCAGTGCTTCTTCAAAGAGCTCCATACCTAGGGTAAGATCAGAAATGCCTCCGTTCCACCAGACACAGCTTCCATATGTATTCATATTTTAGAGTCACAGGAAAGTATATAGATAATGTGCATGATTACAGCAGAAACGCAAGCATTTAAAACAGCTGCCTGCCTTTTTAAGATGAAGAAACTCACAATATTGTTAGAGCAGTAAGGACAGTAGTATTTTTTTCCTACTTACTTTTAAAAACAAACCTATAGCTTACTACCACAAACATGGGAATCAAAATTCTATATTTTCAAAACCTAACACTAGATTAAGTAGGTTTTCATAATTTTATGGAAATGTTCTTATGTGCCCACAGGACACTGAAAAAAATACTACAGTAATATTGTGCAGGTGTCACTTTGTCATAAAAACAATTATTTGCTTTCACTGCTGGTAGATGCTGAATATTCTTATGATAACCTACCCATCAAATATAAATTCTCAGGTGTAGTCACTGGAATATTAACAAGCTTAATATCCTCTTCATCTGCTTTATCCCAGGAATTAGAATTGGCACAAGCACAACTGTGACAAGAGGTGGCACTCTGAACCTAAAAATAAATAAATACAATTTAAAAACAGCAATATTTAGAAGCACTGTTACACAGAGTGTTCTTAAGATTACATTCCTACTGGAGTACATTATGGTCCAAGTCTTATCTACAGATTACCTCTTAAAAGACTTGAGAAAAGCATAGTTATTATCAGGCCAAGTGTAAATGTTTCTTTTTTAAATCATACCCTAGTATTAACAGCGATGTTTTGGAAGTCTGTACTGCTCCTTCTCTAAAATATGAAAGTAATCATTGATTTACAATATTGTTCTGCAAGTAAATCTGACCATAGATTATTAAAAAATAGGAAAAAGTCTCAAAAATAAAAAACTGTCTAGACTGATGTAAACCCACTTTCTAGGCACAACATTAAAGAAACTAGGCTGTATTAAACTTCTTGTTCTGTAAACAGTTTCTAATTAGAGCAGCTGATCACTGAAACACAGATCACCAGCAGCCTGAAGAACCCACACCATAGCATCTACAATGTAGCAGAGGCGCACAAGGAACCTTCATTTTAGTATACTGACTAAGGGTTCAGTGGTCCTCACCTCTTCTCTTTGTATCATCTTTGAACTGTACTAAGCTATCCTTCCCATGGCATTTGAGCCAGTGAGTTATACAACTTCAGAAGTTCTTGAGCATCCTCAAGACCTGTTGTTCCAGACTGCAAGTCTAGGAGGAGCTGATGTGGCTGAGAAGGTCTCACTACCTCTCTACATTCAGGTTTTTCTGGTACTCTTGTGTCAATTCCAATGTTTGGAGATTCAATCCAACTCACTAACCTAACAAGAAAGTGTTCAATCTTGATTTATCACAAGTGATTTTACTGCCAAGTCAGTGAACTCACTTGACTCACTAAAAGGTCTAAAATGCATGAAAGCTGTGTGTGTATATTTATATTAGATTTATATACACATACACAAATACATAGGAATGTATAACTGAGTTCAAGATAGAAGGGGAATCCTGCTTTCAGCTGCACTGAGTAGCGTAGTTTTGGCTCATTCCACCTCACAGAACTGGATTCTTATGAAGTTGTTAAATGCAAGACAGGAAAGGTCAGAAGGACAGAATCAGTGGGCTGTCCCATTTACTTTACAGTAACTTATTGCATAAAATCTCTGACAAAAACTATTTTCACAATGTAGAAAGTATAGTAGCTTCTTCCACAAAGAGGTCATCTCCTCAGTCAGACCCTCTAGCCTTCAGAGGTGGTGTATACAGCTCATTCAGAAAAGTTGTTTCAGCTCAGTGAAACCATTAGGTGTGCACCCAATGCAGGTTAAAAGACACTGAAATGCCTTAGAACACTTTTACTTACGGAGACCAGACTCTGAACTGAACCAGAGTATTTACTGAAAAGCCCTCCATTTGCATAGATGCATGACTGTGATCCTTTTTCCTTGGCAGAGCTCAGGGAAAGAGTCAAGTTTTGTCGGCTACTGGAACAACTTGAACCTATTAGATACAACATTTTCAGTTTGTGGAAGCTTTAAAACTAGCAGATCTTATGTTAGCAAGAACTAGCAAGAACTGTTTCTGATCTTTTCAATAAAATCCAGTTCAAAAGCAGACAACTATTCATTCATTTGAACTTCTATGTTAGAAGTTACAAATTAGAATAGTCCATATCCATAACAATAAGCATGCATTTTAAGCACAGTTATTTTCCCATTCCATAAAGTTTAGATCTGCTTTTGTTACTTTTGACGTACCTCCACAAGAACTGCAAATCCAATTGTTAGTATACTATTGACAAAATATATTTTGTTTCAAATTTACAGTTAAAACATTAACATCAAGAAGAAGACTAACTTATAAAACAATAACTCTGTTTTTAACAATTTCTACTTCAACAGTTCAAACCTCCCCAACATTAAAGGAAAATGGCTTCATATACCACTACATACACCTACCCCTTCATATCCCTTTCCTCCCCACAAGACAAACAAAAAGGCTTTGGGGTTCCTTCATGTACCTTTTTCTGATGCGGCTGCTTTGGTACATTCTAATAGTAGGTGACCTGGCTCCCATTGTGACACTTGCTTGTTTTTCCTTCCACGTTTTCTTTTGAAATGATGGGCCAGAAAAATGACAGATATTGCACTCACTGCTGTGACTGTGAATAGCTTCTTTAAACCAGGGGAAAGTATTATCTGAAAATTAAAGAATGTGACTTCATTGGAAATCCATGCTTCTTAACTTTCACCTTTCCCCTTGGACTCCTTTTGGTGCGCTCAACCTGGGCAACTAAGGAACTAAGAGATTGTTCTCACGTACCCAGAGAAACAATAATTATCAACAAATTACTTCTCAAATTTTGTGATGGCCAGGTGAGAGCCAAAGGGATTGGTGGGACAACTACAGCTGCACTGAGAGCCAAACTGCAAGACATAGCAAATCCTTTCCAGTGATTTGCCACATGAATAATAGAAAAAATCCTTTTTGAGCAATATTTTGCAAAGCCAAATAGAAGCCTTCTTTACTCCTTTCTGTGTATTACAGCAAGAGAACATGGTTCACTCTTCAATATGCTAATTCTCTGAGGGACATAACTGCAGTGTTAGTATTTTCAAGTAATTCTGATGTTTTTCACTCTATCGCTTACTGAACACAGTTACAGGCAACTAGCACCTCTTTTCTCTGGATCTCTACAATGTAATGACAGCAACTCCCACCTGCCTGTGTCATGAGGGTGCTGCAGGGACACATCTCACTATTCCCTGCATACAAAGAGTGTCAGCTTCAAAACACTCATAGCCTTCCAACTTGAAAACAAAGGTCAAAATGAACATATCCTTTACCCAAATGTGAGGGATTGCTATCCACATTGCTATTTATACGGCACAATATCAATGAAATAAATCATGCAAGGTCCATTTATGAAAGCAAATTCTGTAATTAATAGAGCCTTAATATTTTATTTGACAATCTTTCCATACATAAAACAAACACAAACAGCAAAAAATAACAAAGAACTAAATTCTTTTTATTTTTTATAAGAATCACTGCCTCATTTTAGTAATTTGTCACTTAATCAAGCAGAAGTGACTCAGTAGTAGAAGTACACTTTTTTACTTCTATTAAACAATTATCATTTAGATTAACTTGGAGAGTGGTACTGCCAATCTTTGAGACTGCACTCCATACTGTTTCCCAAAATTTAACCAGCTGCTATGTTTAGTTTTTAACCACCTAAAAATTCTAGAGAAAGGACAGTTTGAGTATTTTGATTGTACAAAATGAAGACACAAACATTGCAGAAAAAGCCATCTGTTTAGTCTGGTATACAATGATACACCATCAGCAGGAAAGGATAAAAGAAACAGTTATTCTAGCTACTAAGGCCAAGACACACCTCACAAATTTAGCTCATATTAAGATCAGAAGAGCGAGTACAATATTACAATTAAACTTTAAAAATGTATCACAAGTTACAATACTCAGATAACGTGCGCATTACCTGTGTGAGAGAGTGATACCAGGACACGGGAAGGTGAAATGCTCGTAGAGCCACTGTCTTCAGAGAAAAGCGTGCCTCAGTAACAGCCTCCTCTGACATGGCTCCTTCTCTCCCATAACCTCATCAAGTGGAATTACGTTGAAAACATCAGTCGCAGATGTCCTCTGAATACTGTCAAACTAAGGATGAAGAATTATGCAATGCAAGCCCAGGACTTTCTTCTACAGGCCTGCTGCCCTCAGATAACAGGTACCTGACTTGTCTGAGCGATGCTTGTGCATAGGGATTTGTGCTTAATGAAAAAACAGTGCACTGCTGGCTCAGCTCCAGCCCGTTGTAACTGTTCTCTGCTAAGGGCTGTGTGTCTAAGGAGGGACCTGCAGAGGGCTGTCTGCTTTATTACCTGAAAGCTCACTGCTTATATCCTCCAAATTATACACAAGAGCTCTATGATAGCTACTGTCAGCAGACCATATCCACCAGCTCAAAGAGTTCAGGGGCAGACAGGAAGGTTCTCATTGAGAGATTCAGCGTTTCTACAGACACACGATAGGGAATAAATACCACAACCTGACGTAACCTCACTCTGTGAGAGGAACACCACCCTCCCCGCATGCTGAACACAGAGCAAACCTCCGGCCGCAGCCTCAGCGCAGGGTGACAGTGAGGGCCAAGCCACGCGCACAGAAGTGGCAGCTGTGCCCGCGCCCGAGGCGTCCCTACAGCGCAGCTCTCTTGCCCGGAGAGGCAGCCCGGGAGCTCCAGGCGGGGATGCCGAGCCGTGCGGCGCTCCGCCGGCCCAAGCAGGTGGCATCCGGCTCCCGCGCTCCTCGGCACCCACCCAAAATCCCGGGTACGAGCCGAGCCCCACTGTGCAGCGGCGCTGCGGGTGCCGCCCTCGGTTACCTGTAGCAGCAGCCACAAGCCCCCGCGGGCTGCTCCCTCCCCGCTCCCGCTGCTGCTAGGAGACGGAGCGGATCTGCTTCCGGGCCGGCGCGGAGCGGTCGAGGCCGGTCGGGAGACGGCCGCTACCACGTGAGGACAACCCGCCCCGCTTGGATCCCGTGCCGGCCATCTTTTCGCAGGGCAGCCTTCCCCTGCAGGCGGCCGGGCAGGGCGGGGCGAGAGCCTGTGGCCGCCATCTTTGTGCGGGGCAGCGCTCACGTGAGTGGAGGAGACGCTCCCTGCTGCCATCTTTGTGTGGGGCGCGCCCGGAGCGGCCGTATCCGGTGGGTGCCCATTCGTCAGTGCGAGGGGGCGCTGTGCCCGCGGCCCGGCTGCGGTGCCGTTGCGGTCACCTTCTTCGCCACGGCCTGCGGGGTGGGGAAGCGCTGCCCCCGAAGCCTGAGGCACGTTCTCAGCGGGGTGGCCACGGCCCCGCTGTAGGCTCGGTGCCCTCTCACGGTAAGAAGAGGAACGGGGGCGGTCTCGGTGTCCTGAGGGGATAGGAGGCGGGCGGGCGGTGGCTGCGTCCGGACTCGGAGTGTGAGGCGGCTGGGCCTCAGCCATCGCTATGCCCGTGCGCCCAGTAGGCCGGGCCGGGCCGGGCCTTCCCTTCCCTTCCCCGTGGGCTCGGTGCTCCGGGGGCTGTCTGCTGGGTGGTGTGGGGAAAGAAGGGAATGGGCAGGCTGTAGGCTTTAGAAGGCAACATAACGTAAGTATTGTGTAACCTTATAAGCGGGTTAACTCTCAGTTCGAGCTTTTTTTAGCGTCCTTTCGACGATTTAGCACTCCAGTATTCAGTTCATCAGTTATGACTTATCATTTTCAGTGTAATGCTTGTACTCTGTTGTTAGTTTGCATGCTTTCAAGCTTAATTCTAAAGATACACTTCCCAAAGAAAAAATGACTTTTTTAACTGTCATAGGTGGTATTGTAGAATCATGTTTATCAGGATTCTAAGAATCACGTTAAAAAGGAGAA
>JACDJE010000101.1:878538-923353 GCA_016647715.1 Pavo muticus
TATATTCAGATCCTTGGTTAAATTGTAGGCCGTAACCATATGTGTGATAGTGCAAGTGTGTAAGTGTAGACACACATTTTTCTTTCTTACATTTCAGATCTAGTATCGGTTGTGTATCACAAAAAATTTCTTCTCCAAAAGAGCCCTGATGCACTGGCACAGCTGCCCAGGGAGGTGGTGGGGTCACCGACCCTGGATGTGTTCCAGATCCTTGGGGATGTGGCACTGAGGGACAGTTTAATGGACAATATTGGTGGTAGATGACAGTCTAACATAATGATCTTAGAGGTCTTTTCCAACCTTAATGATTTTGTGAAACAGGACAAGGGAAAACATCTAATGAAAGTGACTCAGTAACATTGTGTCTTGCTTGGTGGGTTGCTCTTGTAGCCTGGATCCAGGGACCAGGTATCAAAAACATGGACTGGACAACAGAGTAGAAAGGAATAGGATGTTGAACCAAGGAGTGGTCTTCCTTTGGTCCTTTTGATTAGGTTTGTTTTATTACTAAACTTTTTCAAGTTTAATATAAAATAAGATTTTGTTTTGTTTTGCATACATTGTTGTTGCAAAGTAATAGGCTGTCACAGAATTCTTTAGAATGTTGTTTAAAAAACGTAGATCTTAAAATCTGAATACATACATCTGAGGCATAGGGCGTGTGCAGTTTGCAGTGAATGTTGATGTTGTGTTTTTTTTCTGTGTGAAGAATATTTGTGTAGTAATTAATTACTGAAAGCTACAGAGCTCTTTACTATTTAAGTAATTAAACACCCAGATACAGAATGACGTCCCTGTACCACTCTTTCTTGGTTATTGATATTGAAAGAGAAAATAAACATGGCTGTTCCAGTGTGTCAGTAGTGAAATAACCCCAAGTGTAGATGGAGAACCCTGAGCTTAGTGCTAACTGGCTAAATACACCGTTATTCAGAGCTGTATGGTCAAAGTAATTAAAGCCTATAATGAAGATACAATTACTGCTTGAGGCAGCTGTTGTCTTCAGAATAATCCTTTTGTTCTTAGTCTTCCACCAACATTCCACAATTGAATTCTGTTTTTGTTTACAAAACGTAGAATTTATTTGGCTGGGATTTGTATAAGATTAGCTTTTTATAATTATCTTTTGATTTCTCAAATTAGTTCATTTAGACATGTTCATAGGGCAAGTATTCAGGTGTGTGGGAGCAGCCCTGTAAAATGATCTAATTAAAGGGCTCTGGGGACATCAGCTGAATATTTCAACATCTGTTGAAATGTTAACTGCCACGATTAGATGAATGGAAACATTGATTTTTAGCTTCAATTAAAAAATTACAAACAAACAGAAACAACTGTTTAAAATCTAATATGTTTTTTAAGAAATGCTTTGGTAAGCTTTCGAGGTTACTTGAACTCTTAGTGTTTAAGGTTTTTGCTATGTGAATATGACAGGCCTTCTCTGGTAGGCACCACACAAGTCTTTTAATGCCATGGAATTCTGCTGAATAGTTTGTTGGTAATGGTGCTTTAAAATATTGTTCATGCTTTTGTGATGGCTTACATGAGTTTTGTTTGTTTCTTTGTATCGGTTTTGCAGTTCCAATGGTGAGCTGTTAAATAGATATCTGGTAGTATGAGATGAAGTTCGTCCTTCATTCATTGCTTTTTATTGGTTGGAATATTTCATTCAGAAATACACTTTTGTAAAGTAATTAAGCCTAAGGTTTTAGTAAGGCATTATACCAAGCCTTCTAAGGCATTTGTGTTAAATCAACTTTAATTCACCGTGATGTCTTTTAAGATAAGGTTTTATTTGGAACTCACTCATCCATTTTTAACATTTGTGTAGACACTGCAAAATGTACAAGCCGAAATGTGCGTATATCTTTCTGTTTCCTTTCTGGGAAGGAACTTTGCAGTTCAGACCAGAATTTCCAGTCTGACAAAGTCGATGAGTTTTTTGCCTGAAAAACTGTTGTTTTTCTATTTGAAGTCTTTCAGCAATGCTGCAAATAGACACAAGCTGAGAAAATATTTTTCCATCTGCAACTTATATTCAATAGTAATGGTCTTTAAAGGTTCTCTCATTGATCAGGGAAGAGAATTTAGACCTAATTTGGCCAAAAATCACAAATTATTTACTGTTGTGTTTCTAGCCTCACAGTCTTAGGTCTTAGGCATGTTATCGTAAAGCTGTTGATGTGCAAAAGGATTGAAAGATACACGTGCACACTTGAATATGGGTATACATGTCATATATATATAAATATTTCTATTAAAATATTTTATATATTCATATGTAGGTAAGTATACATATGGATGAGACATATCTTCATATGCCTCACATTATTTTTATAGGTATAATATATAATTACAATATATAAAGCATTTATATAGTATGGCAAGAACACACATTAAAGAAATGTCTTCAGGAATCAGAGGAAACTGATATGACAAATGTCTTATTATGGGACAGTAGAAATGAAGACCAAGTCAAAGATAAAAAGCTGGAGGTTTACTAGGAAGTGTGTATGAGATGCTTACCAAAGTTTTGTTCCCAATCTCCACTGCCAGAGCCTTGGATTGCCTGGTACTGAAAGCAGTGATTGGTCACGCAGGTGAAGAAACAGGTCTAGAGCTGCCAAAGCAAACAAGAGAAGTGGAAAGACAGTGCCAAAGGTTGCAAACAGTTAGACGAAAGTGCATTGCTGAATTAGGTTGGAAGTTTACTTGCATGCCTTGGTAAAGGAAAGCGAGATTGGATGGATAATTGGGCAAGGAAAGTTTAAGACTTCTTGGGCTTAAAAGATCAGGGCATCAATAGCAATTGTTTAAGCGGCAAAACTGAAGTGAGAGTCAACTGAGTGTGAACATAAAAAACTGAACTTAACTACATTAAATTGAAGTAATGATGGAAAAGTGAATGTATTTAGCATTTCTTATTCCTGATAAGTTTCTGTGTCTGCATCAGGGTTGTTGGATGGGCAGGAAGAACTCAAGCAAGAGAGAAGTTTGCTGGGCAGTCAGTACTACATGTGAGTTACAAGTTTCAGCTTGCTTTTGATATATCATATGCCTGCTATCTAGTATGTGTCTTTGTAAATAAATAAAAGCAAGATAAAGTTTCGTTCTGCCTTGACTAGCAGGTCATGTGGCTTCAGCAGTATTGTGTAATAACACTTTCCAGAACATACAGTCCTGGGTAGGCTTGAAAGCTGTCACTTTTTTTTTTTTTTTTTTTTTTTGCCTTTCAAGTGCCGTGGTAGAAGCCAGGAAGATGAGCAGTTCAGCCAGACTGGCTTTGCTCCACTCATTTAGGTTTATGCCCTGAAACTCAGAAAAACAGAGGATTGCACTTTTTAGAACTCAACTGTATTTAATTTGGACTGCGGATTCCCTTTCAATAAGTCGTTTATTTGAACATTTTTAAAAGGCACGTTCTTGTAAAGGTTGTATATTAGATTTCTACTATTGCTGCTTACTGTAAGGAATTGGGTTTTACTCATTCTCACTCCTGTTGAAAAGTGCCTTCTTGGTCTTGGAAATCCCAGCTTCTGGATCTTGGAAAATAAAGCGTCTGAAAATGTCGTCGCTCAGCAGCAATTGCCCACACCTGGAATCGGTTGGCGAGATAACAAAAGAGGAATTGATACAGAAGTCTCATGTGAGTTGTAGCACATTCCTTCCTTCCTATCTCAGTTAAGTGTCCTCATGGATTTAGTTGCACAGCTCATCACGTATTGCTGGGCATAAAAAGGAAAAAAAAAAAAAAGGTGCTAAATATGGAGTAAAATCCTTTTTTGCTGCTGTAATAATGTTTAAACTAAATATGGTACAAATAAAGGACTTTAAATCTGGAAGTCTTTTTTCCATACTTAATATTTAAGAGTATATTTCTCATCGGTGTTTTTGAAAGCAAGTGAGGTTTTAATGGAAGTATCACTTAGAAGAGATAAGCAGAACTTCTTCAGATGCTGCCATTGTGGCAACTAGTTACTCAGAATGTGGAAGTGTAACTGTAGAATAGGTAGAAACTGATGTTTCGAGTGGGAACTGTAACGGAAAAATATATACTTAAATTTTTGTTGGATCACAGTTCTCTTTCTGACAGAGGAGCCACAGGTTGAAAACCTGTCCGAACTCTTGGTTTCTAGCTAGTATTAATAAAGAGAAAAAAAGATTTTTGTGACTCCTTTTAATAACTGGGAAGTGATGAGAAGTCAACCTTTTTCTGTCCATGGTACTGTATTTCTTTGTAGAAGTGGAGCAGTTGTTTGCTGCTGAGGGGAACAGCTTTTCTCCAGCTTTGTATCTTCTTCGTAAACCTTTGCAGGGAGTGTTGAATGTGTGGAAATAAGAATGTGCAGTTGTTATAAGTTCCATTTTCATTTCTCCTGATGTTAAATTGATAAGCAAGACCAATTTTGATGATAATGTAACATGAAATATATTTACGCTTTATTTAGAGGAACGTTTCTTCAGATGAAATCTCAGAGCTGTAAGACTTTACTAGAGATACACGAAGTTTAAAATTGGGTTAAGAGAAACAAAAATTGAGCTAGTATCAACACATTTTTTTGTGTCTTAAAAATTAGTTGACGGTTGAAATTCAGTTGATAGTTGGTCTTACAGTATTTTTTCTCAGTTTGTCTTGAGGTTGTGGTTTGCTGATGACAGTAAATAAAAATCAATCTTCGTTTGTGTGTTTAACTGAACAGGGCACTTGTCAGGACTGTAAAGTTAGAGGACCCAACCTCTGGGCATGCTTGGAGGTAAGTGGCTCAATTGTAATCTTCTTCTGGAAGACTACAGATAAAAGTTGGTAGTGCTTTTTGTTGTTGAAGGAACAACTATATCGAAGTTCTTGTTGTAGCTTACTGTGTTTGAAATGAGACTTTCTATAAGAAGGCAGCATACTAGGGTTTCTTCCTGTTTTATAGCTTAAAAAAAAAAAGTAAATCTTTCCATCTCGTCTGTTAATCCTAAGATAAAACATTGTTCCTGAATAAATTAAGCTACTTTTTCTAACCTTCTCTTCCAATTTTTAATAATAACATCTAGCGGTAAATGCTGGCTTCTTAAGACTATCAAAACAGATACTCTGAATTTTGATTCTTAAAAATAAGTAACACTCTCTCCCTTTTTTAAACATGTAGAAACATTCTTCAGACTTATCTGAATTTTGTTGTTTATTTATGCAATATATAGTTCTATCTAAAATATGTTGTTACCTTATTCTTTTCTGTCTGCAAAAAAAAATAAAATTTTAGTGTGTTTAAAAAAAAAAAGTCAGAAATTATTGCTTCTGATCCATACCGACAGGAAATTATGAGGCTGACTTAGTTTTTAAAATGTCTTCTGTGCTCTTAAAGCCTAGAGCTGTTTCCAGAGTTTGACATTTTACTCTAAAGGCTTGGCTTCATTTCTTGACAGCATTTGTTTAAGTCGTGTTAGGAAGACTTCTAGGCTGAGATGGAAGCCTATAGGTGTATGTATGAATAGCTTTAAAAATCTACATCATTATTTACCTTTTAAACGTATTGTAACGAAGCAGAGATCAGATTTTGTTCCTTCTATCAATAGAAGATAGAAAGGAAGGGGAAAAACAGCCACGTTTAATGTCTTTTTCTTAGATGATTTGAAGTTTAATTACATATAAAAATCCTCTTGGCAATAGCAAGACGAGTAGGAAGAGGTGTTGAGAGAGATGCATGAACCTGGCAGGTGGGGAAATGCTGTGAAGCTTAAAGCTTGTTTTTTATTTCTCACTTAGAACTCTTGGACTCTTATTGAAAAACTTAATGTCATACCAACAGTTCCAGTTCAGTTTTCTGATTACAGTAGTACATTTAAAGTTTCATGCTGTGATACATCTCCTCTTGGATGAATTAACATCTTGTCTTCACCTTTTGTGCATAGAAAAACAGCCAGCACATGGTGAGATCCCAGCATGTTAACTATCTGTAACCTAACCAACACCTGTGATTATTTAATGTAGAAATTTGACTGTCCAGCTGCAATTTGATTGCATAAATTAACATGCTTAGAGCACTATACAGATAACATGCTGTACCCTCTTAAAGGATTGTCTTGACTCATGCAAATGAGGAATTAATGAAAACTGCTTGAAGACTGACAACTGCGAGATTTCATATTCAACTCAGCCGAATATGTTTTGCAATTAACAAAATTAAACTCTACAATTAAAGCCAACAACTGCTTTGGATCTTTTGATTAAAATGTAGTGAGTACCTAACCATATAGTGCCAGAAACCTTTATTTAAAGATAAAGAATCAGTGAATAGTGAGATAATTCTATGACAAATAGGCCTTGTATATAAGGGTATAAAGGCATTTTTATATAAATATGTCATGCTTCTACTCTGTTGTAATTCAGTGTTTTTGACTCTGAGCTAACTTAGTATATTCTATCACAGTCTCTATCAAATAATGAGTTGTAAAAACATATTTTGACTTTGATCTGAACTAAAATATCAAAATGGCAAAAAAATATATATATTCCAGAAATACTAAATGTCTAATGCTCTCCACCAGTGTAAGGAGTTGAGTTAAATCTTGCAGCGTTCTTACTTAGCTTTAGGTAATACTTAACACTTACTGTGCATGTCCCTTGGTTTCTGTAGGAACCTGTGAGTTCGAAATATTAGTGCATTTAAAATGGACTGGCAGTGTGCTCCTATTCTGTAAACCTGTTTGATACCACTTTTTAATTCTGCATACTTCTTCATATCTTGTTCAACAGAACAGATGTACGTATGTTGGCTGTGGTGAATCCCATGTTGATCACAGTACCACCCATTCCCAGGTAAGTGTATTTGCTAGTAACGCAGTAGCTTGAAGCAATGAAATAGTTACAGAACTTTCTTACCCTGTTTAATGAAGTCAATAATATACGTTGGCATAACACTTTATTTTTGTTTTTTCACTTATAGGAGCATGTTTTACTAGCTTAGGGACATGTGAATAAAATCTTTGTGCAGCTGCATAATTATTTATGTAATTCTGACCCTAGAGCTCCTATAAAGACTGTGGTGAAAATTAAAAGGAATGGTAAAATAAACACCAAAAAAACCCCACCCAAATAAACAGTGATAATTTTCAAGATCTATAGACAAAAGACTTCTCTAGTACTTCAGGTTTTATGCTGTGCTTTCATCTGCCTTCATGGGGTTATGGTTGCCTGATGAGAGGAGGAAAGTTGGATTAACGAAGATAGAGAGTAAAACGGATGTTGACTAGAGATTCTTACTTCATGAAACTGGTGCTTTGTTTCTGCATTATGGTCCCTGATATATTGGCTTCAGATAAAAACCCTGTAAATCAAGCTGAACACGTCCTTTCCCGCTAGATTTTGATGTTAGATCCAGGTTGGTAGGAGCAGTGGTGTGTGTGTGTGCTGTGTTTGCCAGCATGCTGAGTTCTGGCTGGGCTGACCAGCTTGAGTGCATCTGTTTGGATCTTAAACTCGCTGTTTCTTCAGTGCACATACATGTGTGACTGGAACCTTTGCCAAAATGAAGCAAATAAGCTACATCACTCTTTTTTTAACAAATAGGAGAAGGATTTGGGGATCCTGATAGATGAAAAGCTGGATGTGAGACATCAGTGTGCTCCTGCAGCCCGGAAGGCCAGCTGTACCTTGGGCTGCCTCAACAGAGGGGTGGCCAGCAGGGTGAGAGGTATTCGTCCCCCTCTGCTCTGCCCTTGTGAGGCCCCATCTGGAGTACTGTGTCCGGGCCTCGGGCCCCCAGCACAGGAGGGATGTGGAACTGTTGGAGTGGATCCACAGGAGGGCCAAGGAGATGAATCAAAGGGCTGGAACAGCTCTTCTATGAAGAAAGGTTGAAGGAGTTCGGCTTTTTTAGCTTGGAGAAGGCTCCAGGGAGACCTTGTTGCAGCCTTCCAGTACTCGAAGGGAGCTTACAAGCAGGAGGGGCACCAACTTCTTACATGGTTAGACTGACAGGACAAGAGGGAATAGCTTTAAACTAAAAGAGGGGAGATTTAGGTTAAATGTTAGAAATTTTTTAGTTAGAGGGTGATAAAGTGCTGAAACAGTTTGCCTAGAAAGGTTGTGGATGCCCCATCTCTGGAGGCATTCAAGGCCAGGTTGGATGGGATCCTGGGCAGCTTAATCTAGTGGTTGGCAACCTTGCCCTTGTTCCATGGCTGGAACTAGAAGATCTTTAAGGTCCCCTCCAACCTAAACTGTTCTGTGAATATGCTGGGAACAGAGGTTGTTTTATTAACATATCCTCCTCACTGGCTTTCTGATTAAATGACATTCTTGCCACCAATTTACAATTCCTCTGTCACAGAAAATAAATTGAGGGCTGCACACTGTAAATTTTTTGGTTTTTAATAATACTGAAGAAGAAAACAAACAAAAAAAATCCCCAAACTCTACAACTGATGAATATTAATGAACAAATAGCATGCTTGCTTCTAAAAGTATGTTTTGATGCATTTTACCCCCACTCCTGACTTTTTTTTTCTGATGCAGAGTCTACTGCATGACTGTAGACATCAGTATTGAATTAGTATAAATCTACATACAAGTGTACCTCTTTAACAAGCTTTTTAAGCCAAATCATAGTTCTAAAGCCCTTTGTGTAAAGTCTTACAAAGAAGTCACTTATAGTGCAATTGGAGGGCTACTTAGTGAAACTATAGTCCACATTTAATATTAAAACATTATTATTTTACAAGACCATATTAAGTGAGGGAACTTGGAAGTCAGGCATCCTTGCAGCTGTGGTATTACTTTCCTAATTTGTAGAAAATCTCTCATCTGTAAAGCTGGTCTGTGCTGCCATACACAGTGAAGGTGGTGAAAATCTTTGGAGTTCAATAGCAGTTTTGTGTGTGATCTTACAGTAAGAAAAGAAATTCACAAAAGAAAGGTGAAAGTTGCAACAGTGAAAATATTCTTCATCACAGTTTTGTGTGTCCGTAATGTGAAGCTGTCGTATAGAGAAGTAATTGAGTCTAGAATTAGGGTTTGTTTTGATATGAGCAGCTCTTACTGTAAACGAACTAAAAATATTGTGTTACTCTTCTAATTGTTAAGTAACCAATGGCCTGAATTTTATACAGCAAACCAGTAGAATAAAACATCATCCTAACTCTGTGGGAGAAGGGGACTGCTGTTATGACCAATAGCAGACATACTTGGAAAATGAGTTTATTGAAAATGTAATTCTTCTGACTGCAGTCAGCCTTCTTGCTTTTATAGTTACACAGAAGCATATCACACGTGTGTGACAGTGGCTTGGAGACCTTATTTTTATGTTGTTTCTACTTTGAGTGGCTTATGCTAATAATGTGTTGCAGTGTGTACTAAGATTGTACTAACCAAATTGCTATAAATATTAAGTATCTTAACATGCACGCTTATTTCATTATTGAAAGATTCAATATTTTAATACTTCTGTTATTTAATTAAGCTAAATCTATGAATCATATTCTTGTTTTTTTGCCTGTTTTAGGAGACAAAACACTGTCTAACTGTCAACCTTACTACGCTCCGTGTTTGGTGTTATGCCTGTAGTAAGGAAGTATTCCTGGATAGAAAATTAGGATCTCATTCTCCATTGCCCAATGCAAGACTGACTCAAACACAAGAAAATAGTGTGCAGGTATTTTTTTTTTTTTTAACCCAGTGAAATGGGCAGCTGTAGCTTTGCAATAAACTTTGTGACTTCTCTTCTGAGACTGACTTTTCTTAATTCTTGTGACTATGCTTTCTGCTCATTTCTCTCCGTTCTTGTAAAAGTTTTCTGAAGAGACAATGCCAACCTTATATGTTTAGGCTTGGTAATCTGTGCTTCCTAAGAATGCTGTTTTCATCTTATATGTTTTCATCTAATTGTTTTTTAATCAGTAATAAACTCTTAAGGTACAGAAAAAGCACTGGGTTAAATTTAAGGCTACAAGATGGGAATGGTTCACCTATGCTTCCAATTCTTTCATCTCTTTTAAAAGTGTAGTTGTTCAGCATACATCTGGAAAATGGGTGTTTTTTCTTTATTGTGATTCATGTGCTTACATAAAACTGATGAGTAGCTTGGTTAAAAGTGATAGAAGTGTAGCATTTCTAAAAATATCTTGTTTGGGGAAGAGAGTATTGGGAAAGATGATATGTAAGTTGTGCGCAGTGTTTTACTATTGAAGATGGAAGCGGGACAGAAAGATGAGTAGTTTTTCAATACATGCCTGCATCCCAATTGGAGTTGTACTGTTGGATTTTTTGTAACATCTGTTAACTAGAATTTCTAGTGACTTGATACAAAGCGAAGTCTAGGCTTCTGAACTACTGCCCTGTGACACTTAACCTGGTTTAGTCTTCTAGTCATCTACGAAGAAGTAGGTATGATGTACAGAAAAATCAGCAGGACTTTGTCTATTTCAGACTATGTGTAGAATTTTTATGTGCTCACAAAAGAGCTTGTCAGGCAGTAATTGTTTGCCTAATCATCTGTTTCTGCACTTGTATATTTTTGTTTCTAGCAGTTTAATTTGTCTTTCTTAAACTTAGTGAGCAATCTGATGGCATATCAAAACCACAGACTGTGGCTTTGATGTGATAACTGTTCTGTCAAGGGAAGAAAACACTATAGCTTGCTTTGTTTCAATTCTTCAGCTATTGTCATAAAATCACGCAATACTGTAGCTACTAATATGAAAACAAAGATGTATTATTTCATGCTAAAATCTATTAATTGTGAAATCCTCTTATGCTCACTTGACGGACAGTAAGATTTTGAAATTCATTCAAGTCGCTTTTAGTTACTAGTTGGCGAAGTTAAGAGGGAAATGGGTAAATACAAATACATATACTTTTTTCTTATTCTCCTTATAAGGATTTCAAAATACCCACTATTCCCACACTGAAGATTCCATTATCAGCAGTATTTGATGACCTTGATATAGAAGTGGAAGAAGAAGAGTTAAAGACTAGAGGTAATGAAAGTAAAATCCAGCACTTTATTGATCTTTATTGCATGCGTCCATCTCCAAGTCTGTTCTCCAGCTATATATTAGTTCTATTCTAACTGGATTTGTTTCATTACATTGAACTGGTATCACAGAGGATTATGCCTGTTAGAAAGTATTTCTAACTGTCATTTTCTTAGTAATACCTGACCAGTAGACTTTTAAGGTGTCACTTTTGAGAATCTAATGCATATGTTAAGGCAGTTGTTTTCCATCAGTGATGGTAAGAGTTGTTCTGATAGATGAATCTTATTCCTCTTTTACTCATCTGCTACTAGTGTTCTCTCCAGCAAGTCTGCTGGCATTGACCAAAAAGCCTACTTTGCCCCTTCTGTTGTCTGGCACAGTCTTCATGGATATATCACCACCCCACTAATTTGCCATCTGCCCTAAACTCATTAAACCGTGTGTTTTATTCCTAGTTATTTTTTTTCCTGCCAATATGTATATATGAATTTTTTATTATCCTATGAATATTTCTGGGAATGTAAATTGTATGGAAGTAATATACTTGTGCTATACTTCCCAGTAATATTGATGTGATTATGTCCATACACCTCAAATTTGAAGAAAAAAACCTAAAAATTCTTTCTGTATGTTTTTGATGAAATAAGCATTGGAATCATGAGGAAAGAAATCTCTTCAAAAACTTCACTTCTAACATTGCAGGCTGGAAAACTTTTGTTAGAGTACTGTCTTATTTCTTTTAAATAGCTGCAGATATTTCAACAGTCATAGTTCAGGATTATTATTACTTTCATATTTAAGTAAGAATGACTATCCTTTCTGTAGTGAGTCTTGGAAAGGACTGAGAGTATGCAGGCTCAGATGTGGGACACAGGACTGTATTTCTACTCAGACAGACAGAAACCTTTTACAGCTTAGTGAGAAAATCCCTTTAATTAAAAAAAAAGTTTACTTTTCAGTTGAATTTTCTAATATGTGTAAATCCATTGTTAAGTTTTACTTTTCTGACGTGGACCAGATCAGGGTTAGCCTTATACTTTAAGGATTCTGTTAGAATCAGTGATGTTGATTGCTAAATATAATTTTATCTATCTTACTGATTCTGTACTGGTGTTATTATTTTCCCACACAACAGCAAATTGATTTTGAGGTGAATTGGTTTATTGATTTTACACTTCAGTAGCTCTGAATAGCAAGTGGTTCAGATGAATTTTTCCCTGAATTGAGATTGTATGATAATTATGACTTCTTTGAATAGCCTCTCCTCAGAGGGCATTTTTACTTGCCTCTGCAATCACTGAAAGAATGTTAGTTGTAGCTTTTATGTGTGTGGGAAAACTATATGTGGATATCAGTCAAGAAAATAAACAAACTGGGCTTGAAAATAAATTCTTTGTGGTAATCTAAACTGAGCAGTCTGTGTATAACAATAAGGGTATATAACTGGCATAGAAAAAGATTGGTTGTAAGTTAATTATGGCTCTGGTAATGGGTAGTCACATGGTAAGTACATTTCAAGCATTTAATATCATATTTAAATGTTATTATTGACAAAAGAGTTAAATCTTCATTTTGATTACTTTGGTAGTATGATTAACTGTTTTGAACACAGCATAAGGACAATTTAACTGAATGGGTATCATTAAGTTCTACTAAAGTATAAATGTTTGGCAACTGTATTTTAAAATGACAATCTGCAAATGTCAGAAAACAGGAAGAATTAAGATAAAACATGATCTGCTTTTCTGAAGTGTTTCACCCAATACCAAAACGCTAATTACTTTTTCTGTATAGTAATCTAGACAAAGGACTTAGGAGTCCTGTGTTTCTTTTGGTTAAAACTCTGCATTATAATGGGCTTTGTAACTGTGACACAGGCATTTCAATTAGCACATATTTACTAGAAATGTTTTTCTTAGCATGCCTTAGATTACCAGACTTGCTGAATATCTTTTTTTTTTCAGGTCTAACAGGATTAAAAAATATTGGTAACACTTGTTACATGAATGCAGCTTTACAAGCTCTTTCCAACTGGTAAGCAGAATGGTTGTAAATGAAATTTTCTATTTGCTTGTGCACGTATCTTCTCAAGGTTGAGGTTAAGCATTTTGATGGGTTAGACTGTTGTAGAAGAAAACATGTATTTGTTACTTCTCAACCTTGCGTACTACAAGCAGTTGTGTCATTGATAGAGAAAAAATATATTGTGATATATGAACTAGTCTGTTTTTTTTACTTGTTTGATTCTAATTCCTAACTATCCTAAATAAAAGTATGTGCTTCTGGAAATCAGANTGAGGCACTGGAAGAGGTTGCCAGATAAGGAGGATGTTCTTTAAAGTCCTTTCCAACCCAAGCTATTCTGTAATTATTGCTGTAGTGTTACATACGTATTTCCATTATGGCTAGTAAATGTTGCCTTGTATTTGAATCCCAATGGTAAATTCTGGTGCTTCAATTAATGTCAGAATGCATTAGAAGGGCAGTGTTGCTGTACTTCTGAACTTGTGCTATTAGGAAATGTTAGGCTAAAGCATTTAAGGATGTAGGAAATTGAATTGTTCAGTTACATAGTAATATTGCTCTTCTTTTAATAGTCTTTTATGAAATGTGGATTTACTCTTCTGTTTCAATATAACATTAAAAATTTTTTTCTTATCTTTTTAAATCAGCCCACCTTTGACGCATTTCTTTCTTGACTGTGGAGGCTTAGCCCGAACAGATAAAAAACCAGCAATTTGTAAAAGTTACCTCAAGCTGATGACAGAGCTCTGGCACAAAAACAGGTATTGCATCACTTTGATGATGAAATGGTTAGAAATAAATTCTGGAGTCATGAAGGGTGGATTAATCTGTCCTATGCATCTAACTTTTATTTTGTAGATGTCACAGAATTACTCTCCTAAAGTAGGGAACTCTTATCTTGCATGATTTTTACTGTTCTTACAGGCAGTTACCTATATCTACCAGTGACGGGACAAAAATTGATGTAAATTGCAGTAAGGAAGATATGACAAGAAATAAACTCTATAGAAAAGTGGCATTGAACTTTTAATAATAGTTTACATCTGTCTGAAGTTCATCTAAAATATTTCATTTATCATTTCTCTGTCCTTAAATCTGTATCAAGTATCAGTTGCTTCTAACTCTTTACATGGTAATTTCTGTTATCTCCATCTAAGAAAATACAGGTATGCATAGAGTGTTAAAGAAATAATTGCAGATAGTGTCAAGACTGCGTGATCCAACATCTGATGCTTTGACAGGAAAGGTAGTATAAAAGGCCTGATACAGTCTTTGTCAGGTTTTTTTTGTATACTTAATTCAATACTAAAGTTATGTTTAGTTAATATTATTGATGTTGTACATATCATAGTTCAGTTGCAGATTAAGTTATTATCCCAGTAAATTTGGGAAATTCTACCTGAATGCAGGATTTAAAAAATGGGTATTTATGTAATTTAAACTTTTTTTTTAGGCCTGGTTCTGTTGTTCCAACTGGTTGGGGGAAAAAAAAAAAGTTCAAAAGGTCCAAACTTTGTCCGTACAAAGAATATCTGTAACATTCTATTCTAAATCATCTCAGGAATGGCTGGAATACAAAATCTTCTCGTTCCAAAGGGGTACCAGTTGACAACAGAAATCTACAAAAACTGAAAAGAGAAACTCTAACTCTGAAGTTTCTCGCACTAGGAATGGTTAGGCTAGCACAGTACTTAAGCATGTATCATATGCTTTCTGTGTGCAATCTACTGTTGGCTGCCAAGACAGGTCACAGGGTTAACTGGACCTTACTGAGAAGCTCTATAAGGGAGTGGAGAACAAAGGAAAATCTCTCTAGGAGGTAAAGAGCGGACAAGGCAGCTAATCATGAGGAAATGATTCTTCTAAGAAATAGCAAAGTTAACATGTACACAGCAGTATCTGCTTTGTTGGCTAAAAATAGGTCCAGTCTGTGTGAGAGACATCCAGAAGGGGTGGAGGGAGAGAAGTTAGAGTATGTGAGACAGTGACATAGCATGAATTAAACAGGTAAATTGTTCTTTAAATAGATATTAAGGCCAAGTGCAAGGTCCTGCACCTGGGTCAAGTTAATCCCAAACGTGAATGAAGTCTGAGGAATTGGTGGACAAAAAAACCTGAATGTAAGCTGGTGATGTGTACTTGCAGCCCAGAAGCATAGCTAGCAGATCAAGGGAGATGATTCTCCCCCTCTGTGCTGCTCTCATGAGACCCCACCTGGAGTATTGCATTCAGCTCTGGGGCCCCCAGCTTGAGAAGGTTGTAGAATTTTTTTTAGTGGGTCCAGAGAGAGGGCATGAGGATGATAGAGACCTGAAGCTCTTATCCTGAGGAGACAGACTGGGAGAGTTGATTGTTCAGCCTAGAGAAGCGAAGGCTCTGGGGAGATCTTAATAGCAGCTTTTGCAGTACTTCAGGGATTCCTACAGGAAAGATTGGAAGAGCCTCTCTATGAAGGATAATAGTGATAGGATAAGGGAATAGTTTTAAACTAAAAGAGGGGAGGTTTAAGTTAGATGTTAGGAGGAAATTTTTTACTCAGAGGGTGATGAGGCACTGGAAGAGGTTGCCAGATAAGGAGGATGTTCTTTAAAGTCCTTTCCAACCCAAGCTATTCTGTAATTATTGCTGTAGTGTTACATACGTATTTCCATTATGGCTAGTAAATGTTGCCTTGTATTTGAATCCCAATGGTAAATTCTGGTGCTTCAATTAATGTCAGAATGCATTAGAAGGGCAGTGTTGCTGTACTTCTGAACTTGTGCTATTAGGAAATGTTAGGCTAAAGCATTTAAGGATGTAGGAAATTGAATTGTTCAGTTACATAGTAATATTGCTCTTCTTTTAATAGTCTTTTATGAAATGTGGATTTACTCTTCTGTTTCAATATAACATTAAAAATTTTTTTCTTATCTTTTTAAATCAGCCCACCTTTGACGCATTTCTTTCTTGACTGTGGAGGCTTAGCCCGAACAGATAAAAAACCAGCAATTTGTAAAAGTTACCTCAAGCTGATGACAGAGCTCTGGCACAAAAACAGGTATTGCATCACTTTGATGATGAAATGGTTAGAAATAAATTCTGGAGTCATGAAGGGTGGATTAATCTGTCCTATGCATCTAACTTTTATTTTGTAGATGTCACAGAATTACTCTCCTAAAGTAGGGAACTCTTATCTTGCATGATTTTTACTGTTCTTACAGGCAGTTACCTATATCTACCAGTGACGGGACAAAAATTGATGTAAATTGCAGTAAGGAAGATATGACAAGAAATAAACTCTATAGAAAAGTGGCATTGAACTTTTAATAATAGTTTACATCTGTCTGAAGTTCATCTAAAATATTTCATTTATCATTTCTCTGTCCTTAAATCTGTATCAAGTATCAGTTGCTTCTAACTCTTTACATGGTAATTTCTGTTATCTCCATCTAAGAAAATACAGGTATGCATAGAGTGTTAAAGAAATAATTGCAGATAGTGTCAAGACTGCGTGATCCAACATCTGATGCTTTGACAGGAAAGGTAGTATAAAAGGCCTGATACAGTCTTTGTCAGGTTTTTTTTGTATACTTAATTCAATACTAAAGTTATGTTTAGTTAATATTATTGATGTTGTACATATCATAGTTCAGTTGCAGATTAAGTTATTATCCCAGTAAATTTGGGAAATTCTACCTGAATGCAGGATTTAAAAAATGGGTATTTATGTAATTTAAACTTTTTTTTTAGGCCTGGTTCTGTTGTTCCAACTGGTTTATTTCAAGGAATTAAAACTGTTAATCCAACTTTTCGAGGCTACTCTCAACAGGTAAAACTTTTTTATGTGTTTTAAATCAACAAAGCTGTAAAATTGTCTTTTATTTTTTAATGTAAAGCTTGAAATACCATACCTTTTGTATCTGTTTAAAGCAAATTCAAAATATGCATGAATTCACCTACAAGTTGTATTTCTTAATTTGAATGTTCATTTAATCACTTTAAAAAAAAAAATACAGTGTATTTTACAAGCAGCCTTATGGGAACTGTAAGTTGGTAACCTATTAAACAGGCATGGATTATTTTATAATAAAAGGCATTCTTCAGTTGATCCTTCAGATGGTATCTTGCTGCATTGATGCTGTTTGTAGTACTTTATTAAAAACATCTGGGCTAGAGGAGAGGTTTAACCCCTGTAGTTAGAAAGCTTACTAACATCTTCACCAGATTTCAGGAACCAGCTGTTACTTAAAGGAGTTTTGCTGTTTCAATTACCATGTTTTCTACTGGTGGATCGGAGGATTAGAACGTGTTTTGATGTCCAAATGCTGTGTGGAGCTTTAAAGTAAATGTTTAAAGAGTAATCTCAGTGTTTTTCAGTGTACATACTTTATTTTTTTTAAGAGTTTCATGAGTTCCTGGAAAAGTAGAAAATCAGCCTTGGTAACGTAAAGGAATCTATAGGGAAACTTAATTCTTGCAGCTTTCAATGCGGAGGAGAATCTTTTTACGTGGGTAGTAGTGCTTAAAGAGATATTTTTAGGTCCTGCCTGGATCACACTATAACTTTACTTTTAGTAGGTTTCACGGCAACAATTAAAGCTAGGTAGGTCTTAGCTGACCAGCACTCTTCTATTGTTCATCCTCACAAGTTGGGTAAACAGTCGTTTTGCTAAAGGAAGAATGGTTATCAGTTAATCTGCATCTAATGTTTTGAATCTCATTTTCTTGGAAAAGGATTCCCAGCAAGTAAGCATTGATTTTTAGGTAGTGGAAAAAAATATCTAATAGCTGTAATTTTTAAGAAAATAACAAAATTTGTTTTATACCAAAAAATCTGTGAGAGAATGTTTTCTGGTCAGCAACTGTGGGCTTAATGACTAATTGCTCTGATGGGTGGGAATGATGATTGTTATGAAAATGATTATTATAAAATACCACAGGAAAAATGCAAGCAGTTGTAGTTGCCAGGAAAAAGAGGTTTTCTCCTGTGGTTGCTTTTATTAGATATTCTCTACTGTCAGGAACCAAGCTATATTGCACAGATTTTTGAGATTTAGTGGTTTTTAAAGAAGCATTTCCAAATGTGGATTAGGCTTGTGGTAATACTTGACAGCTCTTTGTGGAAACAGTGATGGTTCTTGAGGAATCCTGCCTAGGCTTGAGAAGAAAAATTAAGATCTTACTGACAGTTTGATGAAATTGGAAAGATGTGCTAATCAGATTGTAAGACTTTTAATAAAATGCTTCCTTGCCCATTGAAAGCAAGGCACTAATTGCTTTGCTGAAGGCACAGCATAAAAAAACTATCCTAAAACATTCCATTACCAGTAAAGCTGGAACCTGACCATACTGTTGGTAGTTACTTGAATTATATTCATTGTACAAGTAACCTATGAAAGTATTTTTGTTAAAAGTTGTTGAAATAAGCTTTCTGGGAATCTGAGTGTTTTGGAGGCAATTTGAATGACGAGAGTCCTTGTGATGTGCAAGAAATGGATATAGGAAGCAAATATGTGGTCTGGAAATCAAGTTTATTTTGAACACCAGACCCAGACAAAGGAGTTTACCTTATTCTTTAATTTTTTTTTTAGGCCAGCATCAGTTTTGTTCTTGTTAATTAGTATCCTTTCATGGTTCAACTTAAATATTTTCCAGATATAATGGAATAATATAGTAAAACTTGTTTAAAATCCTAGGATGCACAAGAATTTTTGCGTTGCCTAATGGATTTGCTTCATGAAGAACTTAAAGAACCCATTGTAGAAGTGGAAGATGCACAGACTATGAGTGTTGAAGAGGGTATGGAAGTAGACAAGAGCCAGTCAGATGTAGGCTTTCAGCCGTGTGAATCCTGTGGTACCTGTGATAAAATAGAAAGCGATGCTGTTTTCAAACCTGTCTTGGAGGATCCTGCAGAGACAACCATGTTAATTCAGGATGATGAGAACAACTCAATCACATCCAAAGAGTGGCAGAAAGAAAAAATATCAAGCAACAAACTTGACAGAGCAAATTCTATGGAAGATTTGGAAAAAGACACAAACAGTATTTCAGAAGCAAATGAATTTTTAAATAATCAAGGAACTGTCAAAGTACAGATACACAGCAGATTCTCAGGTAATGCATTACTAATGTGTAATAGCCAAATTCTTAGCTGGAACACCTGCACAAGTGGAAAAGAGAGATATAGGTCAAGCAAGCTGACTTGATTTGTTTGTAAACAGTGCGCTTCCTTAATTTATTTTTTTCAGTATACATATCCTGAATTCAATTTGAATTCCCCTGGGAAGCTAAAGATTTGCACTGGATAAGGTCTCAGATAACTCAGAGTGAAGGGTTTGTTTTTGTTTTGTTTTGACTTCAAGATGTGTGAATTGAAATTGTTTCATTCCTAAATGTCCTGTGACCTGACAATGTGGTTAAATAAATTACATGCCTATTGTGTCAGTCCATTCTGCAGTGACTTTTTTTGCTAGAATTTATGAAACAATGCAAATCTGAATTGCAGAGTACATCAATGATGTCCACATGAATGATGTATCGGGAGCCCAAACCCTGTCATCAAATGAAGGGATGAACACACGCTTGTCAAGCAGTCCTCCAAAATCATGCACATCATGCTCTTCATCAACACCAATACACAAAAAAGGTAAATGCCTTTTTTTTTTCCCTTCTTTCCTTGTGTCAATGAATTGCTGTATTTTACAGTTTTCATTTTGTTTCTTCTGTCTTTACAGCAGACTTCCAGACTTTGCTTTCACATTACTTGTGTAGCAATGCAGTATTGCTTATAATGGTTGTAAAGTTTGATCAGAGGCCTGGAGGTCTATGCAAAGAGGCTGAGAGTTGGAGTTGTTGGACCCTGTCGAAATCTTATAGTGGCATTTGAGTACCTAAAGGGGGGCTATGAGAAAGCAGGAGAGAGATCTTTATCAGAGATTGTAGTGGTATGGTGAGGATTAAAAGCTTTAAACTTTATTAGTGATATGGAGATAGGGAGATTTAGATATTGGTAGAAACTCTTTATGGTGAGGCACTGTCACAGGCTACCCAGAGAAGTTGTTGATGCCACATCCCTGGAAGTGTTCAAGGCAAGGTTGGATGGGGCTTTGGGCAAACTGGTCTAGTGAGAGGTGTTCCTGCCTATGGCAGAGGGATTAAAGCTTGTGATCTTTGACATGCTTTCCAACATAAACCATTTAATGATTCTAACTGCTTGAGGAACCTATGTGGATTGTCGGGTAGTAATAGTAATCTGGTTGTGTCATTTCTAAGAAGCGTTTAGTAAATAGAAATGGGGCCTTAGCTCATCATCTAATCCTAAATAGATGTTGCCTTTGATTACGTTGTTCGAAGTTGAAGGAAAGTAGAATCAGTGCGTCTTGCATTAATTTCCTTATTTTATTTCTGTTCTTCTACAGTCTCAACTGTCTCATCACCAAAAAGGAAGAAGTGCAAGAAGTACAGGAGTGTTATCTCTGATATATTTGATGGGACTATAATAAGCTCGGTACAGTGCTTGACTTGTGATCGGGTGAGTGAGAAGGGGAAGGGGAATTTCTATAATGTTTTTTGTTTTGTTCTCCATACATACAGCCATGGTATTATAGATGCAGTTGTTTTCGGGTAACTATTCTCTTGTGGCAGACATTCCCCAGAGGATAAGACTGTTCATGCTTGTTTACTCAAATGCTAATAGCTGCTATGAGCACCTTTTGTTTAAACTAACTTTCTTTCATTGAACTGGAAACTTAGAGCGAAATAATAACATTTTGAGAATTGGTTTACAGCAAAGATTAAGGAAAAACTTAAATCAAACAAAGTTGTTAGTTCCCAGTTAAGTTCTGAATATGCTAATGGTCATACTGCTGTTGTGGTAACTTCACAAGCACATCATGATAAAAATAAAAGGCAGTAGTCCAGTCATGTTGCTTTAAGTCTTATGGGCAAATTGAGGCTGAGAAAATTTATCTGTGGCAAAATGTAAGACATTTACAAGTAATATGGGTCACTAACTGCTTTCTGCAATTGTCTTCTACTGTGAAATGTGTATTAGAAGAACAGCTGATTTTCTTGCATTATTTGCTTATAAAATTATTTGGAACAGCGCAGATGATCACTTAAAAATAATTGAAAAAAAATAAATTAACATGTATAGTGGGCCCCTTTAGTTTCAAAGTAGTAGTACCAAATAGTGGATATGCAAATCTTTGCATTGAGGGCAGGTTTCTTGGACACTGGAACAGGATCCCCAAGGCCATGATGACAGCACCAAGCTGCTGCTGGAGGTAAAGAAGCATTTGGACAATACTCTCAGAAATTTTGTGGTCCTGTGTGTAGCCAGAAGTTGGACTTGATCCTTGTGGTTCCATTCCAGCTCAGGATATTCTGTGAAGGTTTAAACAAAACCTCGCTATAATGCAGTTTCATGTCCTTGTTGACTCCCATTCTTTTAGAACTAATAATACTGAGACTTTGGGTTGAGCAAATTCAACAACAACAACAACAAAGCTCTGTTTGTGTATAGTTGATGCTTTTACTTTGTGACTATATAATCGTTAAATCCAGAATGTTATTTTTCTACCTTTTTTTTTTTTTTTTTTGAAATGAACTCCTCCTTTAAGTGGTTAATTTGCCACCAAGCGTAATCTGCGTCTATACAATGATTTAGTTACTGATAATCTTTATGGAATGCAGTTGCTGTTTCTGTTAAAGCTTAACTCTGCTTTATTTCATTTGTTTTGTCCTTTAGTTGTCTGTAACCTTGGAGACTTTTCAGGATCTGTCCTTGCCAATTCCAGGTAAGGAAGATCTTGCTAAACTCCATTCTGCAAGTCATCAGACGTCTCTAGTCAAAACAGGGTCGTGTGGAGAAGCATATGCCCCCCAGGGCTGGATAGCTTTTTTTATGGAATATTTCAAAAGGTAAATGATTCTTACCTTGCTTTATTTATTTATTTATTTTGAAATCCCCGTTTCTGCTCTTCCAGCAGAACATTTGTTGGTTTTCTTTCTTCTCTGTCAATGATGTTTCAGGTTTGTTGTCTCATGTGTTCCTAGCTGGTTTTGGGGTCCAGTTGTAACCTTACAAGATTGTCTTGCTGCCTTTTTCGCCAGAGATGAGCTGAAGGGTAAGAGGTTAATTACATGAACATGCTGCTTTTTTCTCCAGTCGTGATTTAAAAAAAAAAAAGATTAGTATATTATTTGCTTTATGCAATTAAGCAAAGGCTACCTATTAAACTCTAATACAGTCATCCCTTTCTCTTATGTGGTCAAGGTAAGCTGCTCAGTCATTGGAATATTTAGGCAAGAAATTCCCATGAAAGCTGCTTTAGAAATGTGAAGTGAATCTCAATTTGATATGATTAAGTGATAGCAACTGAAGGTTCATCAGTAATTCAAAAAACACTATATTGTCATAACCTTAATTTGGTCTGGGCAAATTTTTTTCCTTTTAAATTATATAGCATCATCTCTTCAGACAGCATATGCTGTGTTGCTTTATAGTTAAAAGCATAAAATGTAGAACCTTTCTATTTAATTGATGTGTCAACACTCTTAGAGCAGTTAAATATCAGATGCAACCTAAAGACAAATTCTCTTGAAGCTTTTATGTGTCCGATGTTTGCATTTGAAGGATAGACATGTGGATCTAGAGAGTAATGGCTGTTTTTCTCCTCTCTGATGTTTGCAGGTGATAACATGTACAGCTGTGGAAGGTGTAAAAAGTAAGCTAGCTTTTATCCCTGTTTTGTTTTAACTTATTTTAATTTGAGTGCTTTATTGCTTCTGTTAATCAAGAGAAATTTATTTTCTTTGGTTATGTCACAGCACTTCTGATCTTTTTATACTACTTTGTTTTGCCAGAAGATTAGTGTTACAAAGGTGCTGTAGCTGGGAAGCAACAATTCACTGTACTATGTTGCAAACCAGTGTGGTAAATTCATTTTTGTTTCTTATGATTCTAGACCAATCTAATGACCAGTCTATTTTTTTTTGCTTGATAAAATAAAAAGCTTTTATCTCTGTATTACTGACAAGCTTGCATTGAGATGCAATAGGTCTCTTCAGTGTGTGTGATCATAAATGAATATCTATATTGATATCTATATACACATGCACTTTAAGTGGTCCAAAGGCTGCTCAGAGCCCTGTATGGAAAAGGAGCACTATTCCTTGCTGTGTAACTGGTTGTCTGCTGTAGATAACTTCTTAAAAATAAACTTAGTAGGTTTCTTTTTTTCTGTTTGCTGAATAATCAGCTTGAAGTTCTTTTCCTTATGCTAAGACAAACTGTTAGATGGATTTTGCTTATTTGTAGTTACTGCTTTGCATTTTTCAGCAGTACAGATTGTCCTTTTCTTCTGAAGCATTGTTGTTCATATCATTTTGGCTATTTTATGTCTAGCCTACACTCTAGAAATATTTTGTCTTACTAATATTCAGCTTAGATTTTCGTCGTGTCTTTTGCTGATCTGACACACACACACACACACACACACACACACACACACACACACACACACACACACACACACCCTTCTCAGAACTAAGTGTAGATTAATCTTTTCTTTACCTAGATTAAGAAATGGAGTGAAATTCTGCAAAGTGCAAAAATTTCCTGAGGTACTGTTACTACTTACGCTTTAAAACACTTTTTCTGCATGATTAGGAATGTGGTAAGACTAATGAGTTGCATATGGAAAATTGTGTTTATAATGTGACATGATGAAAATGTATCTTTTGTGTTGGCTTTTTTTTAAGAAGTGAGAAACATTAGGTTGTTCACCTTGGAAGAATGTGAACCTGGTGATAATAAATGTGGAAGAAGATGTGTTGGGTTTTTTACCTCTGTTGTTGTTGTCAGCCTGCAGAACTTACTATTCTGATCTAGTCTGGCTGTGCTATTTAACTTATGCTGTAGAAGTCTTTTTCAGTAAGTCATACTTGTAACTTTATTTACTAAAAGTAATCCAATCGTACACCTAAAAACATGAGTTAATGGCTGCAATAGTCAAGAAGAATTAATGTCCCTCATGGTGAGATTGAAAATATGTCCATTAAGGAAGAGAAAAGGTATGTCTTTCATTGCTGCATTAGTGTAAGTATCACTTCATGACTGTCTTATTATACTGATAGTAAAATAAGTCTTTAATAAAATTACAAATTCATTTGAAATTTCTTGAGCTTCAGTTGATTAAAATAACGTATCTGTGGAGCACAGAGCTTGTGATCAATTTTCTCAGACCACAGAGAAGAGGGATCCTTTGGGGATGATAAAAGAAAAAGATGGCATGATAAATGATAGTTATTAAAAATAAAATAGTAGCAGTGAGTGAGTAAATCTACTGATCCTTCTTACAGATACTGTGCATTCATCTCAAAAGATTTAGACATGAACTTATGTTTTCCACAAAAATTGGAACCCATGTGTCCTTTCCATTGGAAGGCCTTGATCTTCAGCCTTTCCTTGCGAAGGACAGTCCAGCTCAGATAGTGACTTACGACCTCCTATCTGTCATCTGCCATCATGGAACTGCCAGCAGTAAGTATGAGGTTAATTGTTTTGCATTTATTATTCACATCAGCACTTTTGTTTAAAAATGATGTTTATGTACTGAAGAGTTAAATAGTTGAGAGTGGTTAATTTTAATGTTGGAGTTGTAACAATTGTTTAAAAACAAAAGTTTCTGAAATAGTACATACAAAACTCTATATCCTAATGAAAGTAAACAGTACAAATAATAGATCCCAGCAGTTAGTTGGTTAGCTGTTATACGTAACTGTTGTTTGTCTAGAAGTTTGGATGCTTTGTATACCTTACTTTATTTGAAATGGATTTCCCAAAGCACCAGGAAGAGAACCATTCTTTTGATGATCTCTGTCAATTACTCCCACAGCAGGGAGTGGATTGTGATGAGAGTAGCTTCTTAATGCTTTCTGTTGGGTTCATTTCTGCCTTAGTACTTTCAGCATCTTTAAGATACAGAAAATCGGAGAAGGGAAAGTTTAAAGCCAGAAGCCTTAATCTTCATAGGTTTTTGTAAAAGTTACCTAATCCCTTCTGTTCCCCAAACTTGAGGTATTCATTGTCTAATGATGTTGCTTTGCCACTGTTCCTTCTGGGATACTGTTTCATTTTTCATTTAGAGCTTCGGGAAGGATACATCTGTTAATCAGCTCAGTTGATATTATTGGCAGTGGGATATGTATTTTAAAAGTACAGTACTTTAAAATGTATTATGAACGGTATTCAAAACAATGCATGGTCTTGGTATCATATAGCAGTTACACATCTGTGCTAATTTCTATTAAAAAGTGTAAGATATAAAGAGTTCATTGTGGAATTGTTTGACAGCCCCATTCCGATTTGAATGTCGTGGCTTAGGAACACGTTAGATGACAGGTTGCTTGCTTGAGGAGTTCAAGCAAGAGTCTCTGTTGCTTCAGTATGCTGAAAACATTGTCTGACTTTCTGCTGACTGATAGAAATGCAGCAGGGAGAAAGACTGATCCTAAACTTGAGAAAATGTAATATTCAGGTCCTGACTTGCTAACGATTTGGTATTTCTCTCATTCAAAAGACTGGCCTTTATTGTAGTTAATCTGCTTTGCATGAAAATGAGGTAAAATGTCAACTTTGCGCGCTACCTGGTAACTCTTGGTTCTAACACTCTAGGTGGACATTATATAGCTTATTGTCGAAACAATTTAAATAATTTGTGGTATGAATTTGATGACCAAAGTGTCACAGAGGTTTCAGAATCCACAGTGCAAAATGCGGAAGCCTATGTTCTCTTCTACAGGTAAGAAATTAAAAATATGATGATATAAATCTTAGTCGGGTATGTAAAGAATTTTTTAAGCAATTAAGTCTTTTCATTCAGCTTTCAGAAATTAGCTGCTCTCCAAGAATTATGAGATAAGAATTAGACCAATCAGAAAAGCCTGTATTGGAGAGAAACGTAATTCTTCGATTATGTCCTTAACACTTGCTTGATCACTACTAAAACATGTACACGAGTTAAAATGAAAACTAAATCTGCATAAATAACATGTTAAGATGACTAGAAAGAGCTCTAAGTAATTCATTACTGGTTCTAAGAACTGCGTAGTTTTCAATTAGCAGAAAAGAGGTCTGCATTAGAAATTTAGCACACAGGCTCTGACTGTTAGAGCTCTAAGGGGAATCATGGAAACTCTTTAGCAGATAGGATATGGAACAACAGGGATTTTAATGCATTGTAATTTAATTTCAGGGAATTTATAGGCTAGTATTTTCCTGAAAGTCAAAATGAAAGGCGAGAAGTCATATTATTACCATCTTCATTCTAGGGAATTTCTGTACTTGAGCTAATAAAAGCAACTTACCCAAAACTTAGGATTTGAAAATTGAGTTATTAGCATGAAATTTCCCTGGAAAGTTGACTGCAAAAAAGTTTGTGTCAGAGTTACAGAAGAAATAAGATGTGTTTTGATAATGTTTCTACTTCTACTGGGATCATGCATGCCTGCCACCATCTGAGCTATGCCTTTGAGTCCGACTCAAAAGGTCTTCTAAAAGGAATGTAGAAGTCGTGCTGCATTGCCAAGAGAGAACACTGAACTCAGTTGTGGGCAAATGTATTAAAATAAAAGAATGAAAGAACACTGTTCTTAAAGTTTGGTTTTAAAAAAGAATGAAGCCACAAAATACTGCCACACATTCGAAATAGCAAAGTGCTGAAAGAATTTCTAAAAAGCTTGTTGGCAACGTGTATACGTTTTTAAATTACATCTGGAAAATACTTGTGGCATGTAATTCTGTAATGTGACCCTCTCAGTTCTTTGCGATGCGTTTTGATGGTGGCTTTAACTACGCACGAAAAGTATGAGAGATTTTTCAAGTTAAGTAAACTAAATCACACTAGTAAAACTCTGAAGTACATCTGTAGCCCTGGTAATTTACTTGAAAGTCTGTTTTCTTTATCCGTGAAGTAAACTGTCTGCACTTTACACAAGAATGTATCTTTATGTAACGATTGTTATTTCTGCAATAGAAAGAGTAATGAAGAAGCTCAAAGAGAGAGACGGAGAATATCAAGTCTACTGAATATGATGGAACCAAGTCTTCTGCAGTTCTATGTTTCAAGACAGTGGTTAAATAAATTCAAGACTTTTGCAGAGCCAGGACCAATTTCAAATAATGACTTCCTTTGTATGCATGGAGGTGAGACAGTAGCAGTATCATTTAAGAAGAATTTGCCTGTCAACTTGTAGCCACATAGGGATATATATTTGTTTTAATTAAGTAAATTATCGTAGAATGGCTCGGGTTGGAAGGGACCTCAGGGATCATCAAGCTCCAGCCCCCTTGCCACAGGCAGGGCCACCAACCTCCACATTTAATACTAGACCGGGCTGCCCAGGGCTCCATCCAACCTGGCCTTAAACACCTCCAGGGATAGACCATCCACAACCTCTCTGGGCAGCCTGTTCCAGCACATCACCACTCTCATAGTAAAGAACTTCCCCCTGATATCCAACCTAAATCTTCCCTCCTTCAACTTAAAACCATTTCCATGTGTCCTGCCGTTATCTACTTTTGTGAAGAGCTGACTCCCCTCCTGTTTGTAAGCTCCCTTTGGGTACTGGAAGGCTGCAATGAGGTCATCCCACCAGCACCAAATTATGTAATTAAGTAATTTAGCAAGTTTACATTATAGCTACTTATTCTTAACTTCTAGGTAACTTTTCTTTCTAGTTTTTTAGTACTTGTCTAATTGGAAATCATCCTGTATGAAGTCCTCCTATTTTTTCTCTACACGCTTCATTTTGTATTTAAGCATTTTGTATGTAAGCTTTCTTATTCCTCTTAGAGAGGAACAATTTGCCTTATCTGCTTTTTTTTAATGAACAGTTATATTCCCATTGTAAAAATCCTGTCATTTTGTCATCATCCACAATGCTTAGGTCTGCCAATATTTTTCTTAGCATGTGCTAGAAGCAACAGAAAGGTTTTAAATTGATCTGTTGGAGAGCGTCCAGTAGATAGAAGTGTTGTAAATAGAGTAGTGGATGTTATATTTTGTATGGGAGCATAAAAATTTTACTTTGTGCTAAGTGCTAATAAAAATTAGAATAAAATAGTTTTTGTTGTAATATTTTATACCTATTCTCTAATATAAAATGTACCTGTGTTAGAATAGCATTCGGAGGTGCTGTACTTGCTGCTGAGCCAAACTTTTAACGTAGGGATATTGTGCCCCTGTAGCCATTCATAGTATGTGCATATGGGAGCTATTGTGGCTGTGCTTTTCCTTCTGCGTGGTTACAGCAGATGACTCTTCTTGTACTAGTGCTATAGCTACTAGATTTTCCCCTAATCAAAGAATCCTGTCACTGCTTACCATACACTTCAGCTCAACACTTCTGATTCTGCAAGCTCCTCTATTTCTTCCTCCCTCAAAATTTCAGCGCTTTCAAGAATTCGTGTTGTTTGAAGTAATTAAAAAAATGCCTATAGCAAGTAAATTTTGAGTAGGCACTTATGTAACTTGTTTACTTGCATAAACAGTAATTCAGCACTAGTACCATTGTAACTGTGTACCTTAAGAAGCATTTTGCAATCGGTATTTTAAAAAGGATTCTAGCCCTTTAATTTCTCCTGTAGTTTGCTTCTGCTTCTTTTATAAGCTTTTCAACCTCATAAAAACCTACAGTTAGAGTGGTCTTAATAAATGCAGTAATGTATTTCAGTATGGTACAACTTTTTTCACACGATTTCTTTGAATTCATTGAAAGCAGGTATTGATTTAGTAAGCTGTAGTGTAAACTCTCTCCCAAAATGTCTTAATATGGAATTTGTAAAAATTGTCTTTTCTGCTTATGCAGGTGTTCCTCCCAACAAAGCTAGCTTCATAGAGGACCTGGTTGTAATGCTACCTCAAAATATATGGGATAATCTGTATAGCAGGTAAGTTTTGTAGTGCAACTGAAAAGATCAGTGATACAGTTTGAGAGAAAATACTTGCCAAACAGCAAGGTAAGAGTTCTACAGTTAGTGCAATTAGTATCTCAGGAAAATTTGTGGACTCATCAGTGTAGCTTTAGTCAAAATGTATTCTTCAGAGGTGCAGTCTTAGTTTAAGGGCAAATATGTTCCACACAGCACAATCAGACTTCCAGAGTTAGTGGCTCAGAAAAATACATGTACTCTAAGCACAAAGCTAAGTGAAGGGATGGCAAACTGCCAGTTTATATAATTTGCTTGTGCAAGGTAATTCTAGAAGCCAACGTAGAGCAGAGTGGTACTGGGATAATGCTTGAGCATTAAACTAATAAACATGCATGGTATGTGCAAAATGATTCAAAGTAGGTCAGAAGAAGTATGCTTTAAGATGTATTCTGAAAGAACTCTCTGTATCAGCTTCCTGTTCTCTTATTGGCTGGAAACAACTTTTATGTTGGCTTTGAATGTATAGCTTCAGCTGCTAATACTGCTTCAAAATAACTTGGATATAAACATTCCTTATTAATACTCCATGCTTTTTCATCTAGGTCAGGTGTAAGTGCTTGCTTATAAATGAGGGGTTCTTAAGATACATATCCTTTTAATGTAACAGAAAGCTGCAGAAGAGCTTTGCTAATAACCTGCAATACAGGCCTCTGTATTGCACCTGCACTAAGTAAACTTGGTTGTTAATTTCTGACCATGTAAGCACTATAGCTGAAGTTCTGTTTGTTTGTGTTTTGGTAACCACAAGTGGAAAAAAAAGAAACAGTATTTTCTTCAGCTTATTTCCACTTTCCTAGACATACTAAATTTTTCCTCCAACTAACTGACAGTTACAGAGTTTTCTTGGTAAACTCGGATGTCAAACTTAAGCCATTTGATAGAAAGGTCTAAGTCCCAAAGACAGAAGGGTACATGAGATTTTGAGAGTAAGCTACTAGGTAGAGAAAAGATACAAAAGTTTAGCAAAAATAGTTCATCCTTTTTGTCTGGTCTCCTGACTGGCACATGTACTCTTCAACACAGAATAGCTCTGAAGAAACTATATTTTGCTTTTTGTCATATTGTTGTCTGGGAATTATAGAAATGTGTGTGCCATGGCTGCAGTGGGTAAGAAGAATTTAGTGTGGAGAAAACGAATGTGATGAAAGCTGACTTTTACTGAGACTTTCGTACAAGATACCAATCAGTACAAGCCCAGACACGTTTATTTTGCTGCTCATCTGGCAATACACTTGTTCAGTTACAAGATCTTTGGAAATAGAATTGCTTCAACATGAAATAGTATAATCTATACTGGACCTATTTCAGTTAAGACTTGTGGACTTACCCACAAGACTTAAGACTTCAGATTGAAGTCAGTGTTGTCTCCAGAAATGCAATCTAAATGGTAGGTTGAGTGTTCTATGAAACAACTTACTAAAATGTATATCTTTATTAAGTTAAGATTATTTAGTGGAGTGAAGAAAACAATTGTTTATATTGCTATTGGACTCAATTAATGCTTTAGTTTTCAGTTAAGATACAAAGTTTCTGTATTTAAGAAAAATAGCATTCCAGATTATTTTTATTGATTGTTGAACTGTAGTTCTAAAAGGTGTGTGGAGGTTGGAGGAAAGGCATCTTTAGAACTTCTAACTTAACTTATGTTTAAATCCAATGCCTTCCACGGCAGATTGTTTAATTTTATTTACTAGGGAAACACAGTTATTTTCACTCTTGCTCAAAAAATGCTCATATTTGGAACTTCACGCAGAGTGCTATTTTATGTAATGTAGGGCTTTTTTGAAATAGAATCTGAAGTTTTTAAGAGAAGCACAGTGAGAAGAGAGCACGACTGACAAAAAAGAAATCAAGTAAGATGGCTCACATGTAGTATTCTTATCTCAACAAGTTTTTCAGCATCACCTTTGGGCTGTGGAAATGCATTTCTTAATGCTGCTAGACATTCATGGGTATTTTCTTCATCGGACTTGTGGTTTCCAGACCAGCCAGTGCTGCCTGAGTTCCTAATGGTGTATATATACTTACATATATATATTCTGTGCTTCTCTGTAGCAGCAGCCCTGAAAACTTTCATGTATGCAGATGCGCACAAAAAAAAATAAAAGGAGGAGAGATGCATGGAGAATAACTGCTTAAGAACAAAACTAAGAACGTGTTACGAGACCAGTGTTGGGATAGTAGTGAACTGATGAAGAGCTTGTCTTGGAAACGAGAAACAGACTGCTTCCATAGGCAGTTTCTTAGACTTTTTAATAAAATCACCCATGGTGTGTGTATATGTATAAAACAGAATACTTGCTCACCAACATGTTTTTTTTCCATAGTGATATCTTTTGAAATGTATGACATGCCAAGAATTTGAGATGGCTTAACTGGCCTTAGGTAGTAAGAAACTGGAATACAATTGTCTTAGGATTAAATACAAAATAGTACTAGGAAGGTAAACGATGGCAATTGTAGTGTCACTGGCATGTATCAGACTTCAAATACATGTTGTAAGAAGCTGACACTTGTGATGTCTACAGATATATGATCCTTTGTTCATGTTTTCCACAATGTCAATGTTTTCTTGTTTGGTGGTTTTTTGTAATTAATTTATTTTTACTGTCACTGCAGGTATGGAGGAGGACCAGCTGTTAACCATCTGTATGTTTGTCATACCTGCCAAATAGAGTCTGAGAGACTTGAAAAAAGAAGGAAAAATGAATTGGAGATGTTTATTAGGGTAAAAAAGTAAACAATTCTTATTCTTTCCACTTTTCAGCATCACCTGATATTTGTCACTTGACACAAGGAGTTATCAAAATTTCATAGGCAATTTCTGTAACAAATGGACTTTACTAAACGTGTGTATACCTGTACAGAATCCTTTCCTTTCTGTTAACACAAATGTTCTTATGCTATCCCACACAATTGTTTATACAGAAATACACTTTAATAAAAAAAGCAATTTAAGAAACGTGAAATATTTTCTCAATAGCACAGAAATTGAGTGCAGCCACATAGCAACTTTTCTTCATACACTGCCAGTGATCTGTCCTATGCAAGAAAATGATCTATAGTTTCTTAAAAAAATAAAATAAAATAAAAAATTAAGATTTTAGGAAATTTGAGGCTTTAAGAAATAATTTTTTGTTAAAGAAACATTTTTTTTCCACTAATGCAATTAAGTCTGAGATGCTGTCTGTAGCTGTTTTCTGTGGTGTTGCCTTGCAAGAGAAACTTGAACAACTCAAACTGATATTTTTAAAAAAATTATTTATTTACTTTAATTGGAACAAAAATCTTGACATGTTTTAATCTAAAGCAAATTAGAAGTTGTGAAAAGTCCTAGTGCATGAGCTCATTGGGCCTGTTCAGAGTACTGGGAGAAAAACAAACATGAAAATATAGATTAGCACATAAAAAAATCGTACATAAAACTGATAAGCAAATCTTTAAAAACACTTTTATTTTACAAAATTAATTTTTCAGCTTTCTTCTGCCATGTGAGAGTTCGACCTTTACAGTAAAACAGTAATTATCCAGTAGCATTTAACTGGTAAGCGCTTGTGCTTAAGAACCAGTCTGCTCTTGTTGTTGTTCTCAGGAGAAAGAAAGTTCTTGAGTAGAGAACAAATCATTTTTTTCAGATGAAGGCTATCACTGCATCAATCTCACCTCAGGAATTCACCAAGGACTTACTGTCCTGATGGCCTGTAATTCTTCAAGATGTTCTGCAGCAGTATAATACTATGTTGTTAATAGTTAGAGTTGTTGAAAGAGTTTAAAGAAAAAGAAGCTAGAAAAACAAAGCTCCTTTTTCCTTCCAGCTTTATAGGGCATTCCAAGAAGAAGAATCTCCATCAACTTTTTACTGCATCAGTATGCAGTGGTTCAGAGAATGGGAAGAATTTGTAAAAGGCAAAGACAGTGGTAAGCTGTGCTTCATTTCAAAATACCAGTTCTTGTCTTATTTCTTGCTACACAGTGGTAATATTTTTGCAGGTTGTTTCTACTTCGGTAGAGAGATGGAGGAATAACAGCAAGAGAAGGCAACAAAAGTTCTTAGAACAAGCGTCTTAAGACATTGGCTTCATGGGTTGTAAATATTCCCAGGAATCAAACTACAAAGTACAGTCAAATGTTGATTATTCACGGGAATAGATAATGGGATAGCTGTGGAAAGAACACTGTATGTTTGTGTTGGTGTGGAGGGTGGTGGTTGTTGGCAGCAGCAGGGATACAGATATGAGGGAGGATATATTTTGAAGTACAAAATGATAGATAATGCTGCAGCTTCTGCAGGAAAGTTGATCTCACTGGCACAGCGAAAACCTATAGATAACGGGTAACAACCATAACGGTACAACTTGAGTATTCTTCAGGTGCCTCTAAAGATTTGAAATGGAAGTGTTGATAAAATGTTTTACAGTCTTATCTGAGTCTGCTTTAGAACAATTTTGCTAGGGGTAAAAATGAGGATTAATTTGTGTTTGATGTTGCTTGAAGACTTACTGTAATCATGAATGTTTTGGAAAACTTCCTCTTAATTAAAATTCTGGTTATCTGTTAACAACTTAAAACATACTGTGAGGCAGTACAAAAAGCAAGCATTAGACAAACCAGGTATTTCTCCTTCCATTTGAAAATGGAAACTCCAATCTGCCTTTTGTTTTTTGCACTCTTCCTAACCATCCTTTCCATCACAATAGATCCCCCTGGTCCTATTGATAATGCTAAGATTGCAGTAACAAAATGTGGAAATGCTGTGCTAAAACAAGGTAGGTGTCTGATACTACTGCAACGTTGGGTTCCTTGTGATATGTTTGCTCAAGTTCAGTAAACGTATTATGAATTCTTATCTTTAACTGTTGCGGTGAAATGGTGATACCTAATGAATCTGTATTCTGTCTGTTTTCAGAACTAAAAACTAAATTAGGACTGCAGTTGAGAAACTGGCAGTTATTCAAAGGCTCATTTTTTTGAGAGAAAAATATGCTCTCAAAGAATTAATATCTGTAATAGTCTAATCCAAGTGCAGATGAGAGTTTAAAAGGAGATGTACAGTACCTTTAAAATGGGCAAATTGTGCTTTTGGCTTTGTATCGCTTTGTTTTTGTTGGGTTTCTGTTCTCAAAGTTAGAGTTGCTTGGCTTTTAGATTGTCAGTTATCTGTGTGTAGTTATTTGAATCTTGAGATTAATTTGAAATGAGAGCTGCTTCTGATAAAAGGCAATCATACTTAAATGTTGTTGCTCATTTTTTTTTGCAAGTTACCACTGTATGCATGCATGCAAAGATACGTTTTCTTAATTATTCTTCAGTCAAATGGTTAAAACCAGCAATCTGTTTGAAAAGTTGTGGGTACAGAGAAAAAAAATCAAATGTGGTCATCTTTATGAAGATTTCAGACTTCCTATGGAAGCATAATATCAATATAAATACATTAATCATATATTTAAATTGCTCAACTTACTGCAGTGTTAAAATTGAGGAAAAAATCCAGCTACCAAGTAAAAGTCAATTTAACTTAATGCTTCAGCATACGGAAGGGACCTACAGGTGGCAGTCGCTGGAGGTCAGTAGGTTCAACATGAATCTTGCCGATTGTGAAATGTAAAGAGCATACTGAAAACGGAATGAATTCTTGCACCCATGAGTTTTTGTAGTACTTCTTAATGGTTTAAGCTCTTAACACAGAAATTAAATATAAGTCTTCAAACATCTGACTGATGTTTATTAGCAACATAAAATCAGATTAGAATTCATAGTAAAATAGGCAGTTATTAACTCTGAACTTCAGCTATTTTGGTTCAGATTAGGAAGAACTAGGGTAGAGATTAAGAGGAATAGGCTGTGGAAAAATTCTAAGTTGTGAGGGAGAAGAGAGGAGCGCCACTAAATGGTGTTCTGTGATCCTGTGGTCCTCATCCAAGTTCTAATGAGCTGACGTTCGCTGCGCCTGTTCAATTACACCTGACTGCTGGAAGCTTTATAAGGGAGTGATCTACCCATGTGCCTGCAGAGGCGGACTTGTTTTTTGAGTACCAGAAAAATGCAAAACTCAAACATAACTTCATTAGTACTGGCACAGGATCTGCATCATGACTTCCATGTGAAGCTTTGCATGGCTGAGTCGGTGTGGATAAACAAACTTAAGCTCTTTGCACCTTTTATTTTTGGAAATTTATTAGATGTTTGTCACAGCAGGAGGCCTGCTAGAGCAGGTGGCAAGGAGAGAAAACACAGGAGGCAGGGAGAGAAGCCTTGCTGTTGCTTTTTTTTTTTTTAAAGAAGAAATTAGGCTCATTGAAACTTATTAATAGTATGTAACAAAAGGATATTGGGAGTTTTTAATGAGTTGCTTAAAGAAAAGGTGTTTATTCAGGTAGAATAGAAGTTTGTCCTCTGTTATCTAGATTAATGTGAAGAATACACTACAATTTTATCAGACAGGATCACTCTGGTAAAACATAGAGGGGTTATATGCTGATATTCCCTTGCCCCTTGCTCTTCTAAAAGTTTTGGAGATTCAGAAAAGACTATTGGATGCTGCCCTGGGATGGCAGAGAAGCCTCTAGCCGGAAGAAAGAGATCATAAACAGAGACTGAAATAAACAAACAAAAATGTCAGGCTGACTCATTACACTGCCACATACTTTTATTCTTTATGATCACTATTATTTATTTGACACACAAACCTTGAGTCCTTGCAGTTTACACAGTAATGGATAGGAATTTTTGTTAATATGAATCCTTCCATACCAGGAAGCAGCCCCAAAACTCCAAGACCTATCAGTTGTTTGCTTGATGGATACATTTCAGATAGAATGCTTCATGTGTTAAGTACTGGATAGTTTTGAGAGCAGGTAGGTTGTAAGAATGAAGAAATATAACGTTAATACAAAAAAGTCCTTGGGTTTGGTAGCTGGCATAGGAAAAAGTGCAAATTAGATCATTGTTAAATTTGAAATACACTCTTCTTTCTTTTTGTATCTGTCACAAGCTTCAAAGCGTCATGGAAAGAACTGTTTTAAATAGTAATTAAAACTTTTAAAATGTTTGCAGGTGCAGATTCTGGACAGATATCTGAAGAAACATGGAATTTTCTTCAGTCAATCTATGGTGGAGGCCCAGAGATTATACACAGACCACCTGTTCCTACAGTAGAACCTGATATCTTGCAAACAGAAGAGAAGATTGAATTAGAAACTCACTGTCTGTAGCTACTGAGGAAAAGACGAATTTGTAAGGAATCCAGCTTCCTTACAAAATGCCCAAAATACATTCCTAAAAGTTTTATTCTCTTGTCTATTGGAGGCACATCTCACTGGGCATTACATTAACTACAGAAGTGTAAGTTGAAATATATATTGCAATTTGTTTAAATGAAGACTGTTTCTCTGTTTTGGAAAGTGTGTAGTTTGTTCTTCTTGGAGTGTTTGGTCAGTGGAAAACACTGTCATTTCTGGACTTCTCAGTGTAAGTCAAAATCCTGTTATATCCTTAGACTTGAAAAGTGGGAGCAAAGTTCTAGAGATGTTATGTAACACTCCTGATTGGGCTTCTGATATCTACGAACTTCTGCCTTCTTAATTGTAAAGTCTTGACAATGCTAGGTGTAAGGAGAGTATATTCTAAATGGGTTGCAATTGATAAAGGATTTTAATTTCTTAAATGCTCAGGAAAAAAATTCTCACTTATTTTGCACTGTAAGTATATAAAATGAGTAACATCCAAATACTTAACATATTTGAATGGATCAAACATTAACGTAGATTGAATACTGTTTTAGTCAGCGAATGTCATAAGTTATTACCTGCTCAATTTTGCATCTTTAGGCTTCTGTAACTCTATAAACCTGCTAGCGTTAATAATATTTGTGAGAAAAAAAGATGTAGTCTTCTCTAGGGTAATGTTTGAGAGCATGAAATGTGAAATGTAAAATGATTATGGACATGAGTGATATAAATTTCAGAAGTTAAGTTGTCTGGTCTCTTGAATTATATTCACAGATAGTTGCTTTTGAAGAATTTTATTGTATTGTTCATTGGCATGATGACCTATAATGTGAAAAGCTGGATAAAATGTATATATTGCAAAACTTTACTAAATGAGTTGGATCGGAATGCAGAATGGCACTTACTCTTTTCTTTGCCTGACAGTTACCAAATAAGCAGTGTTATTCAAGGCTACTTGTTTTCTTTAAAAAAAAAAAAAAAAAAAAAAGAAAAAAGGGGCTGGAGGGGGAAAAACAACCTTAGTGTGGGGAGGGGAGGGTTGGAAGTTCCGCACCAATGCGTGCAAGAACTTCTTTACGGTGAGGTGACGGAGCACTGGAACAGGCTGCCCAGGGAGGTTGTGGAGTCTCCTTCTCTGGAGATATTCAAGACCTGCCTGGACGCCCACCTGTGCGACCTGGTGTAGGGAACCTGCTTTGCAGGGGGGTTGCACTCGATGATCTCTGGAGGTCCCTTCCAACCCCTATGATTCTGTGATTCTATGGGTTGGGAGCCTTCTCAAATGTTTTTCATTTATTACATCAGTTTGAAAACCTTGGAGTAACGCTGTGATATTGTTCCCACACCCATATATTTCCTGGCTACTTTATATTGAGGCAATGACGTGGACAGTTGTATAGCTTGAGTGAAAAATACTGATGCAACATTCTTCTGGCTAGTTTTATATCTAGTATAAAATGAAACTTGTGTTGTACTTCATAAGGTACTTAAAGCCATTGTGGCTAGAAAGCCACCTGTAAGAGTCCCAGTGTTCTATAACCTAAAGTACTTGACCATGTTGCTGATGTGTTGTATAGGTTCTGTCTGAAATCCCATCTGTAAATCCCAGTGTTTTCCTCAGCCTACCTGAGAAGTAGAGCTAAAACCAGAACACAATAGGGTGAATGAGGGGGGTAGACGAACAGCAGTACAAAGCCAATAATTATATCTCTAGTACATAAGGAAAACATTTCCAATTTTAAAGTTTATTAAACTTTATCACAGATATCAGTTGGCCAGCCCATGAAATGTCTGGATAAATAGAACAGACTGTCCCAGTAAAATCTGCAGAGGAAGAAAGGCTTGATGCTGGGGACATTTGCTTGTCCAAGGCACAAAGCACTTCTGTGTCAAATATTCTGGGTATTACAGCGGATCAGACAAAGAGTCAAAATCCAGTTGTAACAAAACAAAACAAAAACCTCAAAAACTGGGTAATAGTAACAAAAGCATCAGATGCAAGGCACAGGAGGTAATTATTCTGCTCTACTTGGTGTTGTGCTTGATTGTGAGATTCCATATGTACTGCTCCCAGTTTTGGATGTTACTGGATAATAAATGCAAGTTGGGGTTACTTGATAATAAATGCAAATTGGGGAGAGATGATCTCAGAGAAGAGCTGTGAGACTCAATACTGAAAAATAAGTTCTCTTGCTTAAAAGAATGCTGAAGGAAGATTCAAGGAAGAAAACAGTTTTCTCAGATGAGTAGGAATATCTGCCTCAGTTTCTGAAATGGTGACTTGGGTTTAGATAGAAATATTTCTGGATTTCTAATAACCTAGCAGTTCTGCAGAAATTTTTTCCACTGCAGTCCTGAACTGCGGTGTGCATAAACCAGTAATGAGATGCTTCAAACTAGCTGGGTTGTGAGGTGCCTCTGTCACCTTAGTGACAGGCATCCTCACACTACAACTATTTGCCATGCTAACAAAAAAGGAAATTCCCAAGTTTGCAGGGGTGAAATGTGTTTGTGTTTAAGATGGTTCCAAAAAGATGACTGCCTTGTTTTTAGCACTTCGAGGACTTTATGAAGGATTTTATGCCGTGGAAATGGAAATGGCCTTTTAAAATAAGACAGTGTGGGAGAACTCCAGATGGATTGCATGTGTATAGTGGAAGCCAGGCAGCACTGCAGTGCTTAAAGGAGAAAAACCTGCACTGTGAAGAGAGATCTGATTAATAGCAGAGGAAGAATGTATCTCAGAAAGGAGCCATGGAAATGATTTTTCTCTGTAAGCCTTTAAGCAGACTTCTTAGATTGTCCATTTGTTTCCAGTTGAGGAAAGACAGCAGTGTGTTTGGGTGCCAGGGAAGCTGTCGTTTCAAGAAGGGAAAATTCAGCAGAGGCCTTATTTGAGGCTTGGGAGTCTAGATTTGAGCTATTAAAAGCCTGCTGTTCAGTCTGGTCACTTTAACTCTCTCTTCTGGAGAAAACTGCCTGGGGAGTAGTTTCCTCTCTCTCCATTTTTCAGGGTTTTTGTTGTTGTCTATTTATTTATTGCAAGTAGTTTAGCTAAGTGTTTATTGGAACCTCCAGCATCCAGAAGGGTGCTTCAGATATTGTGTAAAGTGAACAGTATAATTGGAGGGAAAAAGATGAACCAAAGAGCTGTTGAATTAGTAGCAAAACAAGGCACTTCTACAATGTACTTGAGAGCTCAGAGCTAAGTAGTATGCTTAATGAAGCAAGTTAGTTGTAAAATTATTCCTTGTCACTGAGATGTTTTACTGACTAATAAGCCGGTCTTCTCTTTCTTGTATCTGGAATATTAGGAAATGGAGGAAGTTCTAGAGATGATTATGATGAGAATTCCTTTTTTTGTTCAGAAAACTGTTTCTGCGGGTTGAATCTATATTAGTCCTATGTCTAAGGATGGTGATGTGTATCAATTTGTATTTGAAATGCACAGTCTATTTCTCCTGTTCCTTAATTGGCTGGAGGCACTACAGTAATTGTTTTTGGTTCTTCTCTGGAATAGTGGTCTTGAGTAGATGCATCAGATATTATGTTTTTGAACAGATAAATGACTCTGGAACACTATAATGGGTGTCAAGTCTTTCTGTCAGCCTGAAAGCTTGCTAGGAAAGTTAGAAATTGTTCAACAACTCTATCAAGAGAAGATGAAATGAAGCAAAAAAGCGTTCTTACTAATTCATATCAGACAAGATCACAATCAATTTTGGTAACTGCATATTTTGAGTAGTGTTGTCGTTGTCAGCTGTTGAAATGCCTGAATGCAGCAAAAACATGTTTGTATGCATCTAACAAAAACTGCTGTAGGGTAACATCTCTGTGGTATGAAATCTGCCAAATCTGAATTCAAGAGAGAACAGATGCACCTTTTGTTGCCACACGTCCCTGGCCGTGATATGGAGATCTTGCTTTAGAACTTTACTGCTCTATCTAGATGCTGTACTGTGACTTGCAACCTACTATATGCAGTTGCATGGAACCTAATTTCTTTTTTCAATTTAATCTCTTTTCCCCCACAAAACTGTATTTCCTGTGGAAGTTCTAGTCTTCTTTGCTTTGCCTGGGAGTTGCATAGTCACATGGGAATTCTGACTGTTCTACCAATAGAGCTGTGCTGATTGGATTTACCTTCTGACCAGGCTATCAAAGTAGAGACGTCTGAAGATTGGAGCCAACAAGTAGTAGTGTTAGTCCCTAATTTGGAGGCACAGAATACTCAAGGAAGTCTGTCCTTTCAGCATAGCACAGTATTCAGTGATATCTGAAAGAACTTATATTTAGAGCCTTCTGTGAGTGTGTATGATCCTGTATTTTTTCAACCCTAGAGCAGGGTAGTTTCATATACGTAGCTGTTCAGTTAGCAGCTTGTCTTACTGGCAGTGGGATATCAGCATAAAGAGTAAGAAATATGCTTGGCTATGCAATACATGAAGTGAATGCAACAATTTTCATTTGTGGAGCAGAAATTAAATATGGCTGACTTTTTCTTATGAAATCTGGCGTAATTTAATGCGCAATGCTAATGCATTATGTAAGAATCCTGCTTTTCAGATTCAAAGCTCATAAACTAACTGGCTTTTAGTAACACAAGATATCCTATGATTTCTCAAAAGGACTAAATCCAAGGAGCTTCTTTCCATTTAGTATTACAGACAATTGCTTCTGATCAATATTCATCGCATAAGCTAATTTTGAAAAGCAAACCTGAGATTTGGAAAATATACAAAAATTTTTCAGATTATCTGATTGAAGAAACAAGTAGATTCTTCTTATTTGTCATACAACCATTTTACACCAAACTAAGAAAATCCTGTTCCATTTATTCCCTTTGAATTCCCTGTGTACATCTGGCTTAGTGCAGTCTAAGCAGTTTTCTCACTGAAAACCTTTCAGCTCTTCATTTTGCCCAGGAAATGAGTAAAACAACTAGGCTTTTTCATTCTTCCAAACAGATGGCTTTTCTGGCTTCCCTCTATACTTAAGCCATCCAGAGCTGACAATTAGTAGCAGGAAGCAAAGTAAGAATTCTAGACTTCTGAAGTGTCACAAAGAAGGACAAATCACTTTCAACGTTATTTCACCAAAATTATCTATTTACAAACTCAGTTTATCTTATTGGATAAAAAAATATCCTTTTGGAGTTGGGATAGGAAAAAAAAGAGGAAAAACATAACTTATTTTCTTGCATACATTCTGTAATAGTTATTGCTATTTAAAACATGTGGCTGGTCTTTAATAGCTTCAGCCTAGCTTTCAGTGATTCAACAAGGCGATAAAGCTTTTTTCCTTTGTAAACATGTGAGCACTGCCACATCATAAGATAAAAATGTCCGTTTATAATGCATCTAAAATTACAGGTGTTTGCTTACAATAGCTGAGTCATACTTTTCATTAAAAAAGCTGGTATTATCACAAAATGTTTCTCTCCTAAAGGTGTGTTAGCTGAGATATGCAGATTAAAAAAATAAAGGTCCATTTGTGAGAAACAGATCACTCATAGGTTTTCTGGATTCTCGTGAGACTACAAGCCAAGTCGCTGGATGACCAGTTTCCTTGTAAGGGTTGTTTATGGGTAGATTTAAGAAAATTCAACAGGATCTTGATACTTCAATAGGAAAATCATAAGCTGAATGAATAAGAAGTTTTCTGATTTAAGATTGAGTTGATTAGCTAAGAATAACACTGAGTTGTGCTGAGCTAGCTCCCATCCATTCCAGGATGGTTTATTAGGTTTGGGCTCAGCTGGCTTCAGGTAGAGTCTCTGCTCTTGACCAGGACTTACTGTACAGCCACCGAAGCAATTCCCCACAAACCAATCAGTCCAATACAGCTGTCCTTGAATCAGAGCAAATAAGCCTGAGCTGAACTCCAGAGAAGAATTCAACTGTAATCTCCCTCCTGCGTGACATTGTAGAGCCAGCATAGATCTTGGAGCAGTGGGTGAGACCATAAGCCCTGTGTTTAATAGCAGCAGCAAGTAGGCAATCAGGAGTAGCTTGTAAATGCCCTTCTTGGAGCGTACTGGAAAGATCTAACCTAGCTGTCCTTCAGATCAGTTTCTCAATTGTGCTGAATTGCGCAGGGTGAGCTTTGTTTTGACAAATGGTAGAAAATAAAAACAAAAAACCCACATTTGCTTTAATAATGGAAAAGCAGTTATGCTATTTGTTGATTTTAAATAGGTTGAAACAGTGATGCTACCACTGAAAGCATGAGCCCTGTAACAACTCCATCAGTGCTGGACCTTATGGTCTTAGGCACCTCTATGCACAAATATGAGCTGGGGCTCCAGCGAAATGGTGGGGATAAAACAGCTCATTTTGTAGCTAATAGTGACTTTAGAGGTGGGGCTGACCTTGTCCCACTATAACATGAGGAAAAGCTGCCATTAACATAATTTTCCCTTGATCAAAATGTTTTTGGGTTTGTTTTTTTTACTACCACCAGTGGCAAGGCCAGAAAGGTTGCTACTGCATTATGAATTACTTGAGGCTGCCCACAACAAAATATAGCTACCAGTTATTGGTGTATGGTATAACTTGCTGCACAGAGAAAATGGCTGTGCCAAGACTTATGGTTTGGACAGGTTATATGAGTAGCTGGGGAAGGGGAAATGTGTTACAGAAATGTGACAGTGCTGGGCAGGACCATATTCCTATAGGCTTAGGAATTATTTAGAAGCTACTACAGCCTCCTGCAGGGAAGGAGCTGCCAGATAGCATGAACAAATGGAAAAAGTTTGAATTGTGGGGACAACAGAGTCAAAGTAGAGCCCCATCCAAGCAGCTTCAAACAAAGCAGGTTTCTCAGGGTTTAAATGTAAATTTTCTTGGGTGGAGACAAGAAATATAATAAGAATAAGCATAGTAAGTACGCTTGATTTCCTTACTATGCATGGCTTGTTTTTTTCCTCTTTGCGTATAGTTATTTTCCTCTAGTAGTCTTGCTGAGCCAAATTGCCTTGTGGGTACACAATTGCTGGATTCATTCCAGCGAAAGCAGGGGCATATGGAGGTGGAGCACAGCCCAGGAGCATCCCCTTCATTAGCAGGAGCCATTACCAAAAGCACCGCGCCTAACAAGGGTTGCTCTGTTACAGTCCCATCACTAGAGATTATTGCTTCTTAAGGAAGATAGCAGAGCATAGCATTTAAGCACTCCTTAGTGAATTCAGAGCAAATCCTGATCTGGGTGTGGTTAGGCAATATGGTTGGACTGGTTCAAACTTGCTGCCAAAAAGTATCTTCTGCCAAGAGAGAATAGTCCTGCTCCTTCCTACTGCAGGCAACACCTTTGCCCCCACTTCTCACATGCTGCCTCTATTGTCCATCATCCAAAGCAGTTTATTTCTTAGCAGAAAATTAACACCCCGGAAACGGGATCAGCTCCTTGGTGTCTTGGAAGGTCTGATTTACTCGGTGTTCTGATAGGCACCAGTGTGGTTAGGGGGGGAGTGCGTGGAGAAAGGGTGCTGCTTTGTGTCAGCAGGCCATCGGATCAGCTCTGCTGTATTGCTCAACTGCGCCCTTCGGCAGCCATGGGAACTTGAACAAAATACAATAGATTTTGCTGTGAGAACACTCAGTTCTACTGTGAAAGCGCTAGCACTTGGCTGCAATGCAATGTCTTCAACCGCTGCAGCTGTTGAGCTGAGCAAACATATTTCTGCACTGATCGCAGTCAGGGCTTACAGGTGCTTCTGCAATAACAACATAAAAGGCTCCGTTGCTCTTTAAGATTTGTGCACACGGACAGAAGGATACATAAGAACAACGGCAGAGTCAACAACAAAAATTTCCTTCTCCCTCTTGTGGGACTTCTGTTGTTTTGAATCCCTTTGCAGGATTTCCAAGTCAGCAAGAAGGGAAAAGTGGAAACCACTAGGGAAAGTGGAAAAGCAACTGAGGTTTCTATGCAGACTCCAGGACTGCATGGCCAGACTAGTAATTGGGGCAATTATGGTGTTGTTAAATGGGAAAAATTCTTTCTGTACAGAAGCACAATCAGTCTGACCACCACAGCGCCTGTATTTAAAAGAAACTGAAAATATTTCTCTCTAGGTAATCTTCTATTAGAGAAAGCTGATTTAGTTTAGGATTTTCCAGCAATTTGCAGTTGCTAGGGGTTCTTATTATATCGTTTTTATTGCCTTTCATAAGCATTTACATAGAAAACTTGAATCTTTTGATCCTTGTTATCTGAAGCTCTCCAAATACATAAGAAAGAAAGAAAGAAACAAAAAAAATCCCCACAAAACAGTGGGATTAGAGGAGAACGAGAGATACACGGTAGATCCTCTCCCTTTGGGAAAAGGCATCGGTAAATAAAGTCCCACCACGTAAGCAGGCTGACTCGCAGGGAACGAGGATGTCAAAATAAGACGTAAAAGGTTGATTTTCAGCCATCGTCCAGAGAGCGCCGGACGCGGATCCGCGGAGCAGCGCTTTCTGGGCTGAGAAGGGATCTCCCGGCAGCACGGCCTCCGCCGCGCGCTCTGGGAAGCGGTGCCCGCCGCCAGCCCGCCGCTCGCTCCCACCCCTGCCCGTCCGCAGCGATCCCGCCGCGCCCCGGCCGCTGCCGCCTCAGCCGCACGCACGAGCGGCGC
>JACDJE010000101.1:924442-1225817 GCA_016647715.1 Pavo muticus
CCTTCCCCCGCCCCGGCCCGGCCCCGCCTCACCTCAGCTCACCTCGCGCTGCCCGGGCCGCGCTTCGCTCCTCAGAGCGGCGCCCGCCCCGCCCCGGCGGTGGGGCCCTCCGGCCGCGCGTGCTTCGGAGCCCCCGGCCGCCTCTGGGCGGTCCCTGCGGCAGCACCTGGAGACGGGGCCTGGCCTCGCTGCGCCCGGGCTGCCGGCAAGCCAGGAGGGGCTGAGGAACCTCCGGCTCCAGGTCGCCCCTCGGCTCTATCTGGCCGGGGCTGTTAGCAGCCGCGGGTCCTTCGGCGTCTTGTGGTCTGGCTGCTCGGCCCGCGCCCTCAGGCCCCGCAGACACCGCGTGGTGCTGGCGGTGCTGGCACCGTCCGCTGGCCCGGTGCACCTGTTCTGCTGCTGCACTCAGGTCTTTGCTGTTGGACGCCTGCTGCTCCTGTTGTAGAGCACAAAAGACATCACAGATATGATCTCTGTATGTCCCAAGCTTGTAAAATACTTTTCAGTTTCCTGTTCCACTTAGAGCAATAATTCCCATAGTGCCCGTGTGTCCAAGCTGCCCCAGCTCCCCTTTGTCTCCCAGCTCTGATCGCAATGGGAGAACATATGGTTCTGTGTCATCCTTATGGTATCTTGTGTTCTCTCCCTGATTATTCCAGAGCGCTGACAGGGGCTGTGGTCTTGGGGTTAAACTCTTCTTGTTACTAATCTAGACTTAGGCTGATGCATAACGATAACTAAACTTTCATAAAAGAATGTGTTCTTGGGGTTCAGATTTCCAACTGTTATTCAGAAGTATGTTTGCAGTCATTATTAGATGCACTGTAGTAGCTGCTTGGTGGTTGTAGGTGTATTTGTGTGTTTTCCATTGATATTGCCATTACTACTAAACTAATAACATACAGATCATTTAGAGATCAAAACTTTAAGTGTACTCCATACTTTGTATTAAATACTAACTTGTGCAACCCTTAAGGACATGTCTTTTCCATGTATTTCTGCCTTACATTTAATTACAATGCTTTTCCCCCTCTTAGCTGTTGCAAGTACTGGAATAACATTTGTTGAAGAAAAAGTGCTCTAGAGGAGAAAAACTCAATTCTTTTAAGGAAAAGTGTATGTAGTGAAATGTTAGTGTTAGTCGGGTGAAATTTGCACTCAGTTGAAGCCATTCATGAAACTCCCTTGCTGTAGAAGGGGTTAGTTAGCAGTTTCCTTCAGCGCGCTGCTTCTAGGAAATCATTCAGAATGTGAACAACTTTGGGTGCAGATTTTCTGCTTATTTCATAAGAGCGTGGTATGTCCTGTAATTACAGTAAAGGCTTTTTGTGAAGGATTGTTTCACAGTATGGCCATGTGTGTCAATAAGGAGCAGCAGTTACGATCTGAAACTGAAATTCTGATGGGTCTATTTGTTACGTTGTCCAGTAATGGTACTTCCTGCAGTTCTCAGTTGTACCACTGTAAACTAAAATGATTTTTCATTGCATTGCGTACTACAAATGTCTAATTAATAAGAGAGAGGCAATACTAAGTAGCTTATTTATTGAGCTATTTAGTAATGAAGTTCAATCATATGTTTTGTCTCTGGAAAATGAGAACTAGTAAACGGGATTTTTGAACTCGGTATTACACATTTAGTATGGAAAAATAACTAGATCTCTGTTTCACAAAGTTTAGGAGGATATCCTATGGCCTTCTGCTCTATTGCTAAACAGTGCCTGGCTGCTTTGACATTTATTGGCATTTTGAACGTAGTGTGATGTCGGATCCCCTTTGCTGTCTGCCACATACAGAATGGAGACTTTCCTCTCCCAGTGTTTCTGGGAGACTGGAGGAAATGCTGGGTTCTGGTTCTTACATATGGTTCTGGGTACTGGAAGTAGATTGGCATCTTGTCAGTGTTGGTTGGTCGGTGGCTGCAAGGTGATAAGACTCTCACTTTGCTCTTCTGCCACTGTGTTGGTTAAGTGAAATAGGGAACAGTTTCTTCATGTTTTGAAACGTACTCTGGGAGTTGGAATAGAAGTCTTGGCAGTCTGTCCCATTTCCAGTTGTTTGTTATCATTTTTTTAAATTACTCTTTCACAACTGAAAAGCTCTCTTTCAGGTCTTTGCAGCTAATCTGTCAGTGGTTGCTTTCTTAGGGCTTTCCCCAAAATGGAAGCCTTTGCATTTCGCGGGAGCTGTTGTTACAGGTCTCTTCAGTCGTAAAGAACCAGCTTTGCATGAGGGAGCTTGCTTTGCAGGTATTTAGCATTTGCCTATATCCGTGGCTTTACGTTGTGCTGCCATAAATTCTAGAAATGCAGTACTGGAAGACCTATTGTTCCCTTTCTTTCAGGTCGGTTTAAATATAGTTGGATTATTCCAGGCAGATATTTGTAGAAGTTGTCCTTAAAATCTTGGAACAAGGAAGAAATCTTCCACCTCTGTAGGCGGGAGAGAAGGTACAGAAAGGGGAAACTTTCTCACTTGTGAGTGAGAAGGTTCTTAGTTTCCAAATTAAGTGTACTTTGCTGGAAATCAGGCTGCTTTTTATAAGAACTTGCTTCTGATAAACGTTACACTGGAGTCTAATATTGTTCTAGCTGTAACAACGCCGTCAACGTGCCTTGTGCTTCAAAAACTGCCTTTGGTGTAGAAAAACTTTAGTTTTGTGAAAACCTGTTGAAATACTATTAGGAAATGCAGAGGTAAGCATTAAATAGCACTTTCCTATTGGATGTTGTTCTTTAAACAAAAAGCTTTTAGGAAGGTTATGTGCATTTTCATAATCAAAGCAAAATACTCAGTTTTGGTCTTGCAGCATAGTAGGCTGATAACTTCTACAGTTTGTGTCTCAGTCCTGTGTATTGGTTACAAGCTTGTATTTAATTACTTCTGCTTATGCAGACAGTTATCATAGAGGAGTTTTTTATATCTTCAGACCGAAAGCTTAAATTACAGCAACTGTTCTTGAAAGTTCCTTTAAGCTTTTCATACTTAGGATGAATTCAGTTAAATGTGGTAACGCCAAAAGATCAGCCATTCCAATCCGCGGCCCTTGGGAAATACAGCAGGACTGTCCTCTCTGATGGCCACGTTCCTTCCTGGTTGCTTGTTTCAGCAGCTCGTGGGCCCTTGGTTAAAGTTTGACTCGATACTCTATTTAAATATTTTTGCTTTGCATTAAGCTGATAGCTTTCTATCTTGTTGCTTCTGAAAACAGCTGACTCCCCTTGTAATAATGTTTTCTCTGTTCCATTAGCTGCTCTCCCTTTCTGTTTCTGTGTATCAAACTTCCTCATAAGACATAGAATATGAATGTTGGCAAGATAGAAAATTTAATTGTCCAAGATTTAAAAGGTGTTTTTACTGGTTCAGTTAACAGTATTTAAACACAAATATTTGCTTTGATTAATTGGGTGCATATGTGCCAGACAAACTGCTGTAAGAAGGATCAGAGCAAAAGCTGCCCCTTCAGAGGATACTGGCCAGGAGCAGGGCAGTGGGATTTTGTCTTTCCCAGCTCTGTCCTGAGACGTGTCTGATCCTGTCCTTAAAGCGCACTGATTTGAGCTTGATTTATAACAGTTAGAAAATATAAAAGTCCAAAACCAACTGTGTGTTCTCGACAGTTTTCATGTTAATGCATAAATGATAATATCCCGCTTTTTTTGTTATTATTGGTTCATGTATATACTTACGTATCTGATCTGAATTTTTCAGAGCTGGAGATTTCTTGGGGTGAATGTGCCGTTGTAGTATCTATGTTACAGGCGAGAAAAACAGGAATATGGCCCAAATTCAGAACTGGAAGAGCTGTGCAACTAGGTTACTTTGCCACTGATACTTTAAAGGGGAAGAGAGCGCTGGAGGGCTCTCCTGTGTGTTTGCGTATGAAGGCTTTCCAGCACAGTGACAAAGCACAGTAGTGCTGAAGTTAGAGGTTTTATCTCCACAGATAAAGAGTCCAGAAACACCAAAAATAGACGCTGTCAGAGAAGATTTGCCATGCTGGTTTCTACTTGTTAATTAAATGCTCTAAGGATGTTTCGCATTGAAGGAGTGCAGTGAGTGGAATTTAGCAGGTGTGTTTTGTGAGTTTAATCCCGTTTAGTCTTTCAGTTTGTGACTGGGGTGATAGAACAGAGATTTACTGATTGCTACGGCAGAGCTCAGGGTGGGGGGAATGCAGGCACTGCAGTGTGAAATGATCTCAACAAATTGGACAGATGATCTGAAGGAAGTACATGGGGTGCATTTCAGTAAGGGGAAATGTAAAATAATATGTTTGGGTAGCGACAGTAAACTTAAAATGAGAAACAACTGGCAGGGCAACAGATCTGCAAATAAGTAGCTGTATCACGAAATGAACACAAATGAGTCATGCCAGCTTTAAAAAAAGACACCAGGAGTGACTCTGGGATATCTGGAGCTGGATTGTTGTTGTGTGTAAGATACGGATTTCTTCTGCAGCACTCAGCGTTAGGCCTCAGATGATGCTCTGTCTCTGCTTTTTGTTACTGCGCTTCAAACAGACTTGGACCAATCGAAGAGTATTTTAGGAAGGTTGCAGTAATGGCCTCTGAGGAAGGACCAGGACTGGAAGTGTTTAGACTGTAGCAGAAATGGGGAGGCATAATAACAGGCTTTAAGTATGGGAAGGATCGCTGCAGAGAGGAATGTAATAAACTGTTCTCTCCAGGTAGGATAAGAAATAATGGTCCTAAATAGCACAAAAGAAGGTTTTGATGGTAGAAAAAGCTTTCCAGCTCTGCGGATAGATAAAAAGAGGGTTGAGTGTCTGGGGGAGGTAATGGGATATCTATAGCTGAAAATGCTCTAGAAAAGATTAAATAGCCTTCTTTTAGAGGTGATCTGGGTGTAGTTGCCCTGTCCTTGGCACAGAGGGTGGGGTGATTTGTCAGCATAAGATCTCCACATTTTTATGATTTTTGCAATGTTGCTGGCCATGAGTAAACAAACAAACGACAAACCAAAACCGAACCAAGCAAAACTGTGGACCGTGTGGTAGAGAAAAACCTGATGTGACAGTCTGTAAGATTTAGTTTGAAAAGATGCATCAAATATGTTCATTCAAGTGTTGCTTTATAAAGCATTTATTTAAGACCTGTGTAATGTAATATTGAAAATGGCTTGAATAGGCATCCTATTTTATCTTTGATTTCCTTTTGTGTGGTGGTTTATTGTTTATTTGTTTGCTTTTTATTTGTGAACAATCAGAAATAAACTGAGCTGGCGTGCAAGTCTTCCGGAGAACGTCACTGACAAAAAGCAAAATGAAAGAGATTAATCCTAGGGAGCAAGGGAATGGGATATATTGCAGGCTTTAGAACAGCAGATCGTGCAGCTTCTATGTCTCACTGTGAAACAGCGATAACAGCTGTTATCTGAGAGATGTATATTGACTGATAATCAGCACAAAGATCTTCAGGTTCTTGAAGAGTTTATTATGTAAGGAGTGTTCTTCAAAATTGGTTTGTGTTCCTTAAATTAGGACTGGATTTTAGTCTTTCATCCCCATTGCTGTGTAATAGTAATAACACTGAAGAGGCTGAATAGAAATGCATGCTTTCTGCTACATAGTCTGTTTCTAAACAAAAAAAAACTAAACTCAGGATTTTTTAGGTAATTTGAAAACCTTTGGTTAAATGAAGGAACTGCCTTTGAAACAGAAGTGTCAGTAGAGCTGTTAGGGTTAGAAGTGCCAGACAGTTTGACAGAGCGATGTTTTGAACCAAATCCACGTTAATAATTCATTCTGAAATGTTTCTGTTCAAAACCACCTGAGTACTTTTCATGTGACCTTGGTCAAGCTTTTCTGATTTTTAAAATTTGACAAAGCTGTCTTGGGCTTAATGAATAATGAAGGCCAACCTCTGTGTTGCGTAGGTCTGTACTCTGCAATTACAGAAGGGGTTCAGTGAATTCTTCGACGTTCTTGGCATTTAAAGAGGCTTGAGGACTGAGGTGAAATAATGCTTTCAGTCCAGTTCTTCCTAATTGTAATTAAGCTTCTGTTGCATTTTTCCATCTGACCAGTGGTATGAATTAAACTTTATCTAGACACTTCAGCCCTACAGGGTATCATCATTCTGCTTGTTCTGGTTGATGGCGATCTGCTCACTAGATCGTTGAGGAACGAGGTGCTGGTCACGGGTGTGGCACTGGGTTTAGGTGCTGATGTGATACTTGGACAAGGCGAAAGTTAATTCTGAGGGTTTCTTATAATTTAGTTAAATATATCCTCAAAGCTGTTACTGCTTTTCTAAAAACGAGTAAAGGAAGAAAGAAAGCACTGTCTGCTATATCAGAATGATGTAAAGCGGGAATTTATTGCTTTCCTCAAATATTTTAAGTCTTCCACGGATTTTTTCTTGTATGTACCACTACAGAGCAGAGGCTGTCTTGTAGAGAATTGTAGAGGGGTCACAGTGCCTCAGAGTGAGGGCACAGAGGCTTAAGTCTTGGGCAGAGACAAATGCACCTTATTCCTTAAGCTCCACCTGAGGAGCGAGCTGTTACTGAGAAGAAGTTGCCAGGACTGCCTGACAGCTGGACGGCTGGGGGGGGAGAAAGCTGTTCTCACTGGGGGTTTGGAGAAGTGTCTCTTGTAGAGTGGTCTGGGGGACCGTGTAGGCTGTGGCTGACTAAAGGATTGGTGGTGGGAAGCCATTAACATTATGACAGATTGTTGCTGTTTTATTTCTGCTTGGTGGTTTGTTTGTGTTTTTTTTCCCATTTCCAAGTGTATGAAATGTCTTTGGCAACTTCTGAAATTGTATTCTGCAGAGCATTCTAAAGTTAGAACGTATTGGTACGTTTTCTCTGCCGCCTACTGCCTTCTTGTTATTTACTTGCACTTTCTCCCTGTATGTGTCTGTGAAAGTCAGAGTGTAACGAGCAGCAAGTCTTGCTTGTTATTTATACATGATTAGATTGCTTTTGATAGTAACTGCGCTATCTAAATTGCCCCTTGAAGAGATCTGACAAGGTGCCTGTGTTTTGCTAAGCTGCCAGCGCTGTTCTCTGGGTGTTTCCTCAAAAGCAAAGTTCTGGGGAAAAGGAAGCTCATCACAGCTTCTCTGTTCTTTCCAGTCTGCAGCTGTCTGCAACTTGTCTGCAAATGTTTTGTCCTTTAAAAAACAAGTAGGCAAAGGAGAAAGCTGCTGCAGCTCGTATATATATATATGTGTGTGTGTGTATTTAATTAATTTTCTGATTTTAGCAGATTCATGGTCTTCATTATGTCAGTTTTCTGGAAATTCTGCTATGTCCCATGCATTGCAAAAAATGCCAAAAGGCTGAAAAGTTGTTATTCGAAGTAGCAGTGTAGAGTCTGCAGTAATGTGATTACTTTTCCTATGTGCTTGCATAGTCTTAAGTCCATCTGGGAGAAAACGGGTTTCTAACAGAACAGAGTGCAGTCATCTCATTTCTCTTCACTGAGATCAGCTGTAAATTTCTCTGGATCATGTAATTGGGAATCTGCTGATCCTTTGTTAAGAGGATTCCTAAGATACTTCAGATAGGAAAGGTTCCTCTCGTAGTTGCTGCCACCTCACAGCCCGTGGTGGAAAGGACGATGAGAAACACTGACTTTTTGTATCATGTCTGAATTCATATAAAGTTTTCCTCCACCCCAAAGCAAAGACTTCTCAGAGTTTTTTTTCCTACTTCATGTTTCATTTCAAGACGTTTTTGTTGCTGTTTCTTATAATGGTGAGGTTATTGGCCTGTAGTGCGATTGGTCTTTGTGTTGAAACAAAGAGAATCTTGCAAATCCTCGAGAATCCCCTGTATTTATTCTCTTAAGTGGATTGCTGTACGGAGAAGCCCATTTTGCTGTCAGGCCCTTCCAGAATCTCCAGGTGTGTAAAGGAATTGCTTTCCTGCTTTTAAGATCTAGACTTTTTTTCCTTTTCTTTCCATTTTTATTCCCTTGCTCCCTCCACCAGAAGCCACCCAGCCCACCAGCAGTGCAGGTTATTTATTCCCTGTTCATATTTGTGATTTTCAGTTATATCACTTATAAACTGAAAATATCCCTGGTCAATTACAACCTGGCAGCAATTCTATTGGAGCTTCCTATATTATATGAGAGGTTATTTTTTTTTCTCTGCTATCAGAATTGTGAATGTAGAGAGGGAATGTTGAACCTGAGAAATTCTCATAAAAAGAGTGAGGGGATTCTCTGTGAGAATCAGCAGGGCTCTGGGAAGGCTTACTCTGTAATTTTCTCGGTACCCTTTTCAGGCTTGATTCGTGTGTCACTATGGCTTTCCTCTATGATGTGTACCAAGTGATCATGTGGACATTTCTTCTTGTCCTGTCTGTTCTCAGGCCTGATTTGCAGAAGTAGTATGAGCTGAAATTTAAGGTTTCTACATATCCTCCCTCGGGTGGCTCCTTTACTGCATACTATCCCTGCAGCTTCCCTAGTGGATTAGCTGGTGCTGCTGCTTTGAAACATTTGTTTTGCTTACACTTCTGCTATTGTACTACTTCTGTGTGAAGTCTGATGACTGTTTTGACTCTCACTATTTTCCATAATGAGAAGATGGTGAAAAGAGCCCAAGGGTTTGAATTAGTTACAAATAAGAATGCAGAAAGTCTTATTTCTTTTTCTCTGTTGCCTTCTTTGAGTACCTCAGGTTCTGTCATGCATCAACTGAATTTTAGTTCAGTTTTCAAAATAATTTTAGCAGTTTTATATTCAAACCAACTTTAAAGCAGAATGAGAATAAAGTGAAGTAAAGCAGATTCTGTGACCCCTGCTTGGCAGAAGCAGATGTGGAGAACATTTCCCCCCAAGGAGTTCTCAATTCCAGTATAATGTAGGGTATAGCTGGTCAATACAGATAGAAACCATAAGCTTGTTGAGTTGCTTTCTGTGCATCAGTTATCAAATATTTGTATCCTCCGCATGGAAACTTAGAGTTCTAAGTCAAACGAAGTAACTGTGCTCCTAATGCCTGTAAAGAGCTAAGGAGAAGGGGCAGCCTGTGAGCAGGGCTTCACGTTACAGCTAACCTGATCCAGTGGCTATCTGTCACCAACATACGTAGGTCTGGCCCCTGCTTTCTGGTAGCACCTGTGCTTGTCTGACCATTACTGTAAGCCTGTTTGGGGAGCTAAACCAGCAGAAAAATAATGGCTCTTCTGTAGGATTTGTATTTTCTAAATCAGCTCATTGTGAGATCAAATTGAATACTAAGGCAAATGCATAGGAAAAATCGGGGTGGTGCGCCAGGGTCATGGGGAGTGGGATTGCCTCTGTTTGTAGATTAAATCACTTAACTGTAAAATGAAACCTCACCTGGGAAGTTGTGTTGAAAAATTAAATAGAGAATGACTGAAGGCTCACCAGAGTACGTGTCAGCTCCTTTGGTAAGGAGTGAGATGATAGGTGGATGCAGCTTTGTGTGCTGTATTAGAAAGATTGTGGGGAAGTGGAGACTAGGATACAGCAATGAACTAGGAAAATGCTCTTTGGAATAGTATCTAAGTAGATACAGGTGGAGCAGGAGTAGAAGAAAAAGAGCTGCATTAATTCAGGTACAAAATGATCCTCATGGAAGTTACCTGCTTGGCGCAGCAGTGGAAACCTGTTTAAATTAAGACATATTCTGATAGGAGCTCAGCTGCTAAAAAAAAAAAAGGTATGTTAGCGTTGAATCATAGCATCCACTGTTGATGAAAGTGCTGTCTTCAGTGTAGTCTCCTGGACTGGCCAAATGTATGTTTAATTATTCTGCTAACTCACATATGCTTGCAGTTTTACTTCTTCAGTTTAAATACATGGATGCCGTAGAGCTGCTCCTTCTCTCAACTTAAGAGTGAATAAAAATGTTTCTAGTGGTTCCTCAATTAAGCAAGAGCAATCCAAACAGTCTGCGTATAGCATTCCTAGGAGGAAGCAGCACCCACCTCACCTGGTGAGTGCAGGGGGATTTGTCAGTCAGGGGACTTGAAATTTATCAACAGTCCAAAGATTTTACGAACCTGCTGGGCAAAGTTTGGTAGTGTTTGTGTTAATAGAGCATTAACTTCATTGCAAATAGTGATTTGCAATTTTAATGTCAAGGTTTAATCTAAGACTCGTTGAACTGATTTTATGTGCTCTTCCTGAAGTTCCCATAGACATAATTGTAAAAAGGAGGATTTAACCTGTGCTTTGTTGAGAGAATGCATGTATTCCTTTGGACAGTGCATTAAATGTTTTCATTGATGGCATTGAAGGTTTGTTTGTTTTTTCTTTTCTGTGCTGTACAAAATCTGCAGGTGTTTGAAATGTTAGCATATGGTTAGAGTTGTTCAATCAAATACTTCTAGAGTAGTGATATGTTGATAACATTATTGCAGTGATGACAGAAAAAAGACCTGATAATAATCTAGAGCTGATACAAGTCTGATGACTTGATTTCACCGCCGTTTAGAGGCAGAGTTATAGAAGGATCTCACAAAACTGAGTGAATGGGGGATAAAATAGAAGCAGAATCTCATTTTCAGAAACGTGAGGTAATGCATAAGAATGAAGAAAAAGACCTCCGTGACTTGAAGTCAGCTATTACTGCTCAGGAAAGTGTTCTGATAGGTGCTTTTGTAAAAACATAGTTCAGTTTTCACAAGCTGTCGAAAAAAGTAAATAGTGTTGACTGTTATTAGGGAGGGTTCATAGCGTAAAACATTGCTGCTCTGTGGTAAAAAAAAAAATCCATGGCATATAATATAGCCCATTCTTTGGGTGTTTTATTCAGCGCTGATCCATCTGCCAGGCTGAGCATGGGAAAGTGCAGCAAGAATGATCAGAGGTTTGGGACAGCTTCTCTGTGCAGAGCAGCAGGGTGGTAAGCCAGGATATCCATTAATTCTGCAAACATGCAGCAGGTAAATCCTCAGGTCTGCTGTGCCCTATGTGACCATTGTATTTCAGTACCTCTTGTGTTTCTAGATACAGTAAAACTAGTTATTGAAGATCTGGGATTTTCACGTGTTTTCTTCTCATGTTATCAGGAAAGGAATGTAATTAATTGCTTATTGCCATAGGAGAGAATATGTCGCTGAGTTATGAGCACTTTGTGTATTCAAGGTATAGCAAAAGCTGCTCTTAGGAGCTGTATTCTTCCTGTGTTTCTGTTTCCTCTTTCATGGCTGCAGCATTATGCTGTAGGTAATACAGTTATTCATAGAGAAGTGCTTTCATATTAGACAATAATTGTAGATGTTCTGTAAGAATGGCAGTCGGGGTTTTGGTAATATTTTAAATCATAAAGCTAAGCAGTTTTATGGATGGCATGTAAATTAAATTTGTCAGGTTAATCCTTGCTTAATACTTGATGTCAGCTCTTCAGAGGCACTAAGAAAGGAATAAGCATAGCACTGGGTTTGACATAGCTCTCTTAAATTTCTTACAGTAGTTTGAAAAACACTATGCTTAAGAAAGGATCAGGAAGGCTTTTCTGGGACATCACTGGCAAATAATAAACTGTAAGCAGTTTATTACTAAAAGAGAGCAGCACGGTCTTCTGCTTGATATCTTTTCTGTGTAAATGCGGATGTGAATATGTATGTCAAATTGAATGAAAGTGACTTCTGGCTTTGTTATTGATTGTTTTCAAATTCATACTGTAAAGATTTCAAGCTGTGTCTGTGGCAGATTCAGAGAGCTGCTGATCACACTGTTTTCAGTCTTGTAAGAAATAAGCATTTTAACTAATTGAATCTGTGTAGCTGAATGATTCACTGGGAGAGCAGTAAGAAAATTTCCTCTTTCCAGCATACTTGTACAAGTTGATCTAAGTTCAACATAAATAATTTTCCTGCTCAGTCTAAGATTTCTGCAGTTTCTTAAGATGGGCTTTTCAGTGTGCAGTGTCAAGGTGCAGTGTGTGAGACAGTCAGGTGTGTGCAGCGCAGGGCAGAGGCTGTACATGAGAACACGAACTTAACTGCAAGCACACATTTTGTGTTGGTGTGATGGATTAGCCATTTAGGAAGGTATCTGAACTCTGACAATCCGTTTGCGTTTGCTTAGGATAGATATGGAAACTGTATAATTCACACTCTTTGACCCAGCTGCTGACAGCTCCTTCCTGTTGCCTGAGTCTGGTAAAATATGCTGAAGGTTGACTGTAGTTCTTCCCCTTTGTTCTTGTGCTTTGAGAAACTCTCTAGTGGCTGAATTTGGGACTTGAATCAACTTTTTATATTTCTTCAGGCCTTTTACCTGCTTTACGTGGTAATTGCCAGGAAGGGTAGGATGAACATCATCTTTCTTTCTTGCAAACTCGTATTATTAAGAATTGTGGACAGTGTATTCAGACATACTTCTGTGCAAGGTTAAATCCTTGAATTGTTATCTTACTGAAGTGTGATCATCGTTTGCACAGTATAATTGAATTAAAAATTCACGACGTATGAAAACAATGAAGTGCTCCTCTGGTCGTGAGTTTTGTCATCTGGAGACAAAGACTAAAAGCCAAACCTGTCAGAAATAAGGTTCAGGAAAGTACAATGAGAAAAGCCAAGGTGTCATTTAAAACCTCGAGGTCTTGCATTCTGTTAGAGGAGATAAAACTGAAAGCATGTAATATAATAAAATTGCTGGTACTCACTGTATTCATTTGAAACACTTATGCCATTGTCACATAGGTATACTTCGTTTATGCAGCAGCTTTCCATCCTTGATAATACTGTGGATCTTTTCTTCTTTATTCCTGAAAAAATGTATACACACGAAGTCCAGAAGTGAAGCTGACGGTAAAACTGAGCAGAACAGAAAAATGCCATCCCTGTGTGTTAAAATGGAAACTGTCTTGAGAATGCCTGTATTGGATATCTAGTCTTTCATCATTTCTTCTTTCTTTTTGCCAGATGATGGATCTTGATATCCATTAAAAAAAATGAACCGTTAGATTTCTCTTTTACACATCAGTGCGTTGGCTTGAATGCTAACAAACTGTGGGAGCTCAAGGAAAGACAGGGAGAATTTGCGGCAGAGAAATGCACTGGGGTTTATGACACAGACAGAGATGACATGTGGCTTGGGAGGACTCTGAGCTGAAAATAGTTGGAAGTGGGAAAGTTGTGTATTCAGTTCTTCCCTAGGCCTCTGCTTACGCCTGTTGTTGGAGACAAGGTACTGACTGCACAGACCTTTGATCTGTCTCAGTGTGAGGAAAGAGGTTTGAAATTAAAAGAATTTAGAAGAATAGACTTGCTTCTAAAGAAGTGAAGTTTTCCAAGTGGGTAGTCAATGAACATAGAAGGGAACTGGATACCTGTGTGAGCAGATAACAGATACGTTCATGTGCCTAGTAACAGGCAAGTCTTTTTTGCTCTGTAAATGTAGTGCAGTTTCTCAGTATGTGGAACATGTATTTAGAAAGTGCATGATAAAGTATTTAAAGTATTTATGAAGTGGGAAGGAATAATACAGCTGGGAGGAATTTGGCACTTTGTAGGCAGTCTTTCATTTTATGCTTGAGCAATGAGCAGAATTTTGAAAGTGAATTCCTCTTTGCAGGTACTGGAAATAATAAACTGGGTGTTGCAAAGCAAAGCAACTCTGGAGAACGATAATAATTAAAGCAGAATACCTGGGTATTCCTTGTATTACAGAGTTGAGAAAAGGAAATGGGAAGAACACTGAGGGAATAAACTGCACTTCAGAAACATGTTGGCAGTTTAATGGTAGGTTTAGAAAAACTAAAAAATCTTAGGGCTTAGAAATGCATTTTTAATCTATAAAACGTATCTATTTTGCAAGTTAATAAGCTACCAGGAAAAAAAACAGCTGATAAATGGTCACATTGTGCAGAAACTTCTGCTCTTTTGGCTGAGCCTTTCATGGTAGCTGATTTCATACCGAGATTGAAGCAGAACAAGAAGGCTGAGATGTTAAATGTGAATGCATTCCAGACAACTTTTTATGTGTTTCCAATTAATACTGTGAGCAGAGGCAAGGCAGAACACAGAAAACTCAGGAAATTAAGCACAGTGTGTTGTTCATCAGTTGAACGTACTGGTCTACCAAGACTTGGAGCAGAGCAAGAGAAAGCAAAATTGCAGTCAAGCTAAACAGAATTACACAACTCATGGTTCTATTGAAGTTATGTATGTTAGAGTGAGAAAGGAAAATAGACTTCTATTGTACTATTAAATCAAGGAAATTCTGGCTAGTTAACGCTATCTGGAAGCAGTTGGATGTAGACAGAAGCAGCTACACAAAGTAATGTACTAGCTGAAGTGGAACCACTTCTGCTTTATATATGTGTGTGTGTGTGTGTGTGTGTGTGTATGAAATCAAGGCCAATTCAGAATTGAGAAGAGCAGATATGTAATAATGTTCGTATTGAAAGGTTTTTCAGTGACCAGATGTGGAGCAACAATGAAACAAGAAGTGATTGGTCGCTGTAAGAGCTTTAAAAATGCAGTTACTAATGCACTTAAAGTACCTCCAGATACTTTTTAGTGGAAATTTCAGGAATCCACGTAGACTGAAATATGTGCAGTGGTCCTATTCAAGAGGCTTATGTTCAGACCTGAGCAAGGATGAGAACGTCAAACTGTAGATGGCTATGAAAGCTGTCCGCTTAATAAGCTAATTGCCAGTTGCACAACAGGATTTCAGAAGAATTTAAGAGTAAGATGTTGTTTGTAAGTGCTGGTGGCTGTTGTTCTGTCAGGATGTTCGGGCACTGAGAGAAAGTGTCTTTTTGCTTTGTGGCACTCTTGGTGCTACTGAAGTGAGCCAGGCTTGTTCTCAAGGTAACTGATACAGTCAGCTCATGAAGAGCATTACTTTGAAAGACTATTTGCAAAGGCAAAGCTGTTGTATTTAATTAAGTGTAGCCAGCAGTTGTGATTTGTATTAGAACAAACAACAGGAGGCAAGGAAAGTAAATTCTGTTCTATCTGGAAGGCTGGAGCAAAAAGATTTTTTGCCACAAATCACTATTTTGAGAAGTGCAGCAGTGGTAAGGACCTAGCACAGAGATGTATCAGTGAAGTGTTTGAGCAGATGCACTGTCTCAGGCTGTTTCAGCAGAAAACAGACATTTCTGTGCTTGCTGTGAGCCATAGACTTGACTTGGTATGTTTGATTGCACTCTACAATTAGTTTAATTGTAGAGTAGAATCATGGAATCACTGAATGGTTTGGGTTGGAAGGGACCTCAAAGACCATCCAGTTCCAACTCTCTGCCATGGTTAGGGTCACCCCACCAGCTCAAGCTGCCCTGGGCCTCATCCAGCCTAGCTTTGAGCACTTCTAAGGCTGTGGCGCCCACAGCTTCTATGGGCAGTATGTGCCTGTGCCTCACCGCCCTCATAGCGAAGAATTTCTTCTTTATCTAATCTGAATCTTCCTTCTTTTAGTTTAAAGCCGTTACCTTCAGTCCTTTTAATACACGGCCCCGTAAAAAGTCACTCTCCAGCTTTCTTGAAGGCCCTTTAGGTTGCATGCCTCACGCTCCCATTTTCCAAATTTTCTGGTTTGGTATTTGCCTTAATGTTTGTTGCAGTGGCGCTTGCAATCGCAGCACATGGAGAAACCTGGTTGTGAGTATGTATGACTGCTCTGTGTTGTACTTCTGTCTGTGTCATTATGGTAGCTTTCTGAGGCTTATGTAGCTGATGCTGTAATAGTCTGTATTAAAAAAAAAAAGAATATTTACTGATGTATTTCAGATACACGCCTTTGACTGAAAATTGTTTGGGCTAAAAATACACAGCTTTGTGCAGTACAAGCATTACAGTGCACTTCATAAGGTAGCATGCTTGCAATTACTTTGAAAGTGAAGCAGAGTGGCTATTTCTAGTGTAGTATTCTGTACGTATGAGCAGTGGTGCTGCAGCTTGCCTTGGGGCTTTTAAGGAAGTCAGACAGCGCAGTTTTCCTTCAACTTCCTTTTCATAAATAAACTATTAGCACTATTATTGACTTCTTGATGACTTCTGACAATAGCAGCCTACATTTTGGGGAATACTATCTTGTTATGATTAGTATTTTTTGCGTATTATAGAAATAACTTAATTAGGAGATAAAACATTTTTCTTGTTTGCTTTTTTGGTATGTAAGCATGTGGTTAAGAAATTAAGTGCTGTCGGAGTCTATTTTACTAGAATAATATTTTGGTAAATGGTTAATATAACCAAATTACTGCTTCCCAAAAACCTGTTTAATTTATTGTATCTGAGATATTAATCACATAGGTGGTTTTCTTTGGGTAACAGAAAATTTATTTAGCAGCTGAAAGGTTTCACAAGAAAAGCAGTGAGAGTTTCATGGGGATGATATCATGGAATAGATAGATGGAGTGGGAAGGATATTCGGTGATAACCAAGAAATGTGTTTAAGTATATGATTTTTTTTAAGTGGTACATTGAAGTTAATCTTGCAGCCTGTTTTTAATTTTCTTGAGAAGTTAATTGTATTAGACAACAATGCTGAACTTACCAATCAATAAAGTAAGAATGTTTAGTTAAGGCTACTGTCTTTAATCATGTGGGATGCTATTTTTTATTAATTTGCCAACTTATATTAAATGACTTAATAGTAGTTGAACTTTCTGTACATTTTTCCATTAAATTAAAATGAAACAGTAGGAGGTGTGTTAGTGTGGAATCTAATGTATTGTTCCTGTGGCTTTGGTAGCAACTCACAGAGCTCACATCTTTTCATTTTATCCATCTAGACGCATCTGAAAAGATAAAAGAGAAGCTGATACTTTCATCTTTGAGCTATTGTTAGATTCATTTCATAATACAATTCTACAAGTATTTGTGTTTACAGAGTTGTCGCAGATATATGTGGCAAACCCTTGGGGTGACGTGCTGAGGTGCTGTGCGTGGAGCTGTGAGCGGGTGAGCTCCCAGGTTCTGGGAGGCCTCCTTGTCTGCTCCCAGTTAGTCCCAGTTCTGATTTCTCTCCCACTCTGTTGTAAGCTTTCTGTCTTCTACAAGTTCTTGGTGATTTCCAGTCTCTCTCTCTCCTAGTTGTCAATATCCACTTGCTTTGTTGATCTTACTGCTCTCTTTCGGTGTCCGTTTAACATTCCCCTTAGCTTGCTTTCATCCCCCTTCCACCAAGCATGGAGGTAGACAAATTCCTTGAACAAAAGATCAGCAGCCTCTTAACTAGTAGGAGGGTTGGTTTGTGTTTGTTTGTTTTTTCTTCTGTATTTGTGCACAGAAATGACTAATTATTTTGACTGAAAATGGAGGTGAAAGGCAGCAGGGTGGGAATAGCAGTCCAAGGCCGATGCCTCAGCGTATGATTTCAGCTCAAAATCTAATTTGGCCAAGATACAAGAAACTGAAAGCGATTTAGGGCTTGTCTATAAGGAGAAGAAATCTGATAGAGTGCTTTCTTTTCTCGAGTTCTGCTGTGTAGTTACACCTGCATAATTTATACTTGCTTTTATATAAATTGGCAACCTTATCTCAGAATTTGCCTAGGAAAGGGATTATGCCTTTGTCGTATCTGTCCTCCCTAATGCGGGTAGCAGCCTTTAGATAAACTACTGCAGGCTGGAAGAATTACAAAGGGACAGATGGGCATTGCTAGTCATTCACATATAACTTGCCGGTTTGACCTTTCTCTTTATTTTGTGGTTTAAAGAAAGAAGGTTCAATGTAAAACAGTGCAAAAAAAAGCTGCTTATATGGTAGAGAAGAGGAGGTTAAGCTCTTGTTTGCTTTCATGCGTTCTGTCATTTAAATACTAGGTTCAGCTTACTCTTCCTCAATATAGTTTGTTTTCAGAAAGAACTGTAAATGTTTTTTTTCAGTAAGACTCTTGCTAATGATTTCTTTTTTTCGGTCTCCTCTAAGAGTGGGTTTGTCTGTCCTGGCGAACCTTCTATTCTGAGAAAGAAAATGAGCATATTCATCTATTCCCTAGTTGGTTCCCAGTTTAGGGTGTTTTTGGTAAGGCCCACCCCTGCTGGTTTGGAGTGGTTTGAAGTGATACAAGGTTGATATGTTTTTTTACACTTCTAAGTTTTTGCTTTTTCTTTATTTTCTTTATTTCATCTTGCTGCCCTGTTACAGGGTATGAGTAAATAGAAGTAGGCCTATTCTGACAAATGTTATTTGACCATATATAATGTAATTTTGTGTCAGAGATGGCTGAAAGCTGAGAATAATTCCAGACTGTGAGGCCTCATGACATGTATTTATTTTTACTCTTGCTTCTTTTAGACTTACCTTATAGCTTTATGCATCTCATTGTTATATAGTATCTGTGGGTGTAGATTGTTTCTGTAGTTTGAAAATATTGCTTGTGTTTGATACAGTGTAAATCAGAAAAATATAATAAGTTCTTCTGAAAACTAATTTCTTGTTAATGTAGTTTTGTGTGGGAAGAGGAGATGCTGGCATACTTAGTTTTGATAGACTGGTGAATATAATTTGTTAAATGGGATTCATCCCTGATTTGATAATACCGCTTTGCTGGGAGGTGAAAAGCTTTACCTTTGAAGAGAAACTGAAGTCCTGGTCATCTGAGGTCACTGAAGGTTCTCTTCTGTTCAGAGATGGTGGTTTTTGTCTTGGGCAAAAACTTCTATAAGCAATTAGATTCTATTTACATGAATAGCTCCTGTGGTTTTCATTTGATACAATAAGCTTCATTTTTAAAGACGTTCTAAGCCTCATGCTGCTGCTCTACAGAGAATTTAAGAGTTGCTGTTTTATAGCACAGAGGTGCCCCAGTTGTATTTATTAGCTCAGGTGATCCTTTAGTATTCTTTACTTCTGAGATGCACTGTATCTCAGCTGTGCTTGACATTTATAGTCTGATTAGTCTTGACTTTTTCTGTCTCTGAATCTGTGTTTTGGAATGTGTAGATGATGAGAAGAAGGTAAATGGTGTAATTGTGGGGACGTGTAGCCAGTGAGAACACAAAAGCCTATTCAGGATGCCTTTCATGTAGTTTTCTGTGAAAAATGCAAAATCATAGGATGTAACAGCACTCCTCCCACAAACAAATACTGAGTCCTGCTACTGATGGTTAAAGATTGTGTGCATCTGTAGTGTGTGGGTACAGCAATTGGTTAACAATTTCTAATGTGCGTGTAATTGACGGTATTCACAGAAAGGAGATTCGTGATAAATGTTATGCTTTTTTAAACCACTTTAGTGTAGAAGACTGAGTTATACACGCTTGGTCAGATTAAACTTAGTTTTGGTCAGTTCTGTTTTGTATCTTGACAGAAGACTTAGGAATGAGATTTGCGAAAGGCCACTTCTGGCGACCAGCTTCATATCGTCACTGCCATACACCAGGGGGAAGTTCTTGGTGTATGCTCCATCCTGAAGTGTGAATAGTGGCCAGTGATCCAGAGTGATTTCTCAGAGATTCTGAAGGAAAGAGACAGCATTTATAGGTTGAGAAATACGGCAGACTTCTCTTTACTCTTGTGTAAAAGTCAGTTATTTTAGTAGTTCCACACACTGTAGCAGCAGGCTAGAGAAATACTAGGTCAGTGGAAGTAGCATTTCAAAATTAAGGAAGTAGATGGGGATGAGATACAGAATTATCAAGTGGGCATTGTGTCAAACTCGCTAAGTTACACACAGTCTTAAACTCTGAAGTCATACCATATTGCTTTCGTTGCTGTGGATTTCTTCGTTTTGTTTTCCTTCCCAGAAAGTGTTCTGCATTTTGCTATTAAAGAGGTATGTGCCAAAGGGATGCTTCTTCTGAGGTGTTAGAAGCTGGAAAAGATAATGTAAAATCTGGCAGGTTTTTTTTATTTTTTTAATATTAAAATACAGTGCTTTGAAAAAGAATATACATTAAGGACTCCCAAGTTCTGATGACAGAAAGAAATGTGATCAAAGGGTCTCAGAACTGAAATAGAAAATTCTGCAATCTTCCTTTGAGGCAGAGGCAGGCAAGATCCCACAAATCTGGAACAGAAGGAAACTGAAACAGGAGAGGTGATTATGTATATGTCACATTTGTTCTTGTAAATGGTAACTAAACAAATAATGGATTTTGTTTCAGAAGTCATTTTGGAATTTACTGCAGTGTGGGACATGAGAGCCCTACTGTTAGTAGGAATCCACGGGTGTAATACCAAGCACTTGAGAAAGTTTTGATCTTTATCACCATGCATGCGGTATTATGGGTGTGCAACTGTTGCAGCTTTTTGTTTTGCTCTACAACCCAGACATGAGTTGTGTTTTGCTTTTTAAGATATTGTATGTAATGTTAATGTATCCAAATATATAAACACCACCACACAGTAATAGTAGAAGCTTATGTTGCTTTGCTCCTTTTTGGGCCTGTTTGCTGATGTAGCCCATGTGTTCTCATATTGACATCTTTTCATTATTATTGCTTTTCTTGCTTAGGTCTACGTTGAAAATACTTTCTCTAACTGTGTGTGTGTTTCTTAGTTCTTGGGATTCCTTTAAACTATTGACTTGTACTAGGATCCCACGTTCCAAGTACTGGTGTAACCCAGTTAGGAAATGGTTTATTCTACATATTTAGGAAGAAGCTTCTTCATTCTGCTTTCCACAGCTGTCAGTATCCACCTATGTGTAAATTTGTGTCCTCTGTTGCTGGAGGTTTTCATACACACAGCTTGCACCTTTACTAAATAGGATTCTGGTTAATTTAAATAATAATAATCTAACTAGGACGTGAATCAGTGGAGTCCACATAAATCTGTGTAACACTTCAAGGTCCTCAAATATTAAAACATGTATCCTGAAATGCCATTCTGTGTTCTTATCAAATAATTAATTGTACATAAAGTACATTAATGTCTGTAAGCAAATTAGAGTCTCACTGTGTCCAGGTGCTGCACTGATTAATGTATGACCATTCCTTGTGAGGTTTCAGTAGCAGCGCTTGCTGTCTGACTTCTTACCTGTCCTTCCCAGTAAGGGACACGTTCAGTCCTTTTCTTGCGTTAAAGCCTTGTCTCCATCTTCATGATATTCCGTGTTCATCTGTGATTTCTCACTCCTTCATTCTAGTAGACTGCACATACCAGACTATGTTGTTTCTTAGCTGATTCTCAGTCTCTACAGTTTGAGTCTTTATTGCGATATTCCCTTCGTTAAAGATTGATTTCACTCTCTGAAGAAAAGCTTGAACCTAAAAGCATATTAAGTTTCCCTTTCCACGTATTTTTCCAAGAGCGGTGTCCAAAACATGAGATTATGACTCCATCGAATTTTTAGCTGTTCAAAGTGGAAAAAAAATTTATTCTGTTTGTGAAATGTAAATAATTTATTTTCAAGACTTTTTTTTGTTATCTGGTTTTAAAGCAGTGATGAAGGTGCAGCCATTTCAGTGTACCTTGCCTGTTTAAAATTTTACTTCCTGCCACCCCCAGCAGATTTAAGAAAAAATAAAAAATCCCAGCTGAGTAAAAACGTTTTTGTTCCCCACCTCAGTATCTCCTCGTGTGATATTTGTGTTCTTTTTGCCGTTTGAAAAAATCCTCTTTTCCTCCTCAAGGCGACGAGGCACAGCAGGGATGGTTTCCTTCCTGCAGTGAGTAAAATAGGGTTGTTTTAGAGGAAAGTAAATTGGAGGGGATGTGAAGTATACAACTCTGTGTAAAGCCTGGCGTTGCTTGTTCAGCCACTCCTGAAACAGCTTACACAAATCACAGAATCACAGAACCGTAGATGTTGGAAGGGACCTCCAGAGACCACCGAGTCCAACCCTGTTGTGTTCTCTATGGACTGGTGAAGTAATTACATTTCTAGAGATTAGGACTTCTTCTGTTTGACTCAACAGTTGTATGTTGTCTCATGCTTTTCCTGTGTTTTGTGTTTTACCAAACTTAGTGAGCTATGGGATTTTTGTTGGGGTATGATGTTTGTTTTTTTGTAGAAGTCTGCCAAAACCTGTCTGCACTTTTGGTACTTAGGTGTCTTTCCAGTCACTTAAAGTGACCTATAGGGAAGACTTGTATATTGATTTAAGTAACTGAGAAACTTGACAAAGAAGGAGGCCAGAAAATAGTCTGAAGTCACTGTGTAGTGGAGCTCCTGACGGGGTTCATCTCTGACTGTTCTGGATGTGTTCCTGCTGTGGTGAGGTGGCACCTGTTCCTTTTTGCTCGTTCCTTTCAGTAATTTGCCTATTGTGTTTTTAAATATTTTTCCTTGCCTTCTTGTTTCTCCATTCATTATTTGTCTTTTGTTTTGACAGTTCCCTACTGTTTGTTAAATTCAGAAGTTCAACTGAATAATTGAAATCTCATTTGATTTAGTTATCCGGATAGAAGAATTGGTGATACTTGTGTAACATCACTGTAGAAGTATCTTTATTTAATTTCACTGTAACTAGAAACAATTCTGTATATACAACCAGATACTCGTTTTTATTTGTATATACAAATACTCTTCTGCACTTCCTTTGATGAATTTATGTTTTGAATTGTCAACTTAATAGGGAATTCATTTTATACTCTGACCGATAGAAATCATAATTAGGCTCAAAGTAAACAAGTCCATTTCACAAGGCTTTGTACACTTATAATCCAAATGTAATAATGGTGTAGAAAGAGAACTGTGGAGCAGCTTGTCAGCTTGTGGTTTGCGCCATGAGGTTTCTGCATTGTATGAAAGGAAGTTTACTTTTATGAGGTCAAGAGAATATGAAGAAAAATTCAGTAATCTGTTCTGTAGTGAGCTATAGCATCCCCATAGTACTAGATTTTCTTAGATGTGATTCCAGTTTTTTTTTCCAGTAGTTGTTGGGCATTGGCATTAGTGCCCAAATCTGGAGAAAACTCAAAGTGCCATGTATTGTTTGGATCTTTAGATTTATTTCTGTCTTTCACTATCAGAATTGGTTCACTTCTACTGTTAAGAAGGTAGTATATGGTGGTATTTTCCTTGTGAGAAAAGTAAGTTCAGTGTGAACTCTGGGGAATCGTTCACTTGTATTGTGTTGATTAAGGGTAATTCTGGGATTTGAAGTCATTGTAGATTTTGATTTTCTGCTCAGCTGATAAAAGCTAAATAGCAGAAATAATTATTTTTCACTATGCGTCCAGTTATATTTGACTATATATTTCAGAATTCGTTACCGTAAACTCTGTTTTTTACTACTTGCTTTCTTGTGTCTCTCGAAATACGTTTTGAGGTTTGGACACAGATGCGGGGCTCTGTCGCGAATTCATTTTCTTGCACATCTTCGGCGAGCTATGCTGAATCACTTAATCCAAGAAAGATGTCTTACGTTTGAAGCTTGAATTAGCATTTCACATTCTTAATTACATTATAACATACTGTTCTGTATGTAGGGCACTCTTAAAGCTGGTAATTGCTTCTTAAAAAAAGAGCTCTTGCTCTCTATTAAATACTGTGGCATGTTTTGTTTAATTTTAATAGAGTAATTTACATGTTTTATTGATGTTTTATTGATGTCCTTTGTCCTTTTCTCAACAGTTTTCAAAATGTTGCTAATGTGATGGCGTAAATAGTAAAAAGGCATTTGGATAACATCATGGATGTCAGCAGTGGTGTGTGATATTACTGAGGTGGCACAGTGAGAGTCTGCTGTGTGAAACATCAGAAGTTTATATTTCTTCTAGTTTTGCAATGGTAAGATTTTTGTTTTGTTATAAGTAACAGATTGTTCCATAAGGTTTATTGTTTTAGAAAGTAATAACAGCAAAACAGTTAATATTTTTTTCTTGTCAGAAATTAGAAATAATATACAAGTTTGGCAGTAAGTACTTGCCAAAATGTACGTTGGCATTTTATTTATTATACTATATTGGTATCCATTCCGAACATCAGTTACTAATCCTCGAGTGTACTGGTAGAGCAATGTAGGTGGAGTGGAGAATCTAAATGTCCTTCTCTTTCATGTTTGTGTTTATCCACAAATGAGAATCCACTCTAGAAAGCATTGAGCTTTCTAGAAGTTGTTAAAAGGGAGTATATAAGGACAAGTTTATGCATATGGAGAATAAGCATGAATCACCATTGTAGACACAATCTGCTTGGGAACACCCAAGCAGACAACATTGTTAGTTAAGTGTCAAACTGAATTGCTTGAGAGGTGTACCCTTCTTGTCCCATTCTCTCTTTTCTGCTCTAAGACTGCATGACACAAAGTAGTAGAATTTTGAGAATTTGTACTCTCACTTATGTCTCTTCTTGCTGAAGATGAAAATAACTTCATGAAACAATTTTCCTCCATTTGTCATTTTAAGACTTCCTGTAAAACATGTAAAAGGTTTGATTCTGTACTTAAAATTTTAAGTTTTCACATCATATGACAGCTGAGCAGGTTTCTGAAATCTGGAATTTGGCTAGGTGGAGAAGGGAAGCAATGCCATTATGCACAAATGTGAATCTACTCGTGATCATGTATATCATGTCAGATTTATGGTGAAGTGCTGTTTGACATGTTGACTTTTTAAAGATGAAATGAACAGAAGAGGTATAAAACTAAACTGATGCTTATGAAAAATGTTATTTTGAGTTTGGGCAAATTGAGTACTCCCACTTTTCACCCTGAAGGCTCAAATACGTACACTCTCAAGCTGGTTGTTTTAAATTTAGCATTGAGTCTGAATTTACTTCGATGTAGGTAATGATTCATCCAACCAATTGCATGAAAAGTTTAAAAATGTAGAGGGCTTGGTAGATAACATTCTAGTACCTCAGAGGAAATTACTGACAGGATAGCCAGGCTTTTTATTGATGTAAATGGTCCAAAAACTGGAGACAGTGATCATAAATTGAAACAGAGGAGGTCTGACCTGTATGTGAGGAAAAAATATTTTCTTTGAAGGCCAAACACTGGAACAGGTTAGCCCGAGAAGCCGTGGAGTATCTATACTTAAGGGTTTTCAGGACCCAACTGGATGTAGTCTTATGTAACCTCATTTGAATTTTGTTTGAGCAGGAGCTTAGACTACGTTGCTTCTCAAAGTCCCTGCCAACCAATGAATGATTTTATGATTCTGATTCCGACGTTAATGAGCGTAACTATTTTTTTACAGGTTTAATTTCTTGGCACAGAAGTAAGTGGTATTAATACATTGCATAGCCATGTTGATATTGATACTGGATAAATGTGATAGTATATTCTTCAGAATTGCTTTGTCTGTAGATGTTCTTTGTAATTTTTTTCGTTGTTTTGTTTTTTTTATGAAGGTTTCCCAATGAGTGGATCATGATGAACATACTTTAGGGACTTGCCATAGTATGGCTGCTTCTCGATCTACTCGTGTTACAAGATCAACAGTGGGTTTAAATGGCTTGGATGAAAACTTTTGTGGTCGAACATTAAGAAATCGTAGTATTGCTCATCCAGAGGAGGTTTCACCCCATCCTCAAGTACGGTCAAGGTCACCAAAGAAGAGGCCAGATTCTGTGCAAACTCAGAAGGGAAGTAATGGTGGAAGAACTACTGATCTGAAGCAACAGAGCGCTCGGGAATCGTGGGTGAGCCCTAGAAAGAGAGGACTCTCTACTTCAGAAAAAGACAATGTTGATAAACAAACTGTGGAAAATTGTGAGAAAAGACAAGGAGAACCTGTATCACCAGTTTTGAAAAGAATTAAACGCTGTCTACGTTCAGAGGCACCCAACAGTTCAGAAGAAGACTTGCCTACTAAAACAGAGAAGGAATCTTTGGAGCGTAAAAGCTTAGTGTCGGACAATGATGCAGTCTCTCCTGGGACTAAGAGAGCTTGTCGATGTCTTATATTGGATGATTGTGACAAAAGGGAAGTTAAAAAGGTGAATATCTGTGCAGAGGGATTTAATAATTCTGCAATAGTTGAAGAAATCACAGGCTATCAGACTGTCAATGGAGTTGGTGAGAGAGACTCAAATTCTCTAAACTGTGATGACTGTCAGTTTGATGGGAGCTCTAAGCAAAACAGTGCTGGCTCCTGTATACCCAAGGACAAAACAGTAGCAGAAAATGGAAACTCATTTGCCCATTCTTCGTTGTTGCTTAATAGCAGCAAGGAGGACAGTGTTGTAGACCATTATGTGCCTTGCACAAACTCTCAAGAACAGGTAAAGTTAGAGGACCACAAAATAATAAGTGACTGTTTGCCTGAGGAGCATGCTAATCAGGCAGATGAGCCAGCTACTGGGTCCTTTTCTGAAATCCAGTCGTCTTTGTTGAGGGATTCTGAGGAGGAAGTAGATGTAGTAGGAGATAGCAGTGCCTCTAAGGAACAGTGTGCTGAAAACACCAGTAACAACCCGAATACTCATCGTGACAGTACATCAATCTCAGGTGAACCTGAACCACATTCTTCAGTGCTGGACTGTGTTTCAGCTCAAATGACATCCATTTCAGAACTTCAAGAACACAGATACACATTGAGAACTTCACCACGAAGGGCTGCTCCTGCCAGAAGTAGCCCTACTAAAAATAACTCTCCTTGTAGAGAAAATGGACAGGTTGAGGAAAATAATCTTAGTCCCACTGAAAGGAATGTACCTGTAGGTATTAATAATATCAATGGATCTCCCAAAAATTCTGAAGAAATTAAACAGAATGAAAAAGAGAGGAATTGTAATACAGATAATGGGAGTGACGGACTACGAAAGCCGCTTTCGGAGGCTAGGCTTGTTGCTGGATACGTACCGTCTGCCAAAGAGAGTGCCAACAACCACACTGCAGAGGATGAGGAGGAAGAGCCTGATGTGTATTACTTTGAGTCAGATCATGTGGCATTGAAACACAACAAAGAGTATGTGTAACTATGGTAACCATGAATTCTGCTTTTGTCTTATAAAAATACATAATAAGTAATTTAAAGTACTTTCAGAAAAACATAACTGCTTTATAGTTTTCGTATTCTTCAGTATTCATTTTTCTTTCTTGTTTCTACCTCAAACAAAATTAAACTATTTAATATGCAGTATGGTACAGCAATGTGGTTTATACATTTCTCATGATGTGAGTTCTTTGGACAGAAGTTGTTTTTGGAAACACATCTGTTATTTCTTTTCTCTAGAAAACTAGCTGGAAGGAAAACCAAAGGATTAATAACTCTCCGTCTAATTAAAAAGTTCAGTTACGTATCAATGCCTCTGATAGAGAGCACAGACAGTTTGCAGATTTGTCATTCTATTGTACGTAGGATTTAAGGTTGGGTGCCTTGTTTTCTTGCTCATGGGAAAAACCATTATCATATTAAGGAAGGTGAATTTACTAACTGCAGCAGTTTGAGAACTTCCTCCAGAATAAGTCACAGCTGCGTTGTTCTTCATTTAAATGTGAATGTATACATTCTGATTATTAGAAAAGAGCACTGACTTGTTTTTACATTTACGTAGATGTCTGTAAGTAGAATCATGGTAATTGTACATGTATGGTAACTGTGACAGAGATTCTTAAAACAGAAATATACTTCTCTCAGTGAAGAAAGTTTACATAGAAAATTACTGTCTTCAAATAGTAAATCAATCCAGATTTTATTGAACGATCTTTGTACTGCTCTTCTGAGTTCTGTGTTTTGCTGTTGAGTTGCAATGTCTGCTCCTCTTTCTGTTGTGAAAGGCCAAATGCAGGTAAACTTCAGTTTGCACCATATTAAGAGCTAAAGCCACTGCTTCACTTTCTGTAAGTAGCACAGTTACAATGAATAAGGGATGCTAAGCAAAGACAATAGTTCAGTCCAGCAGAAGTTTGTCTATTTAGAGAGGATAGTAGTTGTAGTATTTTCAAGATGAAATTTTGCTCAGTGTTGGATACAAATGCATTATTTTAATTGGAGAAAACCATGGATCAGAGCACGATTGAGGCACACTGACGTGTTAAAATAATGGTGAAAGATCTACAGCTTCAGGCATCAGTCCGAAGTGTATGGATACTTTTCCTGTTAGATAGAGGAAACATCAGTCTTGTCTACTTTGCAAATGAGAAAAATGGACTGTTGTCTTTTGAAATTTTTGTATCTGTGTATAGAATGACTTTTCTAGTTATGTTAGTCAAAGTTAAAGAGTTATGGTAATATAGTATCCACATATCTGGTATATATTAGGAAAAGAATGATGAAGATTAGACCAGATTTTTACATGTAGGCTCGATTTTAGCTTCTTCCAAAATAAACACATCAAGACACAAGAGCTCCTTAAATGAAAACCTGCAACTAAATGTAAATGCTGTAAAGAAAAAAAAAAAGGTGGGGGGGAAAGTTGTTATTTTGTTATTAAATAAAGCAGGTATCTGAAGTGTTACTGAAAAAATTCAGGAACCTGCAGGAATGTGCTCTGGTGTCACCTCTTGAGTATGTACAGTTGCTCTGAAAGTTTGACTACTTGTTCGGACTGGCAGATAGTTTGTGAAAGCTGGTTGGGGCCTTTTGAAGTCGGACGTTTGTGTAGATTGCCTGCAACTTGGCCCTGCTGCTAACTTGCTGTCCGAATGCCTATTTTCTAAAGAAGGTGCTATGGTTTTTATCTTATATTTTATTGATTTTTGGTGAAAAAAGTGAAATATAGAAGTCTCTTCTAGATCAAAAGTCTCTAGCTTTTACTTTTCAGAAGGGAAGCACACTTTTGAAGGTAGTGTTACCTAGCTGGACATTTTTTTTCCTTTAAAAAATGTTACTAATGCTGGAAAATTTTGGATGGAAATGTGTTGTTTAGTTCTTTTTTTAATGTGGGGTAGAGGTTATATTTGTAAGAAAATAAGTCTAGTGTTCTAATGGTTTCTCTTGATAATACAATCACATCAAAGATCTTAAGTCTGTATTTGGCATTTTTGAATGCCTTATCAAAATAGGTTATCTTTTATCTGGAACTTCATAGTTCAAGAATTAATAAACAATACAGCGTAAAACATCCATTTACAGATCTAGAAATAAGTGTTCACTACTGGCTACTCTTAATTTATGTGTTACGGTTTTTCAGTAGTGTGTTGAATTATTCCTGTTCAGTCACTTGATGCTTATTTTTGAAAACATAAAATTAAAAAGTGTTAGCAGAAGGGTTTTCTTAGATTAGTGAGACACAAGAGAGATTCCAGTATTCCTGTGCTAGCAGATAAAGGCTGTATTCATTTTGCCTTCAATATTTTTAGCTTAGCAAAGTATGTGCTGGTCTTAGGCTTATTAGATCTACAAATGGCATACCGTTTTGTTTTTCTGTCTTCTGTTAGTTTCTGATTAAACTTGTCTTTATGGATGATATTTCCTCTGGCTTAAGTTTCTGTTCACTTTTGAAAGCAAATTTGGAGAGAGATTAACATTTTGACTGGGATCAGGAGGTAGATTTTGCAAGACAGTAATATTGTTCTTTACATCCTCCATACAGGGGAAAAAAAGGCTATGTTACTCCATACTAAAGAATCAATTTATGTCTGTAGACATAAATTATTTCTAATTTTATTACATAGCTTGATTACATACACGTTCATCCAGCTGATTTTCACTCTCCAAGGAACTGTTGCAACATCGATTAAACATGAATAAAGCAAAACCTCCAACAGCTAGTGAGATGGCTTGCCATATGGAAAAAGCAAAGTAAAAAGCATATTGTGATACCCTTGTGTGAGTATCTATTGTTTTTTCAGTGTTGTCATTTTTAAGCAAAGTTCATACATTCATATTTTGAGAAGTGATGATGCATTAGGAAAAGTAATCACAGAAAGCAAAGTATGGAATATTATTATTATGAGAGAAGGTCGAAGAGGATTGTGGAGCACCCACCACTAACAGGATATATCCATCCTACAAAGAAGGATCCAGGATCTCTAAACAAAAACTATTGCGATGTTAGATGTCCATATCAACAGTAACAGGCTGAACTAAAGGCTTGTGTAATTGTAAAGTACTGTTAATGTTAACTTTCCTGTTATTACGTGCCCAGTTTGAATTCTTGTGTATTGTTGTAATCAGAAGAATTGTTGTTTCAGAAAAATATTTTTGGTGAATATTTGAGAACTTTGCTTATATTTTACAGCTCAGAAGTGTTTATGTTTTCTCTTGAGATGATTTCATAAAAGCAGAAATTTTGATTTAGTTTTGCATTGCTGAATTTTATATGTTGCACTTAGTGTTCTGCATGTGTCTTTTATCAATAGCATCTGATATCTTTGCTCTTTTTACATTTTAATTCTGTCTTACAGTGCACAAGCTGACTTTAATTTTCTATCTTTGCATTAACTTCTCAGTATATTTTCCCCTTTGTCCTGTATTTGTGTTTCATTTAATGTCCTTTTTTTTCCTTTTTCCTCTCTACGTACTGTTTTTGGAGGTTTGTATTGTTTGGCAGCCATTAGGGTTGTATGAGGGGAAAAAGTTCTGCTCAACACTTTTCTCTGGAGCTACTGAAGACTTTTGGTGAAAATATGATTGAGGAATTGAGTTTCCATATACCTATAAGGCATTGTTCAGCGTGTTTCTAAGATCATGTTAATTGGTGGTTAGCTTTACAAGGAGGGGATTGCTTAGGCCTGTAGATAAAGACGCAATACAAGAATTGTGCATGAACACTTGCCTGCAAGCATTAATTTGCAAGAGCCAGTACAATGTGCTTATTTGGTAAATAAATATTTCGTATCTTTGTTTTTATTTCTTTGTAATATTGAAAATCACAGTAGTTGTACCAGCATTTAATCTGAAGACAGACAGATTAAAATGAATTAGTTTAATACATCTCTTAAAACCCCATTTTATGAATTCTTACTGTGGGTTTTATTGTTGCAGACACCATGGAAAGACAGAGAGGAGTATGTTGGATATTCCAGTAAGATCTGATATTTAATTGACCACTCGTAGAAATGTTGTTGATTTATTTGAATGTGTTTAACTTCCAGTATTATGTGCGTGTGACAAACAAAAGAAGCATCTCTGGCATCTTTTCTTATGTTACAAGTTCTGTATTTTATTCAGTTGGTCACAAATGTTTCAACCTAATAAATCAGATTTTAGAAGTTCTCTGTAGAATTTCATCTCATTGCACTTGTTAGAATGCAGTCTGGTGCATTTTGGCATGGTAGTTGTTTATTTGTTATTACCAGTTCTTCTTGAAGTGCAACTCTAATGTAATTCTTCAGCAGCATTTTTCACTAATATCCATGCACCACCTTTTTTTTTCCTTAACTGGATGAGTATTAAAAATCAGACTACTTTTCATTATGTTTTATGATAAAAGCTCCATATCTATCTTTATATTTACATATCATTTAAGAATGAGTATATTGCAACAGTATTTATCTCCATATTTTCAGATATATTCAGATATACATGTCAGAGAATAGATCAAATTTATCACACAGTACGGATTAATCTCAGTGTGCGGATAAGATTGTGCAGCATTCCTTTGTAGTGAGGGTTTGTAGCTATGAGTAGCCAGTACTGCAGAATGAATTATCCTTCTTAGTATTTTTCAGGACACCTTTGTCTCATTTTTCTCTGCAGCACACATGCAGGTTTATTGTGAGGAGACCGGCTGGTAGATTTTCAGCATCTTCAGTAATACAACAGATTGGTGCAAGTAAAAAAGTTACTTTTCAGTGGCAGTTTTTTTCCTTACTGAGATGGAGAATATTAGAAGAAAGCAGTTATTTTGTGAATATGTAACCTCTGCTGATTTCTTTATAGAAAAATGTTTTTCAGCATTGATAAAGTATAAATTTTGGTGTTGGAGGATAGTAGAAGTTAACAGCTAATTTTTTTTTTTTTTTTTAAAGGCATATGTGCCATATGTATGAGATTGGATTGTGTTTTGATTCATGCTTAGTCTGCTCCACGGCGTAGTAATGTGGCATACAGTGATGTGTTTTTCTTAAACTAAGTACTAATGCAAAATTTAAGCATAGGTTTTCTTTTTCTCACAGAGCAGGTTCTCTTCTTTGATAGATAGATCCGTATTCTCAGTAAGTACCAAAAAACTGGCTTTAAGTAAAAATCTCATTTAATGTAGATCTTGAATGCTGCAGCTAGTTTATCTGCAAAGCAGAAAAATAAGAGAAATCAATTAGAAACTCGTAGTAGGAGTTTCTGATCAATTGCAGAGTGGTAGTGCAGATAATTGCATTACTAAATCATGTTGTGCTACTGTAATGGGCATACCACCAGATCTATTAATTAAGTCCTGATTATGTTTTACACCAGTGTGGGATAGTTAGGATTTTGATATATTTTTTTAATTTTTACTGCTACCATTACTATTTTTTATAATGTACTTACTCTGTACGTATCAATGAAAAAGTAGTAAAGGATATAAATTATTGCAAGATCAAAGCAAGGTTTAGTAAGAGTATTTTCATAATCATAGAACATGTTTTATAATTACATAAACTATCCAATAAACACTAAATAACAGAGCTCTTAATTTGCAGGAGGTAATGCCTTGGGCCTGTGCTGCATCTGCTTTTTTCTCACTAGTAATAGGTTTATTCTGGGAACTATTAAATGTCAAATACATTTGTCAAATTCATTTTTCTGTCTTGGAATATATTTGTCTTGCTGTCAGCCACAGTACTGTCCTGGTGAACAGCGCTGTCAACCACAGAGCAGTCCTCATTTAAATAATGCATCCTGTGGAAAACTGTGTCCTTTGCTCCTTGAATTCTCTTCCATTCTGATTTGCCTGGTTCCTCTTTTTCTCCTTTTTTCTCTCTACACTCTTACTTCCAAGAGTCCTCTGTTGTAACTTCCTGACCTGGAAGAGAGCACAAGCTCTATGGTGCAGAGTAGTATGTCTGCATTTGCTTGCCTTTCCCTTAGTGGAGACAGTAATTGTGATCTCTCCCACTTCCAAACTGCCAGATAGAGAACATTCAGGAACTCATTTCTCTTTCCAACTTCTTTGATCACCATGGTCCAGAAATCATGGAGGAAAAAATGCACAAATTAAAAACAGAATGCCCACCAACTTACTATTTTAATACAGAACAACGGTAGAAATTCATTTTCCACCTGGTCATAAAAAAAACACTTAAAATTGCTGAAGGATCCTCATAGCAAATCAGGTTCTGATTTAAAAAAGAAAAGAAAGTGAGGTATTAATTTATATACTCAGCACAACTGCTATTCTTGCTGTGTTTTTGGCTATGCACGAGTGACACTTCTAACAAAAGCAGAAGTATGTGTGATGACATTTAAAAGTTTTGTTAAGCCAAGCACAAGCTGTGTTTGTCCATGGTTTTATTTTCATAGTGGATATTAATAAAAAGTATGTTTTACTTTCTTATTCCATCCTTCTCTTTCCTCCTTTACCCAAAAATGTACGTTTTGTTCCTACAGCAAGAACATGCATCTGAATGGGGGTATTTGTTGCATTTTAGTGAAAACCTGCATAGGTTAACACAGAATGAGTTGAACGAGTTCAGTAATCAGTATTGTCAGCTTTCTCAGATTTTATTTTTTTTATGAGATGAAGTTTCTGTTCAGCTGGGCGAGTCTTGTGGTAACATGGGATGCTCATATTCTGTCTCTGTAAGAAAGCCCCTTGGCTGCTTTCCCAATATCTTTTAAGAGAAGAATATCCAAGGGGGAGATAATGAAGAAATCAAAGTGGCATTTTCTCTCACTGAAGGAATTGGAACTGTTTTCATTAGAGATGAGAAGGAAGGAATAATAGTTGGGGGTGTGCTGTTCCTTTCCATGCCTCTTGTGAGAAAAACAGTTCTGCAGTTTCTGCATGTCACTCTAGACCTTGAAAACAAAGGAACGACAGGGACCTACAGCATCTTCCCCACTCTCATGACTGTCCCACAGGCAGATACTTTATATTAAAGGAAGATCAGCAGTCTATATTATCGTGTTAACTTGGGGAGGGCTAATGGTTGATGTTTTAATCTTTCATGTTGACAAAACTGCAGTAAGTTACACATTCATTCAGAGGCACAGAGATATAAGTGCTACTAAAAAGTTTGAAAACTAGCTGGAAATGCAGTTATTTGCTAAGGATGGTTTGGTACGGCTAATACTAAGCACTGTTGAGTGTGGTGAGCAGCTCTTGACAAGAACAAAGCCTACAGAAATACATGGGTGTGGATGTTCTGTTTCTGAGCCAAGGATAAGGACTTAAGAAAGAAAGGAACATCACATTCAGAACCAACAAAATATTGTTCAAATGCTTAAAATAGGAAGCCAGGAAGTTAGGAGTGTGTAACTGTTTCCTTGGGCTGCCTTTGAAATAAGGGTGGAATAATATTCCTTTAGCATCCAGGTAAAATGCTGCAGTAGCATTTTTTGGTTTAGTGATGGCGGTTGTGTTTTGTTTTTTATTTGTTGTTTTTTTTTGTCTCCCTTTAAAAAGAATTATTTTTGTTGTACTTGTTGACTGTATATTGTTTTAATTGAGTGCTTATTACAACTTCATCCTGGCATTCAGAAATTGCAGTTTTTATTGTTACCAGCAGGGTTTACCTGGGTCTCCTGCATGGAGAACCGACTTTGTGTGTGTAGGCTTTGTTGTTGTTTCTTACATAAAATGGAGATGTGGGTTAATTATTTAGTTATCTCAGAAGTCTTTAAGTGCCATGAAATAGAAATATTATTTATGGATGTAGAAAGTACAATAAATTACTGTACATATAAAGAGATCAAGTTGTAGAAGAAGAAAAAATTCATTATGGATTGCAAAGTTGGCCGTAAGTCAATTACCTTAGTCATAGTATCTTAGCATTAGTAAGGAGAAATCTACCACGTGCTGCTTTCTTCAGGTAAAGGTGCTTTTGTCCTGACAGGAGTTGATGTATGCCCGTATTGCTTATGTGCTTTTCTGTTTCTGAAGGGCTGTCAGGAAAGGGCCACTCTTCATCAGTCTCTTTTGCTTCCATGTTGCTGCCAGGTGTGTTCTACAAGTCTTGCATCCACTTGGGAATCCCAGCACTCTTCCCCACTGCAGTAATGGATTTTTAAAAATCTCTGTTGGACATTAGAATAATTTGTGAGGAAAAAGTACATTGTTTAAATTTCTGCATCACAATACTGGCAAAGATTTCAGACGAAGCTTAAAAGCTGGGGGCTTTGTCTGATGGTTCTGAACTAAACTTCAAACAACAAAAAAAAAGCCCACTTTTTCTTTTTTTAAGAGAAGATTCTGTTTGATCTGACTAGAGAAGAAGCTGCATTGGGTTAAACTGGAAATTCTAAATGTATTTTCAAGAACTTAGACTAATACTAGAGTACACTTGCTTTTTCTGCATTAGTTTTCAGTCCTCTAATGCAACCTGATTAATATACCGATCCTTTCTTAGTTTAGCATCTGATAAGGATTTTTTTCTGAACTGAAGTGATTAACTTCATAGAGCATTTTAATATGTATTTTGCTAGAGTGCCAGTAGATGGCACTAAAACAAAGATTTACTCAAAGCCTCCCAATGAATGATAGGTAACTGACAGTTCTTGAAAATACAAGTTTCAGATACGGCATATGTTTGCAATAATAGTCTAACAGTGATAAATATATTTAAACAGTAAGGAGGTAACTTTGGGATAACATCTGAAGTGTTTAAAATCCGCAATTGATTGTACTAAAAACAAGTAGTAAGCGATAAGTGTTCACCTCTATGTCTGTAAGATAGCCTGTCTGAGTGCTGTGAAACTGGGGTGGTCAAAGTTACATCTGTTTATAAAGATAAGCAAATGTGAGAATATTTATTGTATCATTGGAGGGTGTTATGTAGTCATCAAATGTTAAAAAAGATAAAGTAGTTCACGTTGGGAAATAGGGACCAAAACTTGGAATTGAAGAGATTTCATTCTGTAAGTTCCATTTATTTTCATGAGAGGGAGAATGGATGTAATACATCTGTCTCCACCTTAAAAATGAGAAAATGGCTTAAAATTATGTTTCAGTATTTCATGATGAAAACTCAGCAAATAGTACACTGCAGCATACTGAGTTAATGTGTAAATGTACTTTGGATAACGATACTTGAGATAGAACTTCCTTTTTATGGATGAGACAGTACCCGTATGTGGCTCACAGTTTTCTCAAGTGTTCCTAAATGTTTGTGGATTCAGACTTTGTAGAGGGTTTGTTTTCAGGGAAAGCTCGCCACTCTTTTACATCTGCCCCTTAAATTGCCTAAAAGGACAAAACTGATGTTTCACATTTCTTTAATATAATTTAACTGAAAAGCCTCACTCATTAATTTCATCCAATTTGCAAATGTGAATCAGGTCAGTTAAAATCTTCATTTCATACTATCCGTTTCTCAGAGAACTCATTCACTTAATACTTAGAGTATATTTTCCTCTCAAGAAATGTTCAGAAACCAGAAACTAGCATCTGACTCCTAGTGCAACTCTGACATGAGTTTATTTAAACATGCTGAATGACACGGCCTGTTGTATAGGCTGCTGCTAAGCCATTTCGTGTATGAGTTGTGGAAACACAGAAGTACGTTGTGTAGGATGAAAATCTTCCTGCAAAGTAAACTATGCTTCAGGCTTAGATCCTAAAAATTTAGTAATTTCAACTGAGAAAAGTGTAACTTCCATCAGGGTAGGTGTTTGACTGACTGCACTTTTCCTTAAGTAATGGATATTTAGTCATATGACTTTGTTTTGTTTTGGCAGAGAATGTGGGATCATTTTCCATGGTAATTCCTCACAGATTTTGTAGAAAATTATGCAGCTGCAGCCGGCAGTTCCGAGATGGCGGCTGTGTGGTTGCCTCTGTGGTGTGTGCCGCAGTTCTGCAGCAGAGTGGAGACACGGGTTGCAGTAATTTTCTCCTTTCTGTGCCCAGTAGCTTTATATTCTCTGGGCTTTTTAGGTTTTGGAGGAAGGTGGCTCACAGCTTCAGGAAGTAGTTTGAGTCATACTTGTGTTTATTTACAAAAAAAAACCCTGCAAAATCTGTGATAAAATTGTTAGCTACTTTTCTGTTGTTGTTTGGAACTGTCATGGAAATTGTGCACGCACTGTATTTTTTGGTAACGTGGTAAAAGTATTGTGTCAGAACAGACAGGCTTCAAGAAAATGCTGACTGTGTGTTATTTCACTTAGTATTTTTGCAGAGAAATGCTTGGCTCTGCTGCGGTTGTGTGGGATCACAGAACTATAAGCCTGCGCAAACATATGAAAACAGCAGTGATTTGAAATGTAAAGGACTCGTGCACTGTTATACAGTTGGTTAAAAACTTGTCTTGGAATTTAAAAGGAGGGTTCAGTGCTTAGCAAATATGATGTACCTGAATTTGGAAAATGTTGATTATTTTCAGTGTTTTCCTTGGAAAATAAGACCCCAAGATGCACATTTTCCCTAACTTAAACAGTTCTGATACTCACATAATAAACCTGCACTCCTATTCCAGTGCTTCAGAAAATAACCACTCATTAAAAACCAAATGTAGAAGTTTGAGTCGCTTGAAGTAAATATGTTTCTTTAGCAGAAGTATAAAAAAGTACTGTGAACTATGTTTACTCAAAACCCCCTTCTCTCCTGAAATATTTTATCATAGTGCTACGTTATGGCAGATCAGTATCATGTGAAATGCTTTTGATTGGTTCTGACATTGTTGTAGCATTTTATATGTTTCCATGAAGACCAGAGGGATCATTTGTGAGCCATTGAACTTCTCATCAGTGATAACTGAAGTCACTTGAATGCTTTAATAAGAAGTAGTAGTTGGGTTTCAATATTCTTGTTTTGTTTGTTACTTCTCGTAAGCACGATTTCTTCTTTCATTCAGACTTGATTATTGAAGGCCACCTCATTAAGATGATTTCTTCCGTGCCATGTGAATCCTCATTAAAACCAGCACTTGTAAAAAGTACTTGATTGCCTTTTGCCTTGTATATATGTAACTGTGTTGAATATAATGATTATTTTCTTTCCATTCCATTTTGAAAGCAATCAAATACAATTTGTATAAATAAGGTAATTAAATATCTGCCTTTCTTTTCTCGAGTCATTCTAACAACATTTTAAGTGCAAATTTTTATGAGTCTCCATTGCTATGACTGGAGTTAACTCCAAAGAGTTGAGCAGAAGTTGCATTACTTGATGACAGAGAAAAGGCTTTTTGTTGTCCTTCATCTCCCTGAGTTTTTATTAGCCTGCTTTTGTTTCACCTCTCTGGAGCGTACAGGGCAGTCTTCTGCATGAGAGGTACTGTCAGTGCACCTGAGCATGGACAGGTTGCCCAGCACAAAGATAAGCAGTAATCAGAAGTTACTGGTAAAAACTGAAGTGAAGGTTTTGTGATTACTCCTGTGGGCCCATAACAGCCTGAACTGTGGTATTGTCTCAGGCCAATCTTGATGTATACCATCACAAAATTTATTTCTGAAATCATTTTGCATGTTCAGGAATAACCTCGCTAGTTATTTAATGAGCATTCCAGGTGTCAATTGAATATAACCTGAATATGTGCGGACTAATTTAAGTAAGAAATCCATAAGAGATTTGTATCATGCTGTTTTTAAATAAACTCAGCACTTTAGTTTCAAGCTGAAAAACTTACGGCTGTAGTTTGCGTTTTCAGCTATTACATTGAAGTGGAAAGAAAATTACCTTCTCTGGGGTGATGCAGTGTCTGGGCAGAAACTGAAATGCTTGATGGTATGAAGCCTGTATTTTGCCTCGAAGCTGTTTACTTCCCTCCACTTAAAGCCTTACCCAACTACCAATGTAGTGGATTGAAAATCTTGTGTTAGCTCTGTAACCTCTGGATCCTTTTTATAGTATGTGTGGAAATGATTGTGTTAAGATTCTTTTTACTTTAGCAATAAGGGAACGGAAAGAAAATTTTACTGAAATAGTTTAGTAGTAAATAGATCTTACCTGGTTTTAGTACGTGCTAGGTTGCGTCTTGCATTGAACTAAAATAAAGTTGTAATACTAAATGTCAGAAAGCATTTTCCTGAAAGCGTTGATATGTAGTAATTTGTAACAACGGGGGCCACAGGTAACTGCATGTTTTGTGATCTGAAGTGGACAGCCATACCTGTAAAGCTAATAAAAAGAATTGCTCGTTTATTGTAAGGCTGTGTTACTGTATGGTGTGATTTCCTGTTCCAAGTTAGCGTTACTGAAGACAGTCTGGGCAGCCTCCGTTACCAGGTGCAGATGTGAGAGTCATGTAAGTGACTCTTCAGCATATCTGTTAAATAGAAAATCAGATTTGCATGAGGGTCAAGCATGGTGTATTTGAGGGAACACTGACATTTCAATTAACTTCTGTATTCTTAGAGAAATCTCTCCTTTATGTATTTATTTTGTAAATTTCTTTCTGTGGTTTATTATCACGTTTGCAAATGGTTGTTCTATGGAGTTTGTCTGAAATGTTTAGCTGCAGAGTTTCTAAGAGTCATTCTTACACATCCTGTAGGTGGCTGAGTGCAGTGTTGAATATTTGCAGTAGAATCATTTGTAGTTTATTTTGGAGTGAGTGAAATTGCATCATTCTGTTTGTTGTTTTTATTTTTTTCCTTGTAAGGGAAGGATATAGAGCATAACTGTTGAGAATATGAGAAGCGTGTCCCTGGTAGCATTGTTTTAGCTAGTATAGGATTTAGGTTTAAAAAAACTCAATGTATTAGTAGTAATAGTAGTATTGTGTTTTTTTACTGGTTTATATAAATTCATCTACTTAAAATAATTTTGATACAGTTATTTATATAATTCAGTAAAAATGCCTATCATCTGTTTCATATAAGCTATGAAATCTATTAGATACTAGGAGATAATCATGGCTAGTGTTTAGATTTGGGGGTTCACTCTTAAAGACAAATTTAGTGAGATGTTTTCCTTTGTCTCTGTAGTTATCAGAGACTGTTACAGACGATTGCTGTACTCGAGGCTCAACGTACTCAAGCAGTTCAAGACCTTGAAAGTTTAGGCAGACACCAGAGAGAAGCACTGAAAGATCCTATTGGATTTGTGGAAAGACTCCAGAAGAAGGTATTTCAATGGGCATTTCTTAAGTCTTACTCAGATTATTTTTTTTAATAACTAGTGATTCATCATCTGTAGAAATTGGAATTCTTTATATACTTGCATAAGCATTAGGAGTTTAAAGCCCTTTCTCTGCTGAGCAAAAAGTGGCCCGTTGTTTGCTTGTTAAATCTGTAAGAGAAAGCACTTCAAATATTTAATTAGATATATTTTCTTTCATTTTTTTCTTATGTAGAAATGTAATTTTACAATTTCTAATTGTAATACGAGTATTTTAAGACAACCTGAAATCTACAAGTCATAACACTTCAGATCAAGAATTTGGGACTTATTAGAGAAATTCAGTCTTGTACCTTGAGTGAATTTGGTAGGGTAATTTTTAAAGAGCAGGAAATACAGTTCATAAAACCAAATGAACACTGGAAAACATGTCTAGAAGAGTGCTGGATAACATAACTGAAACATTGTCTGAGAGAGGAGAATGAATTTTGATAAGTAAGGATCTTCTTTTCAAGTGAAAAAAAAAAAAAAACCAAACCAAAAACAATGAGAGAGATGTTAAAAAAGGTTTAAAGGTTGAATATTTTTTCACTCCTACATCTGCCAGTGACAAACATGTCTCACCTTCTAGTCTGGCAGCAACATTCTGTATTTCAGTGGAAAACTAAATAGGTGCTTTATGATGCCCTTACCCTAAGCTTGTAGAGACATAGATTTAGAGAGGTCTGCTCTAAGCCCATTGGTTTCAGTGGTTGTTATCCATTACATTTTGAGATGAGTTTATAGCATGCAAGACTTAATAGGTTGCATTTGATAATGGTTGTATCATGTAGGAAATAGTAATGCCAGCTGAAAGCATCTGGTGCATATGAGTGTCTGAACCCAAGGAACAATAGATACTCTAAAGCTTGACCTTCAGATAAATTGGTGACCCTTGCAACAGTTGTGTTCTATATAGAAGACATCAAAATCAGTGTAAAACATACGTTGAATTCCTTGATGGGATGTGTTGATGATAAAACTTGAAGTCCTGTGGTTTCCTGTGTTTTCTTAATCTTGAGAAAGATACAGATCCTAGGCAAACAGTGTGTCTGAACAGAAGTCAGATAGACAGCAACGAGAAATTGAAGCCAGGAACACCTTATTTCAACTGTGAAACACACATTTTCAAGTCTTATGCTCAATAAGCCATCATTGTCCGTGCCGCTGCATATTTTATATGCACTGTTGTGTATTACTCTTGAAAGATACCTTCTCCTTAAAAAAAAAACTGTGTGCTGCATGGCACTTCAAAAATACTGATTTTCAATTTTGCTGTTAGCTAAAAGGCAGCATCAGGTTTTCATGACTATTTAGGATTTGTAGCTTTTTGCTTGGATATACAACAACTAAATTAAATATTGCTTTTCAATGTTTACTTCCTTTTTTCAGGTTGATATGGGTCTTCCATATCCTCAGAGAGTTGTTCAACTCCCTGAGATTGCCTGGGACCAATACACCACTAGCCTTGGAAACTTTGAGAGAGAATTCAAAAACCGAAAACGTAACAGTAGAAGAGCAAAGCTGATTTTTGACAAAGGTAAAAGGAGAAAAAACTTATGTTACAAAAAGCAAGAGACAAGTATGGAGATTTAGTAAATCCTTTCCTTTGTTCCCTCCAGTAGGTATTCCTGCAAGACCAAAAAGTCCTTTGGATCCAAAGAAGGATGGAGAGTCAATTTCATACTCTGTCTTGCCTTTGAGTGATGGTCCAGAAGGTTCTACAAGCAATCGTCCACAGGTAGTTATCACAAAAGGAAATTTTTATGAAGTAGTAACTTTTTAAACTACTGTGAGAGTGTGGATATTTTAAACTTTTACCTCAAATGCTAAAGTTGGTCATGAAATTGATGCATGCATTGAAATCTGTTAACTTTTTTTTTCTTTAGGCAAAACTTATTTCAAATTTCCTTGCATTTATTTGGTCTGTGTTTGGTTTTACTTAGGCAGGGAAGAGGATCAGAGTATCCTAGCCATTATGTTTTCTAAAACCTTCTATGTACTCTGTTTGAACAGATGATAAGAGGGCGACTCTGTGATGAGACCAAACCTGAAACTTTTAACCAACTGTGGACTGTAGAGGAACAGGTAATGGGAAACCTTTATTTTGTAGCAGTGATAACATACGTGATAATAATAAAAACAAACTGTGTAATAATGTTTAATTAGTAATTAGAAGTTGAAGTCACATATATGTAGATATTTGTACTGTGACAACTCATGCCTATATTAAAATCGTTTTATTTTTATTTTTTAACTCTTGATCTTTGATTTAGAAAAAACTCGAGCAGTTGCTTCTGAAGTATCCACCAGAGGAAGTAGAGTCCCGAAGGTGGCAGAAGATAGCTGATGAACTGGGAAATAGAACAGCTAAGCAGGTAACAAGTAAAACACTTTGAGAAGTAATCCCTCTCATTGATATGTTTTTTATTGCTCTTTAGAAAACGTGATAAGAATTTGTATCTGGATTTATTCTCACCTCTTGAATCATTTATTTCTCACCTTAATAATTGGCAGAAATTTTAATACTTGCAGATCAAAGAATTGGTTTTATATTGGTGTCCACATCCACAAAGGAAGCCAAAAGTGGAGACACTGAGTGTATCTGTATCTGACTTTTAGGTGCTTTTTCAGTAAAACAGCATAATTTCTCCAGTTTGACCAGGAGAAAAAACACCGATGTCTTGTTTTTACAGTATTTTAATTTCTTCTGTTCAGCTAGTGTGCTTTCACATAAAGGAATAGTAAGTATTTCAGTATAAAACATTACTTTATTTCTAGTGATATCTGTTTATATGTATGTTTTTCCATAGTGGAAAATTAAAATGTATGAAGCTAATTTCATAAATAAAATGTGGAAGTACTTTCTGTATGGTACCAATGTATAATTGATGTGCTACTGTTTACTGTTAAGACAGAAAAAGTTTGACTTCAGCAGGTAAGAAGCTGCTCAAGTTCTTTATCACTATTTTTGATAGATTTCCTGTATATTTTTGAACAAGATGATTTTTTACTATGAAAGCCTTCAAAGCATCTGGAAATACGACAAATGTAGCATTACAGGATACGTAACAGATAGAGTAGTTGTTGCAGTGTTGGAAGTGATAGTTTAGGGTCTTTACATTGTGAGCCAATGTAATAATACTGGCAAAAATTTGATGTGAAAGCCTGTCATATTTCATTTGACATTCAACTGTTGCATGTTGGGTTTTTTTTAGGTCGCCAGTAGAGTGCAAAAATATTTTATTAAACTGACTAAAGCTGGTATTCCAGTTCCAGGAAGAACTCCAAATTTATATCTATACTCAAAAAAGGTGAGACAATATTACAGCAGAAATTCCATTTTCTATTTTTACATTTGCATGCAAATTGAAACTTAATCATTTATATTTCAATGGATTTGATTAGTCTTGATTACAACTTTCTTACTTGCTAGCTCCACCGATGTATTTCTTAATCTATTATTTTGACATTAGCAACGTAGAGTGAATTGGGTGTTATTCTAATTTCACATCAACACCTGTTAATTGAATAATCTTGGGGAGATGAAGTGTCAGAAAAGAGAACACTGCTTTTAGATTGCAGGCAGACCTAACGGGGCCAAAGGATTGGTCTAGGGTGTATTTTTTCCTCATTTGTAAGTTTACTGAAATTGATCTAGAAAAGGATGATGGGAACTGCACTGGAAGAAGATAAGGAGCCAAATACTTCATATTGTACAGTCATCTTTTAATTAACAAAACCATAGAAAATCAAGTATAATAGCATACTAAACTAGCACATGCATAGACTTAATTCTGAAGTGCTGTGTTTTATTGTGATTTGCAGTGTGTGTGACCATTAAAATAGAAAGCTAATAGAAGCGATCATTGAAATGTAGTGTTTTTCCTGATATTGGAAGGGGTGAGAAAATACAATCCTGAGAAATCTTCTTAATTTGCAAAAGAAAAAAGACCTTAGATTTTTGTGCAGACCAGTCATATATTTTGATGTAAATCGTGTAGTTCTCTTGGGTACTAAAGAGAACTCTAGATATTTGAAGAGGGCAGTCTCAGTGTATATATTTTGTTTGTTTTTGTTTCTGTTACCAGTATGTTTAAAGAGGTTGTTTAAAACCTGTCACAATGGCATTTTGTAGAGTAACATTACTTTCTTTTTTTTTTTTTGCATCCACGTGTCTATGATGTTTTCTGATAATGAATAGAGTAAGCTTCACATTGTGTCTGAAAAACAAACATTTACAAACTTAATTCCTTGAAAGTTTGGGACCTGAAGTTGCTGTCAGACAAGCCTGATAGGAAGATCTGCCACTGCATATCTATAGTGATTTAAAATGTTGCACACACCCAGTTATCCCCTAGTTTTCTCTAAAGTTGTTGCAAAGAAGGAGTGCTTTTATCAGAAACTTTCCAGTGTGCCATCTAACATGGTAATGCCATTTTACTTTTACCAGGAGTTTAATCTGCTATTCTACTCTATAAAAAGAGGCAGGGAGCATGCAGACATGATTCTGCTGCTTCATCTCTTGGAAAAGTGCATTCTGGTAGAAGAACCAGAAAACAAAACAAAACAACTAAAAACAGCTGCAAACACTGGTACCTTAAGTACCTTAAGTACTGTGGTGAGATTCATGTATTACTTGTACATTACTTGTACAGTTTATTGTACTGTGGGGCTAATTTCAAGAGAGGGTGAAAATTTACTTCTGAAAACAATCTTTTATGTTCTGTATGTCACCTTACCATTTTAAATAACCTTAGTCCCACCCCCTTTTTTCTTTCCTCTTAATTTTATTTGGAAAGACTTATGACTGAATGTGAGAAATGCTGCAGGGCAGTATATCACTGTCTGCTGAATAATAGGAGCACTTAATCAGTACACGTGTGACTCTTAACTGCATTTTTCACTAATTTGAACAGTGATCCATGAAGTTCTTTATGCTGTTCTGCTTACATACACAGCACAGTAAAAACTGAAACCATATTTTATAAAATTCTTAACATTTGCAAACTACAATAGAAAAGCTGCCAACTTAGAGATTTTTCTTAAGCTTATATGTAGAACAACTCTAACGCTTAGGTCTCTTTTTGCAGTGTGAGTTTATTTTTATGAGTGAATTGTAAGAATAAGGTCACTGTGCCCTGATTTGTAGCAGGGTAGCTTCTCCATTTTCTATTTGTAACCCACGTTTAAAAAAAAATACACAACAGATGAAAAAATGTAACAAACAGTGTATGTGGGGGATTTGATTTCTCAGTCTGCTGACATAGCTGTCTACTTACAATACAGATTGTATCAGACTGTAGTTATTCCTGGTAGAGAATAAGATATTGTGGCAGAAAGGAAGCGCAAGGGGTATTGAAAGCCTGGATTGTGCTTATGCTGTGCTCATGTTTATTTTGATTCTGAGTATACACATACACTATAAATGGCAGTATCTCCTTTACTGCCAGTAATAGATGTGTAGGTATTGGATGCTGATTCTTAAAGTACACATTTCTGAGGGACTAAAAAACATTGTTATATTTAATGTAAATACTGGTGTCAAAAGAGATTCTTCACACGAGGAGGTACTTCTGTTTCTCCATGGGGATCACCTAGTCTGCTTTTTTGAAATGGTTACTGGGGAGGTGAGAATCCTATTTCGTTCTTCAACATCTTGTTGAACTTACTTATGACATAATGTCTCTTCAGATAAACGGTACAGGAAGTTATGCAGGATACTCCAGTTTATTGTTTAACCATTGCCAGCCACTAGTGAAAATAATACAGAACCGGCGATTTAGAACTCCAGTATTCAGTTCATCAGTTATGACTTACTATTTTTAATATAGTGCTTGTACTCTGTCATTAGTTCACCTTCTTTTAAGCTTAGTCCTGAAGATACACTTCTCAAAGGAAGAATGACTTTTTTAACTGTCTGCTTGTAGGTAGGGTAGATAGGTAGAATCGTCTTAATCAGGATTCTAAGAATCATGTTAAAAAGCAGAGTGATGTTAAAAAAAAGAATTCAAATCCTTGGTTAAATTTCTAGGCCATAACCATGTGAGTGATAGTGCAAGTGTGTAAGTGTAGACACACATTTTTCTTTCTTACATTTCAGATCAAGTATTGGTTGTGTATTACAAAAAATTTATTCTCCAAAAGAGCCCTGATGCACTGGCACAGCTGCCCAGGGAGGTGGTGGGGTCACCGACCCTGGAGGTGTTCCAGATCCATGGGGATGTGGCACTGAGGGACACAGTTTAATGGACAGTAGATGACAGCTTGACATGATTATTTTAGAGGTCTTTCCTTCCTTAATGATTCTGTGATTGTATGTATGCGGATCTGCTTTCCTTATCTAAACAGAATGTTTAAATCATTGTGTCAAATCAAACTGGAACACAGCCTAACTTTACAAATGGAATTGTTCTGGCGCATATCTTAAAGGAAACCAGAAGGGAAGCAAAACATAGGAAGTCAGTGATCTTAAGGCAGGTGAAAAATTCAGCACACGTGATTCAACGTCAGTCTTAAAACAAAATGTTTATTTTTATTCTGTGCATTGTAATTCTCCTGCATAAATGAGGTACCAGTTTCCAGCCATTATTACTTCATATCTTTCCTTGCAAGTAAATGGGGCTAGAATCAGTTCCTTTGGTATTTTTGTCTGCATAGCTACATTTCATCCAGTGTAATTTCTTTGCCTTTTTGAACTCTTCAGCACGTAACATTATTTTAAAATTGTGTATCCCTCTTCAAATAAATGATTTGGTTACAGTGGTACGGATTTGTAACTGGTTTTAGGAACCTTGGAGATACAAATACTTGGTAAATGAGAAAGTAATAACTATGTTAAATATTTATTATGCTTTATCTATATGACAGAACCTAGACAGAGAGCAAGACAGTCCTCTTCTATAATTAGAAAAAAACAAAGAAAAATGCTTTTCATGCTTAGAGTTTTTGATTCACACTGTTTTCTTTAAATTATTGAATATATTCAAGATGCCTAAAAGGTAGTCTGGAAAGGAGCTAAGTAAAAAGTTGAGTCAGTTTCATTCACCAAATATTCTTCTATTTGGTATGAAATATTCCTCCATGGGGAATATGTAATAAGGGCTAAGTGCCTTTAAGTAAACTACTTTCAAATTGCTGTGCATTTTACACCTTCAGACAGCATTACAGTTGAAAGGTTTCAGATGCACGCTAATGGAGTAATTTATCTCTTCTGACATTTCTTGGGTTCCTTTTCCAGTCAGTGGCAATGAAAAAGAACCTTCAGAGTGCATTTATTCCTAACTTGTAGAAGTGTCTTTTGTGGTGGAACGAACTGCTTTTAGCAATAGCTTTTTCACTCCCTAGACTAGAAAAGAAATCTGAACAAAATTAGTCTAGACTTGTATTAATGTGATTCTTGGAAAATCTGAGAACTTGAAGATGTGTCAAGCATGGGGATGCGTGCAAAAGCATTTCGTTGTGTAGTCCCACGCTGGAAATGTCCACTGAGATTTGGAAGTCATTGATATCTTTGCGCTTCGGTTCTCAGTCTTTAAAATTGTGGCAGTTTTTTTTTTTCTGTATTTCTATTATCTCATTTGTTTAGGTGGTTGGGTTTTTATGATGAGAGCACTTTCTTGATAGGTTTTTACCAGAGCAGTGTTCCGCTGTTTGTCTCTTTCACTTCCTATTGGGAAAAAAACTCCACAATATGAGGCTATACAAAGCTCTGATACAGAGATATAAGTAAACATAAAGGGAAAGATGATGCACTGTTGTTCAGTGAAGGAAGGACTTTTTGACAAGGTTGTGTTTGATAAGGATTGCTTAAATGGTAACTAAGTAATGTCTTTTAAAATGTACCATTTTTCCACTGTAGTCATCAAGTAGACGGCAGCACCCTTTAAATAAACATCTTTTCAAACCTTCAACTTTTATGACATCGCATGAACCTCCAGTTTATATGGATGAAGATGATGACAGATCCAGTTTTCACAGCCATATGGATATTGCAGCAGAAGAGGAAGTATCGGTATGTCATTTAAATCAGTCAGAGAATATATTCTTTACTGTCATCTAAACTTTTCAAATGAATAATGTGAGGATTAAGCATCTGTCGTAAAATGAATATCACTTAAGTATTATAGTCAGATTCATGAGCCATTTTGAACTGCAAACACATTACTATAAAGGTCCACAATTGCAGAAAATTTAGACCAGATCAGAAAGGAAGAAAAGGAAGTAATAAAGAGTTCTGTGGTGAAACAGCTTCTAAAATGTTTTAGTTATATAGTTTCAAAAAGTCATCTGACATAAGATCAGTCTTAAAATCACATAAACTGTATAGATGTGATTCTAGTTAAAGCTGTGTGGTATTGCATACAGTCCTGGTAAAATCTGAATTCTGTTGGCATCATTGCTTTTTGCCTTCTTTCACTGGCAGAATTAATTATGCATTTTTTTTCAATCTGCTTCAAAGCACGAACTAACAGACTTGAGCCCTCAAGCAGCAGACTCCGGCAGATATCCTATCCCAGTGTGTCATTACATCGTGCAGCGTTCCAGTTTCCTATTTTATCATATGCAATAAGTCACGTCTAAGTTCTTGTGATTTTACATATATCCATACAGTGGTACTGTATCCTACTACTAAGATGTTTGGCGAGGTTCACAGCTGGTGTGAATCACTGCAGCTTTACTGTGCTTAGACCAAAGGACGTGACTTGTAACTTTTTTTTGGTGAGCCTCGTGCCATCTTGTGTGTGAAAAACTTGTTGCATAATAGAAGTATTAAGGCCACGCAGGATAAGCCCATTCTTTGCTGACTTTTTTTCTTACGTGCATTGCAGAGTCTTCCCTAAATTCTTAAATTTCCTTATCTATTACTCAGTCTTAAATTGCATCTTCGCTCATACTCTGTCTTCTCTCTGTGATGGCCTTTTTGTCTATAGGCATTTCCAGTAATTTTTTTATTCCAATATGTATCTTAAAAGGCATGGGAAGAAAAATGCAGATTAGAAGAGCTGCAGATCACCATAATTTTTATTACTATTATTAATCTCAATTGAACTGTTTTTGATCAAACATTCCTTTATCCTGTATTATTTTTTTAAATAGTTATTCTCTCTGTTCCTAATATTCTCCTAAAACATTTTGTTTTTTTCCTGTGGTATCCTAACTCTAGTAAATAGGGGCCAACTAAGATTTATTTTCATGGTTTTGATAGAAATTGCTGTTTTACTTTTTTGCAGTGATAATGGTGGATGTGTGCCCCCTCTCCCTGGTTTCTTTTTTTTCTTTTTCTTTCTTTTTTTTTTCACCCCAAATTTGGCTTAATCTTTTCTTTCTTCACTAGTGCAGCATTTCCAGATGGATATATTTCTGGCTTGCAGTAATGTAGAAAGACACAGGTGAGCTCAGTTATCAGAAAGATCCCCATTATCAATGCAAAATAGCAGCAATTTAGAAGAAAAAGAGATCATGAACTATAATCAAAGTGAATATACTGGAGTCTGCTTCAATCTTAAAAAAATCATAGGATCATAGAATATCTGAGTTGGAAAGGACGCTCAGGGATCGTCGAGTCCAACAAATCAGGTCTCTTAGTGACAGCTGGTATCTCAGGGAAAAATACTGTGCACTGATGTGGTCGAGAAGATATTTGGTGTAGCTAGAAAATTATAGGAAAAGTTTTCTCTGAGTTCTTCACAATAGAAGTACCAGGTGGTGTTTCCTTGTAAAAGCAAAAGATTTTGTCTGGGCATTACCAGCTGACTGGCATAACCATTCCTCAAACATCACTGTAGTATGAATTTAATTATTCTCAAGTGAAAACCCTCTGTTCTCAAAAGAGAGAATTTAACTTTCAGTTATAATTACTTCACGGTGTGAATAGTCTAATTATTCTAGAATACAGTGTACTAATCCAGAATCAAGTGTCCACACAAGGAGCTGTTGTAGCATATTTTATTCAATATATGATTATTATTATTCCAGGCATTTTTTCTTAGTAAAACTTATATTTGTGTAAAAGGTGAATTTTATTTTTCTTAATAGGAAAAAAGTGGAGTTTATTACAACAAAATGTAATTGTGTCATTTAACCTTGTTGGGTTTTTTTTTTCCCAGAGTATCTGCAGTCCAGCCCTTTAAATATTTTCAGAATTACAATTAAATATTTGAAATGGCCCTTAGAAAAATACTTAGCACTAAAGAGCATGCCATTTTCCCTCTTTTCCTTCAGTAAACTTACTAAATAATGCAGACATTTCAAGCTTCACAGATTTTTAAAAGGGAATTGAGATAATGTGTGTAGGTTACATTCAGAGAAGTATTACTTGTAATTCTTTTTCATAACTGAACGTGCCTACCAGTATGGCCCATACAGACTTTGCATCTTTGAGGACATCTGACGTCTACCAAGTACAGCTGCTGCAATTAAATAGCCATCTTGAAGTAGGCATCTGAATTAGAGTGAGAATTTCTGTCTTCTCATAACATACAGGTCTTCAATCTTTGCTGAAGAAAATTGGATGAGAAAAATCAGAAATGGTGTTTTTTATTTAAAAAGAGAATTATGTGTTTTAAGTCTTTGTCAAAGTTGAATGGGATATAAACTTTTGTATAGAAATCCATTTTCTCAAGCTATTAAAAGACAGCATGAAGTTAAGGGAATTAGGAGTGGTCACAAGATGAAATAACTTTGAAACTTCTGCTCTTACAATCATGGAATGATATTTCTCAACGCTTTTTATTCTTACAGGTAAAGGTGAGAATCTAATACTGTTAAGATTGGCTTTATTGATTGAGAAGTACATATAACTAAAGCTTGATACTGTCTTGATTTATGGGTCTTTTAAGAATATAAATATAGGACTTAACAATATAAATATAGAACTTAAAGTTAGGCACTGCTGTCTTCTTTACCCTACAGCAAAGCTATTCACTGGAAGAAACTTGTTTGCGTGGTAAAGTTTTGGTATAATGCAAATAATAAATGATTAATTGCAGAAAATAAAATTTAAGTTAGTTGTGTGTACTTTTTTGCTGTGTCTTTAAATATAATTTCCCAGTTTGTCTCAGAATATATTGCCAACTTTTTCTCAGAAGATAATTATACTTAGTGATTTGTGAAATATATATTACTAGTTATACTAGTTTACTTATAGTAAATAGTATTTCTCTTTTTTTAACCATGAACAGGATGAAGAGAGTATTCCAATAACATATCGTGAGTTACCTGAATACAAAGAACTGTTAGAGTTTAAAAAATTGAAGAGACAGAAACTACAGCAGATGCATGCAGAGAGTGGATTTGTGCAGCATGTGGGATTCAAGGTAAGCTGATGCTCTGCACTCTGCTGAGTAACAGAAGAAGTCTTCAAAGATAACATGGTTGGAATTTCCTAAAAAGGCTTTGCTTAGTACGCCAACTGTGGTTTGATAATTCTTGTTCACAGTGTCTGCTTTTCCTCATCTTTAATCAGAACAACCCAGATAATTCACTCCTTCCAGTACCTCAGGTTTCACACAATATGTAGAATGCTGTATGAAAATTAATAAGCATGCTAACTTTTCCTCATTCATAGTATGAAAATACAACTCTAGAGCTAGGTTATATCACTACAGAATTCTATTTTGGCATTGCACTCTGTCTTGCCAGTGATTCCCTGATAGTAATTCTCTGATTTTTGGAGTTCTTTTTCCTGCACCTTAGGCCAAGGAAAGGACAGTAAGAGAGTGACTGTTTTGTTTGTTTTTCACTACAGAGAGAAAAGGTAGCAGCTTCTTATTCCTATCAAGTAATGCTTGCAGAAGTTGAAACAGTTCTGTAAGACAATGTTTATGTGAAATTAAGAAAATAAACTCAGAGTTAAAATAGTGTGTTGTCCCCGTGTCAGCCATGTCATAAACCATGTGAAAGACAAGACATTCTCTAAATTAGGTTTTCTGGTTTGCAAGATATTTTTGTTGTGACTGTTTGCTATGTTGGAGCAGCTTCTTTGCCTTGTTAAAAGTATTAGGCCAGCTACATTTATTTTCTGATAACCATCTATATAGGAATGCAAAAACATACAGTTTAAAGTTCAGTTCAGAATAACTGGAAGATTGGGATAGCCTCATTAGCGGACACCGATAGACTTAATCATGTTGTTAAGTTGCCAAGGCTTCCTTCTCTCTCCCTCAAGTTTTAGTGGTTTTGTTCCAAAAAATATTAAAATTTTGATCAGGTAGAGCAGCCTTCTAGGCAACAAACTAAGTACTTTGTTCTACATAATGTTTTATATGAAATAATACTGAAAAGTAAATTGGCATTATGTACTGTCAAGCATTAAAAGTTTGAAGGTTTCTTTGCAACTCCAATTTGATTTGATTATGCATTATAATCTATGAAATTACATGATTATGTACAGTTTTCCCTCAGGAGTGTGCCTTGCTTAGTGTACAGGCTGGACAATAGTCACCTAATAAGCATCTTTTCAGAACACCTAGTTCTGCATGGCCTTCAGCCTCATTTAGAACACATTATTCAATCTCTACTTTAAATATTGAATTATTGAATCACATGTGGGCTTTTTATGGCTTTCATTGCTTTAATATCAAAATACTTTGCAAATGCTATTTTTTTTAATAAAATGAAAGGTGTGGTATTATTTCTGATTCACAGAGGAGTGGGAAGCTGGAGCGCAGAAGGGTTAAGGGTTTCCATTATTTTTGGCTCTGAACTCGGGATAACTGAAACAGGATTTTTTATTTTTCATTATAATATAGTATTATATTGAATTCTGTATTTCCAGAGAAAAGCCCTAAGTATGCTTACAACTTCCTCCTTATCAGCCCTCACACTCTGAAAGCTGTCATTGTGAAGGCATGGGATACAGCTGTGACAAAGTTTCTTAGTAAGGTGTTTGTAACCCTGAGTTGATTGTTTGTGCTCAGGAGCAAATTCCTCTGCAAGTGAGTTTCACAGATGGCACCCAAAGCTCTCTCAGAGCACTTCATGTCTTGAATGAAGGAGAATAAGCTATGTGAGCACAAGCTTGTTTCCACATTTTTCTTTCCTTTTCTGTCCTGTCCCTGCAGCACTCTTCTGGTTTAGATTTTGAAAAGTTCTTGCCTCAAAGTCCTATTTTCTAAGTTTTATCTTTTATTAAATCTCTTTTCATTTCTGCTCCTCCTCTCCAAAGTCATGAAGTCTTCATTCACTCTTCTTGTTCCATTTTTAGTTTTTCTTCTCTTCTTCCATTTACCTGCTCTTAATGTGGGTGATTCCTCTGAGGGGAATAGTTCTTACATTCTCATTCAGCTTAAGGTTCAGGTTTCTCTTCCTTTATCTGAACCTGTTGTCCCACTTGCTTTTCAACCACCGCTGCTTGCTTCTGTCCTGGAAAGTGGATCTGCATTAAGATATTTCACGTGGTTGGACTTAAGCTACAGAAACATCTTTCAGCCATATGAGGATAAGCAGTGACTACAGGCAGGACTGGGTGTGCTTTTGTTGAGCAGGAGGACAATGTCAGTGTGTGGAGCATTCAGGTAGTGGGAAGCAAAGCCAAGAGAAAGGTTGATCAGTCCTCAGGGAGAAGGACCTGTCTCCGAGTATGAGGACTTCTTTATCCATGAACACATTATGGTCTGCGAGGAGATGAATTCAGCTGTGCATGCAAGCAGTAATCAACCTACATATGTGCCTTCATATTTGGCATATTGATATATACTGTTACTGGCTGACGTGAATACAGTTGGTTTTCTTCAGTACTCTTCAATCTGCTTCACAGTGTGATAACTGCGGAATTGAACCTATTCAGGGTGTTCGGTGGCACTGCCAAGACTGTCCTCAAGAAATGTCCTTGGATTTCTGTGACTCTTGTTCTGACTGGTGAGTAGTATTCTTCTCTACTTGTTATTTGTAATTAACATGAATATATGTGTGGCTTAATTGCAGTGCATGTTGGGTATCTACTCAAGCGTAGGATACATATCCCATGTTGAGTGAAGTGAAAGATTCTTTAGCGTATATTTGTGGGAGATATGCACCTAGGACATGCTTAAGAAATATGTGAAAAAAATAACAACAATGCAGTGGACAGATTCAGTTCAGTACTGTTAAGTAGTGGGGGAAATTGCATTTTGTGAAATAATTTTTCAGTGTCAAATTTGGTATGAGCCTGTTAATGTGATCAGTATTTCTGAAAGTTAAAAATTAAGAAAGTATTTAACTTTTAAACTGTTATCTTTTTCTTTCCCTTGCAGTCTGCATGAAACAGAGATTCATAAGGAGGATCATCAGTTAGAACCTATTTACAGAGCAGAGACGTTTTTAGACAGAGACTACTGCATGTCCCAGGGCACCAGTTACAATTATCTTGACCCAAACTACTTTCCAGCAAATAGATGACATGGGAAGCAGATCTACAATCTTGGGCTTACTATACTATTTGAAAAATAACAATGGCACCATTGTTAATACTGTGCACATTTTGGAAAGACTGTCTGCTTTCCCTGAAATGTCGCTCACAGCATGACAGCTTCCTGGGTGTACTTGTCAAACTACAGCTTTGAGCTGTCATGGTCCTAGATCACTGAACAGCAGCTGAACATTCCTAGTGTGCAGAAGGTTTCACTGGGAGACTTTTCTTTCACCACGTTAGTCATTTTTAGGTGGTGAATCTAAACACAAAAGAAAAACATACAAAAGGGTGAGCCAGAAATGAGAGCACACATTGAAGATAGAGTAAATTCCAAAGGCATTGAAGAACTCGGTTATAATGAGATCCAGAGGAGATGAAGTATTTATATAAAAACAGTTTAGTAGCTTGCAGTTTTGTTGTGAAATAGTTTTCAGCACAGTAACTGACTTCTTTAGGCAAGGTTTTAACCAATGACAGTGTTTGCTTCTAGGATGTACTCTAAAAAATGCTCACTGTCTCAGCGATGGTTGGTTACAGGCCTTTATTAAATCGGAGCTGCTTAATCACATTGACTTTCAATTTTTTTTATTTTTTATTTTTAAACCACGATGAACTCTATTTACCAACAGTGAAGCACTATAGGAGGCAACTGTGGCATTGCTTCCTTAACCAGCTCATGGTGTGTGAATGTTATAAAATTATCACTCAGATATATTTTTTAAATGTAATGTTATATAAGATGATCATGTGATGTGTACAAAATATGGTGAAAAGTGCCAGTGGTAGTAACTGTGTAAAGTCTCTAATACTCAACATTAACTCCTTTAAAATAAAATACACAGCCTTCTGCCTCTGTATTTGGAGTTGTTAGTGCAACTCATCAAAGAAAACTGCCTAATATAAATCATATATATGGTAATAATTTTTCCTCTTTTGTAGTCTGCACAAGATCCATGAAAGATTGTATTTTTATTACTATTTAAACAGTGATTAAATTTAGCCTGAGCAGTGAGCAAGGGTTCACATGCATTCTTTTATACTGCTGGATTTTGTTGTGCATCATTTAAAACATTTTGTATGTTTCTTCTTATCTGTGTATACAGTATGTTCTTAAATAATGTTCAATTGTCAGGAGAACTGTGAGAAATAAACTATGTGGATACAGTCTGTTTATATATAGAATGCTTGCTGTGACTTCCTTTCTGTGTAGTTTTGACTTTTTAATCAGAATTGAGAACATGAAAAGGACGTTTTAATATGTCGTACAAATATTCACTATGCAGACCTGCAAGATGACAGAGCCTTCCTCTGCTGTGAGTTCAGTGGGAACCGGTGGCGTTCTGCGCCCACTGAACTGTGCTTTGCCTTTTGCAGGATTGGCATTTTAGTTTTCTCCTGTCTTATTCATACTTGGTTCTTTCAGATTTCAGCGAATCAGACTTACGTAGCTTTGGTACACTGTATACCATCGTCTGAGAAGCTTTGTAATTACTGTGACATATTTTTAGTTAATATATTTTTTATTGAAATGTATAGCTGGTGATTCAGAAATACTTGATTATTTTATAACTGTAGTAGACTTCCAGTTGCTTTAAAACTTGAATATTCTGAGTAATTAGCTATAAAGGAAAGTAATTTGACTTAAAAATGGCAATAAGAAGGGTAATTGGCTGGCTGCACCTAAGACCTTTAATTATAGCCTGATCAGTGTTAACTTTCGCAGTGGCATGTGGGTGTAGTCATTTTCTGCTTCAGAGAAAAGTGAGTTTAAGCATTTAATCTATTTAGAAGGTAATAGAGTACGGTTACTAGAGCACTGAGCAAGCATCCTGTGTAAACATCTCACATATCTTGTATACTTAGATAAATCTAATAAACCTTAGAAAATACAACAGAAACGTTCACGAGATGTATTTCAGTTTCCTCTCTAATTCAAAAGAAGCTCTGAAAATCTCTCGTGCAATGAGGGAGTGTGAGAGACCATTTATGCTGTTTGTAAGAAGGTGGAGTTGGTGAAGATGTATTATCAGGGAGAGAATCTGCGATAACCTGTTTGTTTTCTGTTGATATCCTGAAAAAATAATTGGAAGGAAGTAGCAGAAATTAGCGAGCATGTGATTGAATGCAGATATCCAGGCATTGATTTAGATAGCTTGGGAAGAAAAAAATCCTTATTGTGCTTTGAATGAGATTGGAAGCAGAAGGAGAATTTGAAATCTGAATCACTTAACAAAGAAGCGTCTTGGATAAGTCCTTTTCTAATTGAATGTGTATAAATATTTATATTGCCATATGCATGCGTATACAGCTATTTCTCTTGCATACATTATGGGCAAATGCAAGTAGATTTCTAACGCACATACCCCCGATCGAGCATGGGATTCTTTGGGGTTTTTTTTCCACAGAAAAGACCAGAAAAAGCAGAAAGAAGAATTAAACTGAAACTGTATGTTAAATAATCTTCGTATTTATTTATTTTTAATTAGCAGCTGATTCTTCCTTTTAATTCCTATCCTGGCAGTAATGATACTCCACATGTTTAGACCTGTGTTGTCATGACAAGTAACAAAAAAAATTACTCCAAAAAGCTACTCAGATGAATTTGCAGCTTCAGGGTAGCTGCAGATTTTTAAATCTTATTTTTCCTAAGTACTGCACAACACAGCTGCTGGTGCTTCGAGGCTCAGTGTAGAAAAACCTGCCTTTTTCCAACTGATGAATTATGAAAGTCACTTGCTTAAAGCTGTTGTACTGCAGATGTTACTGGTCACGTAATGCCACTGTTCTGGAGCTGGAAAAGCACTTCCTAGAGCATCAGAGGTAAAATGTAGTCTATAAAAGGACCCAGGGAAGGAGGAACATCCTGGATGTGAAGGATAAGAACGTATCTAATACACTCCTTTGAAAAATAATTGAATTAGCATTTACAGGGCAAATGCAAGGAAACGAAAGAAAACAGAAGAACCTGCCCTGAGTGGAAAAAGGACATACTTTGTAAGCATGCTAATTTGAGCTATATTTTCAAGTTATGTACTGTGCTTTAAAAAGGATTAAACCCACGTAAATTATAACAAATGGTCACTTCTCATTTTTGTACGTTTTATTTGTATTATGTCCTCATTACAAGAAAAGTAACTTTAAAAGTACAAATCTGCCGCATCGAGTACAGCTTTGACAGAGAGAGCAGTCATGCAACCCGCTTCAACTGAGCGTGTCCAGCGGTTCCAGTAAGGGGATGCAGTTTTACAGGAATGTCAAACAAGCTTTTATCAGTAAACCAAAGAAATGCTACAATATTTCAGTCAACTTAATGGAGATACGATAGGATATTTACAGATCTTTTTTTATTTTTTGCACATATTATGGATATAGCCTACTAAAAAAGCAAGCAATATGAATCAAATAATCCCTGATCCCTGAATTACTGGGTTTTTTTTTCCTCTTCTCTGTCATTTTCAAAGTTTTGGCAATGTCAGTACAGGACAACAGATGATGATCTCAATTTTGCATGTGTAATCTTTTTGTAGATTAAGAGCGTCTTCATACACTGGTTCGTGGTCAGCTTTCTATGTAGACTTCAATATATTAAAACTCTGTTATTGTGAATATTTTCCAAACCGCACATTTAATGGCGCTGTGCAGTCATTATTTTCAACTCAGTCTACAAAATTAGGAAGCCATCATTCATAACACCCCACAATTTCTCACAGAAGATGGGGCTGTCTCAAACATGGTGTCTGCTCTGTGGCAGTGGATCAACGGACTGACACCATATTCAGTAATAGCTTCACTTATTTTTTTTCCTACTCCTGTTCTGAGTGTTCTGGGGATGTCTGGAAACTGTACTTAAATATCTAGCTTGACTAATTCCAGCTGTCTTACAGCGGAATGAACAGAGAACAGATTTCAGTCACTAGAAACCAAGAACAAGCTAAGTGATACCACAAAAATTCAATACTGTTAATTAAAGTAATAAACCAAATTGTATGCAGCATTCTCGATGTACAATACAGCGAGTAATGTGGTTGAAGAGCTCACTGCTGATCAGGCAACGTGTCTGACTTCCAATCAAATATACAAGATGATGAAATACAAACCAGAGCGCTGTTCACCATGCTGCTTTTAGCCCGTGAGGAGCAAACAACCAATGAAACGTACGGTTCTTAGTGCGAGTTAGCATACAGGCTGCTTCCTATTAAGTGTGTTGTCTGAGCAGAGGAGATTTCGTCCAAAATAACATACCACATGCACAAATTCCAGATACCTCCCAAGAAAGCAGTATTGCTTTGAGGAGCATTTTATTCATGGCTGCCACGTGCACACGTGAAGCTGTGTACGCACCACACCGCTACTGCGTTTCTGTTGCAAATGCTGCTTCTTCCTTTTTCAGAAAAGAGTCAATTGACTTGCAGACTTCCAGAAAAACACCCTCTGCTGTTCCTTCTGCATCAACCTGCCAAGGAGACAAAAAGCAATAGTTTTGATTAAGTTATAAAGGATTATCTTAAAATAACACAGAGGAAAAAAAAAATACAAAAAAAGATCCAGTATAAAAGAGAAGTTCTGTTTCATGTTATAAACAGTGTTGAGGAACAGCTTCCATAAAAATCAGCGACCAGTTCCACAGATTGATGTGAGAAGAATCTGAAGGTTCTCTTGTCTGGAGCAAAGTGCATTGATCAAATGAGGGAGGTTAAGCTCTCTATCCAGAGTACTCATTTTAAAGTAAAATGACACCTTTGATATACAGAAAACTTTCAAAGATCATCAGAAACTATTTTAACATGTAATACCCTCCAAAAGAACCTTAATAGGATAGCTTTGAAACTATACCATTGATTAAACGAATAGCGTTGACTTGTTAATTTATTTCTTGTCAGGTCTGAAGTGTCAGTGTGAAATGCTGTGTCTGACCCAAGGACAGTGAGCTGCCACAGGTCTGTTTCTGGGTCTTTGTATTTTCAAGTTTGCTGAACTGGCTCTGGTTCTCTTAGGTCTTTGGGCGTGTTTTACAGCAGCGCTCATTTTGTTGTTTGACTGTGACTTTTGTTGAAAATGTTTGGCTTTTTTATAATGCAAAGATTCTGTTTTGACTTGAAGTTCTCCAGGACGTTGATGTTATTTTCTTGTGAACTAAGTCCAACAAAAACAAGGCCAAATTGTTATTCCATTCAGAGGAACAGCGTGCTGCACTGTAGTGACAGGGAACATCACTTGCAGCCATTAATGCTTCTGGGTGCTACCTACAAAACATAACGTTGCGTCAGGATTTTTGAGCAATGCCCATGCTATGCAAGTTAAGTAATCCATGGGGAAGGTGAACTTTTGTCTTCACCACAGTGGCAGAAGCAGCTTTCCTGCTGGCTTGTGCACACCATGCCCATTGCACCCAGTGGGTATTCAGTTCCTCCCACATGGAACAGTTCCTCCCTGGTGAGGGTCTGGCGATTCTGTACCCAAAATTTTGTTTCACCTCTGCTTTGCTGTGCGTGGTGTTCCACGCATGCATGCCGTAATTTCTACACATTCTGATTAGATCCATGAGAAGTTTCCTGAAGCCTGTTTTTCTGAGCTATGTGCTGCATTTTTATCTCCAAGGTGCTGACTAGGATGCCAGACAACTGTCGTGTTCGCAGAGAACATTCCAGTCCATCGTTCTTTCTGCCACCTCTTTGTTCTGCAGAGGAAAAGGAACTTCAAACTCCAAGGAGAGTATTTTTGAAATAGGCAATGAAATTCCCTCAGACACAGTGTTGTCTTGCAGCCAGCTTCTGTATAGCCTGTCTGCACTCAACCTACATGCTTCTGGTCTGATGACAACCAGGTGAGACTAATCCTCCGAGGGCAGTGTGAACCTGATGGCAGACAGCCTGTTCCCTGCCAGTCTAACCAGGTCAGCCTGGGCAGATACTTTGTTCCTGAGATGGGCGGCTCAGTCACACCTGAAACGTAACTGCCGTACAGTTGGATGAAGCATGTGGGATTATGGCTTGATAGCTGGTACATTGGGTAGGCATTCTTCAAGATGTTATCTCATGTCTGTGGAAACGGCTGCCCTCCTCTTCCTCTGATTCCTCCCAGAAAGCTGACATAATGGGGCTGTGGCTTTCAGGGAATTAAACAGCACTGTGTGAATGCTGCCTTGAACAGGCAGCTTGGAGCCCGAGGCAGTAAAAAATGTGAACGTATTCTCTCCAGCTCCTGCAAGTAACGGTTATCTGTGCTGGAGCTGCAGGGTGCGTGCCAGCCTGTTGTGAGCATTTGGTGGCTCCTTCTCCTAAACAGCTCTGATAGTGAAGAAAAATGCAGAAAAGTGTTTAGTACTAAATGTGATACTTTGCTTATATATATCTGAGCTTATATAGATTATCAAATACACTCATTTACATATATACATACAATTTCTGTATACACTTACATTTATGTATATAAACGTATGTGTATTTGATGAATATATGCATCCTTTCCTCTCTAAATATGTTGGTTTCTTTTTTAATCTTTATTCCATAAATGCAGCTGAATTGGATAACCAGTTTAGCCTCATCAGTGCAGCTGCCTTGCCACAGGTGTCTCAGTGCCCTTTTCTAGAGCTGGGATTGATACTGAGGTCTAGGTATAAGCAGCTGTGGGGAAGAATCAGATTTATGAACTTAGAAATTGCTGCCCTTTTATGACTGACTGTAATGCTGCCTTCCTAACAGTCACAGTAGAATATGGACAAGTTTGACTAATGACAGCCCGGCGCTTCTGGTGATGGCCTCCCAAATAACAAAGGTCCAATTCATAAAGCTAACATAACATTGTAGCACAAAACTAACTTAATGTGGCACTTCTTCACAGCCAGTACTGCACCAGTGGCACTCTGCAGTTCCAGGAGAGAAAACTGTATTCTTCAGATTATAAGACAACTCATGAACCACGACTGTTTTCAAAGTTATTCAAGGCTATGTTCTTATGTCAAAAGCAAGATCTAGATACAGTTTTATATAGTGCTGCTTGTTCTGAAATGTCAATATGGCTCTAGATAACTTCTAATATGGAACAGTGTAATGAGCTTATATGAAATGATTAAAATAATCATCTTCATAATACAATGTTGCTCATTCTAGGATTAAAATCAGCTAATTACATTTACTGTCATCAAATCTCCACTTGTTGTAGGTTTGGGAGTCTAGAACCCTACATATATAATGCCACTGAGAAGAAACTGCCTGAGGAGGGGATGGCTGAGGACTGTGGTTGTCACAAAGTCAGACCAAGATTGGAATAAACTCAGTGGTTAGAAGCTTCTTGTTGCAGTTAGTCAAGGTCAGCTGTGTTGTTGCTAACATTCTTATCTTTGTCATTAAGTAAGAAATCCAGAGGAGACATGCTGCTGCTCCGATTCACGTTTGGGGTGAACTTACCTCTATCTATTATCTATAACCCTACCACTGATGTTTCTGATATACTTTTCCACACTGGTTTTTTATCTAATGGATCAAACCACCAAGGGGAGTGACAAAGAAATGCATGTTCTTTTGTTCCTCAAGTACTTATCTGCTAGGGTCAATGACTTTGACCACCTTTCGAAAGATGGAACTAAATTACATATCTACTGTCACTATAACCATTGATCATCCCTTCTCTAAGGGAAAATTTCACATTTGCCCCTCCCTAGAGGAACTTCAGATAGGGGGTATTAGCATGAGAAGGTTCAGAAATGGAAGATCATGAGGTGGTGGGTGTTTGCTGATTCAGTGTGGCCATCTGCTTGCAGTTGTGTTTGTTTTGTAACGTTTACAGGAAATGTTTATGATAAGAATCAAATAGTTTCTACTTAACCAGTATGTAACTTCACCTGATTTTAGAAAAAACAAAAACCCAACACTGTAACAACACTATGAGGAAGAAGGAGAAAAAGAAGAGAAAGGGAAAAAAATGAAGAAAAAGAAAAAAGAAAAAAATAAAGACGACAAAGAGGAGGAGAAAAGAGAATGTGTTTTGACTTATATTGAATCTACAGTGTTGTGCAGTCTGAAATAATTAAGGTTTTTGGACATCCTTGAAAACCTGCTCTGGGATTTGCTTGTTTCTTATAGTAATATTCCTTTTCCTCAGATGTCTGTTTGAATTGGGAACTTGTATTTAAGACATCCTCTATTTTGATGTTAGGTACATAGGATCAGTCTTGTCTTGCTTGACTAGCAAAGCATTGCTCTCCTGTATTACTTATTACCCTCCTACCTACTATCACTTGAAAAAAGCTTTGAAGTATGAGTCAAACATTAAAAGCAATCTTCTGATTTCCTTTCTTCTCAATTGACAGAGGGCCATACATTCAAAGATATTTAAATCTAGGCACAAGTACATGCCTACTAAATTTTCAAACACACTTTTCTGTCCAGCTGCCTTTGAAGTTACTGAGAAATAAATTTTAAAACAACAATATCTACCTGCTTACTACAGCTGTCATAATACAGTTCATTCATCTGAAACATCTGCTTCCCACAGAATTAGGTAACTTGCAACTGTTGTTTTTGTGAGCACTGCTTTCAGCACTCAGATTCCCAACAAGCTCCTTGTTAAAAAGCATCTACCTGTCATTAGCAGCAGGGGGATGTTCTGTAATTCTGTAACTGACCATAAAAGCAATTATGAAAAACTAAACTATATCTCCTAAACATGATTAGTTTTTAAATTAATTGGAAATATCCTAACTCATAATTACAACTACTTTGCCTTCCAGAACATAATTTAGAATCTTGATGCCTCAGCAGAAAAGGGCACAGAGGACACTGTCATTCTTTGCCCTTTGTTTTGTCAGTTCCACCCTTTCCTTGTAAGTACATCCTGTGAGTCAGATCACAGGTCTTCCTATGATGAGCGGCTGGAAGACCCACCAGTGTTTATTCCTGTCAGGTTCACAGATATTCATCTGCATACAAAGGTTTCACCTTCTGTGCATATCTTGTACTTGCACTGCTGTGTAGAAACACTGACAGGTAATCTTGGTCAAAGGGAAATCTGAAACAGTTCTGATCTTCTGGTAGCTTTGTCAGGTCACCATTCTTGTTCAGAGATCAGCAGAATGGAAAAATGCTCCATTTTCATGTATCAGATTAGTTATTTATTGTGCATCAATGCACAATAACTCTGGGTTTAGAGAATGCCATAAAATTCTCATTGCTTAAAATGAGAATGCTGTTGCAACCACATACCTTTGTCTTTTCCATGTGAATAGAGCAAAGAGACAGCAGACTGCAGACAAAGCTCAGTCAGACCTGAATTTTTTTGTCTCCAGTGGGTTGAGGAGGCTCCTGCCACTCATGCGTAAGGCCATTTTGCATGCAAAGAATGAGCAAGCTAATTTGACAAAGTCGTCTCAAGCACACCTTGATGCAGCACAACAAACCAGTTCCTCCACTGAGTGCATATCATTTCCATGTCAAACCCTTTGCTGGCCTTATGCCCTGGTCTGAATTTTACATTTGCATATTTAATTTCCTGCCTGTTTCAGGACTGAAAACTTCTAGGCTGGATTGGACAAGTTAAACACATACCACCATTGCCATGTGCCACATACCACCGATCCATGGAAAACTGCTCAACTCTAAATACACTTAAAATGGAGCAGTCGAATCATACCAATGTGCCAGAGCAATTTTCTTGTTAATTAAATCTATTTAACAATTCTGACTTTCTCCTCTGTGACAAAGCTGGGACTGACTGCTATAATTAAGCCCTACAAGACAAAAAACACCACTTCATTTAGAATTATTACTGTGCTTAGTCACACGTTGCAGTAAGGTGGCTAAAAAAGGTTGATGCTGAATTTCAATAGCAGTTAGGTGGGATTTAGGCTCTTAAGATTCCTCTAAAAATCTCAACATCCACTCTAATGGATTCCTAAGAAAGACCCTGACTGAAATCTCCAGGGACACACAGCTCACGTAGGCCCTCCACAGAGGCAGGGCAGTGGAAGGATGCCACTACACCAGACACAATGTTTGAGTTGTGTGACTGACCAAGTCAGACCGTATGAGTAAACTATCTGGGATCTCTTATCCACGAAAATTATCAAGCAGGATTTCTTATACAGGCATTCCTTCAAGAAGAAAATTTCTTTCAAAATATTTGGTGCATTTACAAAATTGAATTGTTATTATTTTTTTAGTTATTCTAACAGTATACACATTGCAGAACTGGTGAGGAGAATCTGAACCAGAATAGTTATTGAAGTCAACCGGACTGTATGAGTAAGTGCTTGTACCTACCTCTTGACTTTGACTGTATGTGGAAATTAAACTGTAGAATGGATTCCCACAACTGTTCAACATAGAATCATAAAATTGTAGAATCGTTTGAGTTGGATGGGATCTTTAAAGGCCATCTAGACCAACTCCTCCGCAATGAGCAGGGATATCTACAGCTCAATCAGGTGCAGTGAGCCTGGTCCAAATGTCTCCAAGGACAGGGCTTCCACCATATCTCTAGGAAATCTGTTCCAATGCCTTACCACCTTAATTGTAGAAAACTTTTCCCTATATCTAATCTAAGATGACTTACACTGGGTTAAAAAAAACCACCTCCCTCTCCCATAAACAATAAAGTGTTACATGCGTCTTGTATGTAAGCTACACTGACTTCTGCTAGTCGCTGCGCACATACCAGAGCTGCTGGCCTGCACATGATTCTGTCTGAGGGTGACAAGAGTAATATGGGAGGACTGATTTTAGAAGCCAATTTTGCTGAATATTTTTGCAGTGTTCTCCAAATGCTGATAAATAGCTGAACAGGTACTTGTCCACATCATAAGGGTTTGGTGTGTGGGGGAGGTCTCTCTACTTACATTTAAAATGGATGCACATCTTTGAGAGCAGATGTGTATTTTTCAGTTTAGTAAAAAGGGGATGAGGTAGACATATCTATGTGGAGTACCTGTGTTCAAGAAAATAGAACACGTTTTTCAACCTTAAAAGGACATTTTACATGGTGATGTTTATAAAGCTGATTTTGCAGAGCTTTCATACCCAATAGTTCCACTCAGAGGATGGAAATATGCTAAACACCTACATTCATCAGAAGGAAGTACAGACACCGTGCAGACACTGTAAGAAAAAACAGTGTATGCACTGTTCAGGCAAAGCATGATTACTTTTTGACATGCAAACACATGATGTCACTTCCCACAAAAGTGATGGTAAAAGAGTGCAAAGCACACATCCAGTTCTGACCCATAGACGAGGCAAGTTCCTTGAGGAACTAATGAACTATGAACTTGCAAGAAAAGGCTGCATGTTTTGTCACTGCATAGATTGCATAAGATATAAAGAAGGAACACACAGCAGAAGTATTAAGGAATTCCAACGAGAATTCATATCAAGTGAAATAAGGTAGAACAAGAATGCAAAAATTTATGTGTTAAGTGTTTAATGTAGATTCATTCTTTTTGGGGCTGTCAATTGCTTAATGCTTCAAGAAAGAGAAACATGGTAGGTACAGCTCTCTATAATAAGATTCTGGAGATACAGAGAGCTCTACTTTCCTTTTAAATTGCACTATGTTGGTATATTGTGTATTATACTGAATTCTTAATTAAAAGCAACCCTGCAATGTTGGCAAAGTAGTTCATAAGAAAAGAAAATACAAATAAAACTAGATAATTAGATTCCTGAGTTTTAAAAATAATGTGGATTTTTTTCTTCCACTCTGCCTTCTGGGCACTTCTTATGGGGTTAGCAAAGGACACCAAACAGGACTTTTCCTTTAGTAATCAGTTCTATTTTTCTCAGGACAATATCATTTACTCTCTCCTCAGGTCAGGATGTGGACGAATTAGCTGCATGTTTGTCATTTGGATACTTTGCAGAGGAGAACAGTTTGGGATTGGTGATTTGCATATTTGCTACATCCTCTAGAAAAAAGGCTTCCATAATATTTCAAGAAGTATTTTTGGCTTCTATACATTTCAGGATAAGAAGAATCAGCAGGGCTAGTTTTCTCCAGTTGAACATAAGGGACAGTTTGCTGTGATGGAGCAGGGAAATATATAAAAATAAATGTAGACTTCCCATATAAATGAGATTACAGATGTGCCAACATATCCATCAGTTAATTGCAATGATGTAAGCTTTCTTGCTTCTCTGCAAAGTATTGATTAGAGAATATAAAAATGCTTTAAATATCACATTCTCTGCAGCGTAAACTGAAGTAATGAACTGAAATTAATATAACTATGTCATTTATTCCAGCTGAAAGGTATTTCTTGTGTGCAGGTCTGTTTTATTTCAGGATATACACTGTCAGTTGTGTAAATGTAACTACGGGACTTTAGATTAACATAATCTTTAAACGTAATCGTGAAAGCCTTTATAGAGAAACAAATCCTAATACCTAAAGAAAAGCTTTCAGCGTTAATGTTAAGTAAGAGATTCTATACAGATGAGGCAGTGATTCAGGATGCGTTGTCAGATTCAGGAAAAAGCTGTGTTTTTATTCTTTCAAGTTGTACCACGGAACTCAGAAGTTTGCAGAAGTTGCAAATGAACCACGGCGGTGGAAGGTGAGACCAAAGTGGAAAGTGCAAAAACTAATACAGTTCATAAATGGTGTGCCAGTGTTTCCTGAATTTTGCTTATATAATGGAAGAAAGAAGCGATAATTTAATTCAGAATTTCAATCAATTTACCTTGCATAACTGTGTTTTTCTCTCATAGTATGCAGTCAGAGGTTTTGCTGCTTGGCAGTAGCCTTCAATTCCTTCCTTGATGGTTTCAGCGCTATCGAAGTGCTGACTGGTCTGATTTCTCATCGAAAAGCGACTATTCATGGTTTCTGCAGAGCAGTCCAGGCAGATCACAAGTTTTGGTTCCCCAATCTAGAAACACAGAAAAAAAATAAGTATTCAAACCAGTGGTCTGGCAAAACCTATTTTGTTTGGAAATTCTACCAAAAGAGACTTCAAGAAAATTATTAGCAAATTACTTATTAGTGTAGGCAGAAATAATGCTTATTAACACCTCTTATCGTAGCAGCATTTAGAGATCCTAGTATACAGGATCAAGACTTGATTGGGCTGTACGCATGCAAAGAAAAAGAGAGATGATCTGAAAATTCTAGGTGCTTGTCTTGGAGCTCATCAATATGTTCATTATTTGCAATTGTTTGATAAAAGCTGGACTCATGGTCAGGAGTTGGACTCAGTGATCTTTAAGAGTCCCTTCCAACTCAGGATATTCTGATTGTATTTGATTTGTGTGATTGTACTGGGATTTGATATATTGCTTTGCATTTTCAAATTGGTGAATCATTTCCAAATTCTATGAGAAGCCTACCACTTAGTGTTCTATGGCTAGTGTCAGACTCATCCTGAAAGAAAGTCTGCCTTTTTCTATATAAACAACATAAGTAAGGATTTATTTATTTTTATTCTCAGGCCTTGGCAAGGCTAGTAAGTAACTGTCTCTATCTACATTTGATAGTATATACTTCAGTACTTTATGGATGAAAAATAACTTGCAGGAAAGAACAATACATTCCTAATAATATTTTAGGAGACAGCCAAAAGCTCTAAACACAAATCTCTATCATTCTTTCTCTAAGCTGATGAAAAATAGGGATATCATTTAGAATAAATCTTGCAGTACACTCTGACATGCCCTGCTCAGGCACAGCTCTGTCTGACACAAGGTTTTATCTGAGCAACAACCGTTGGCCTGAGTGTACAGCGATAAACTCCACTCTAGGAAGTAAAACAAAGGTGTTACAGGATTGGAGATAAGTCACGTAATAATTTTTCTGTGCAGTTATGTATTGAAGATTTCAATTATGCTCTCAGGCTTTTTCTCACTCCTTCCAGCAGGGATTGGAGAACATCTTATTAGGAAAAACTGAGGAAGAAGTCTTTAGAAAAAATGACTGTTCTTCCCACTAATGACCATTAGAAATGCATGTTTTTTCCATGGTTACAGAAAAGTGAATCTCAATTACTGATGCATAGAAATTACTGTCACTGCCCCAGTTTGCATTTCATAAAAGAAGAAATATTCTATAGGTAAATATTTCATGTTAGGATTTGACTGGGGATGGCTGGATTGCGTTGACCTTTCTACTGCCATGATGTCTTTCTAAGAGACAGCTGAATTGAAGGGATTATTTTGGACAGTTCAATGACAGGCTTTTTTCCAAGCATTTTTTTCCGCACAGCTCAGAAAACATTAATTCCATTAGCATTAGCAGCAGCAGTATTGGGTTTGGGGATTTAAAAAGCGAGCAAGGCAGTTTTAGCAGTGCAGAGATTTGAATCGAGAAGTTAAAAAGAGATGTGGGCTTAATCAATGATTTCAACGAATGCCCTTTTGTCTAATCAGTGGGAATTTATTTCCCCCCACCTCCTCATAAGGAGTTCTGTGATCTTGTCTAATTTATAATGGTATGAATGAGGAATAATAGTATCTTGTTTGATGACTGATTTGCTATTGAAAAACCTATGTGGTTCTCGTAAAGGTTTCAATACTCATATTCTCTTGATTTCAACACATTACAGGAACATCATTTTTAAGTGTTAAAAACTGCAAAAGGTAGAAGTAATGTCCCCATCGAATTTATAGCAATTTTTATTACTTTTTTTTTAAGAAGCTACTCAACCTGGAAATGTGGAACTTGTATTTTAATACTGTTTTCTACTTCTCAAATATAATAGAAAGATTGAGGAGAGAACAAAGGATTGCAAACTTTTGTTTCTCTAGAATTATAGCTAGTTAAAAAAAAATCATTTATTTCTTAGAAAGGCACTGGGCAGAACTTATGAGAGAATAAGCTGTTTCTATGTAGCTAATTCTAATTGGAGCTGTCAAGCTTTTAAATAGAAGCACTATTTTCAAAGTCTTCTAAATAGAATATCTCTTTGTTAACAATTAAAATGCTTTTTGCACATCATGTAGATATGTAGCATTATTCATATGCACTTTGACACCATTAATATATAAAGCCTTATGCTCCAACTAATTTCATTCAATTATAGTGTAGGAAGAGTTTCTGACCACTCTTCAGAAAGAACTGCAGAGCATTATCTCAATAATGACTCATTTAAAAAAACTTCATAGACTTTCTGTACAGGCAAATTTACCCTGTGAAGACTGCAGTGAATGCATTGATTCACAACAGGTGTGACAGCACATTCAGCGATAAACTTTGGGGTATTTGTATTATACTGAAAGTACCAAAGAAGGCTTAGGACTGTGGGATCTTTTGCTACGTCCCAGTGTCTATTGGAACTGGCAATCAGCTAAATAAAGCAGATATTTTCGAGGAGAAAATAGATGATTCAGGAGGCTTGTATAGAGTATTTTCTGCAGATTTAGAAATGGACAGCTGAGATTTCTAAGTAAGTATTTACACATACTGAGGAAATCAATAACTCTCTGAACTGCCACACAGCCACTTGCAAAACACTCCTTCTATGGCTGTTACCTGTTACTCATCACAAAAACTTTATCAGCGTTTGCTGATTCAAAGTGGCAGCAAGCTTTAGCAGAGGTCACTGAAAGACGAGAAATTAACTGCAGTGACACAGACCTTCATGTGCCTTTCACGAGAAGAGTAGCCCCATCCACTAGAAGTAGAAAACAGATGCTAAAAATCATAATTTCCACTACATGAGAATTGCTCTTTTTTTTCATTACACCTAGTTACAATTAGCCTTTACTTCTGCTGTAGGCAAGTGCAAAAGCCCTTGTCACTGTATTGGTGATGTGATCAGCATCAAAACTCTATTCTTCGGGCTGTTGGATTGGCTCTTTACAAGTCCCCATTGCAATCAATTGAAGGTGGTTTCCCAAGCAGTACCAGAAGTATAGTTGTATCTTAACAAGAGTAGTAACAGAACTATGACTGCACATTCACCTTGCTTTCAAACTCTTCTGCTTCTTTCAGCTCACGGGGATAACCATCAATCAGAAATCCTTTTGTGTCTCCTAAATTGGTGATCATGGCTTCTCTCAGTAGCTCTAGGACAATACCCTGCATTGGAAAGAAAGGGGGTTACTTGATTAATTGATTAATAAGAATAGCCAGTATCTTTATTTGCTACACTAACTTACGCCCTTGAGAATCACTCTGATCTGGTTTGCTAAAACCACATCCTGTGATTGCAGGTGTTTTTCTTTGGTACCTGCACATGTTTTGCAATCATAGCATTGCAACCTATCCTTGAGCTTCCAAAATATCCTCTAAATAGATGGGGATACTTTGTAGTTTCAAAATTAATTTTAGTATCTGTGAAACTTTACGGGCACTGCTGCATTTTCTAATCTAATTGCATTTGCTATGTCATTGGTATAATTATATTACATGGAAAGTGTTAAGAGGCCCCCATCTGATCAATCACACTGAGGAGCAAAGCAATCAAAATCCTCAATCAAAAGCCTCAGCATAGCTTTCAGTTTCCCCTGAGCAGCACTTCCCAATTTCTTTCATTAGTAAACACACTCTACAATCTAACTGCACTTGCTGAAGACCCATCAAGAGTTCAGGCTGCAGACCTGCCATGTAAAAGTCAAGTCCAGCTGAGAACAACACTGTCTTCATGGTCTCCATTAGACTGCAGTCCAGCTGCTCTGGGATGTCAGCCAGCCCTGCAGGGAACCACTGCAGGTATTGTAAATTAGAATAGCTGCTAGGAGGACCAGCTCTGAATCTGAAATGCGAAGCTATAAAATGTACATAAAGTTTCTGTTTCCTGTATTTATTCTTACATTTTGCAATGCATAGCACAGCATCTGTCTCACTGTATTTCATGATTCATTTATATCGTGTATGGAACTCAAATGTAAATTACTCCTGGCATAGAAGAAGGAAACAAGTGCCACATATCTGGCAATGAAGAAGATTCTCTCTCAAGTTGCAGATTCCTTTTCCTTTAGTAGGAATCATTTCTTATTCTCTTATTTCCACCCTTTTAGACAATCTAGGTACTACTGACTTTGTAAACTGTTAGGACCCCAAATAAAATTGTTTCTTACTCCAGGCACAGGTTCACCACATTCCATGATGTCTTTGATAAATTTACTTCTCTCTGATAGTGATGATAACTCATTTTGGAGAAGGCCAGCAGTGGACAGATGAGTAAATCCATATTTCTTGGCTAACTGTTCACATTGGCTGCTTTTTCCAGACCCAGGGCCACCTTTGTGAGGAAGAATATCAAGAATTACAAAGGAATAAATATCTTCCTTTTCTCAATTTATAGCAGCTAAGAAAATTGAAAGAAATTGATGACTGCCTACTTTGCTTTTTTTTTTTTTTTTTTTTTTTTTTTTTTTTTTTTAAAGCACAGAGACTCTACAGTGGAACAAGTCATATATATCCCTTCTGATACCCCACAACGCTGACTCAAAAAGTGTGTACTGAAATCAAGGAGTCGAAACAACGAAATGTTTTGCAGAAGAGAACCTGTTCCTAAAGCACAATTACCATGTCAATGAAAACCATTAAACAGACGGGGAGCAGGGGAGTGTATTTGATTCAGTACACATTCAGGCTTGCTAGTTAGAACAAACATTAGCAAGCTGATCTTGCTAATGTTGCAAAACAGCACAATTCCTGCAAGAGAAATATTTTGCCCCCACTTGTGGGATGGAAAGATATAAGCAGAGATGGTGACACCTGTCTGCGTTACAGGGCACACATGTGGAAGTGCAGCAACCAAACCCATTTGCACTATGGCAAATGCAAGAGCAAGTCTTCACTGTGCTCGCTGCCTTTCCCTCTAGCCAGATGGCTCCCACTGGTGCTGGTACACCTGCTGAGGCAGCTGAATGTGGGTGGAGGCCCAGTCCTCCCGTCCTCCTGCAGCTGCAGATCTGACTTGCTCTTTGTGCACACTGCAGGGTGCTGTGAGGGCCCGTTGCTCTGCATGGCACTTTGTCACCCCTCATTCTCCTTGTATTTAGCTGGGAGCTGGAAAACCACCCTGAGTCAGAGCAGACTCATTACTCAGGTGAAGCTGCTGAGGTGACTTTTCCCCTGGCTGAAGGGAAGGCACCTGCTGCTCACCACAGCTGTGGGCTGGGTGCTCCCCCCCAGAGGCCCACAGGTGACAGCAAATGTGAGCTGGGTAGGTGCTGCTGCTGAAAGAAATATCTCAGGAGATGCACCTGTGTCTTCCAGCAGGACAGCTGCTACTGCACTAAGAGTCCTCAAACACCACCTTTCTGGCAAGTGTCTGTTCTGGGGTCTGCTCAGAGACGGTGTATGCCTCATGCTGTGTGTGCTGGCACTGCCCTGTTCCATCTCCTTACAGGAGGTGGCTGCTTTTCCCCCCTCACTGTGAAGCCTACTCTGTGAAAGGCTCAGCACCTTCTTAACTGCCTGCTGAACAGCCACAGCTGCCCCACTCCTGCTGGAGAGGTCAACAAAATGGAGGAAAGTTATTTCTCATGGATCATGCTCCTGTGGTGGTGACCTCCAGAGCTGTTGGAGGAGCTGAGGTGAGCACCTGTGGGGGGAGCAGAGGTGCTATGTTGGTGCCCAGGGTGGAGGGGAAGCATAGAGAGTAAATTCATGTCAGAAAATAGAGACTGTGGGGAGAAATTATCTGCGTGTGTGGCAGTTGGAAGTGCTTTTATGATCTTTGATGGATCTATTCAGAAGAACTGCTGCAGTAGGAGGTAATTATACCCTTGCAGGTAGACAGTACTCAAAATTAAGAGGCAGAGCCAAGACTGAAGAACAAAACAAAAGATAAAAGTGTACTTTACTAAATAGTTGTGGGGTTTTTTTAAGCATGTGACTTGTATATTTTTGAGACTCAGAACTATGGCTATTTGGATCCATTGTGTGGATTTAAGATGCTAGAAAATATGTGATTCTAAGCAACATGATTTTCCTTTTTGTTTATCTTTCTGTGAATGAACATAGGAATAACACTTCCACCCTGCAGTGAATTTGGCATCATCTCATCCTGACCAGAGAGTTTTAACTTTGGCATTCAATTTAAGGAATAATTGCACTGAGAATATAATCTTCAGGGATGTTACAGTGCTGTAGCTGAGAATAAAATTTAGGTCATAAGGCAGTAGCAAGGAAGGAACAGTTTTGTCTAGAGTAAGCTGCAGTCTGCTACTTCAGATTCACAAACATAATTATCAACTTGTGGTGTGAGATTCGCACTTGCACTATGATTTTATTCAGAAGTGTCTTTGTCACAGTTATCTTCTTTCCAGCGTAGGTTACATGTTGTTTTTCTGTTGCTTTAAGATGAAGACAAATTTTCTTTTGTAAAAGCAGTCATTGGAAGAAAATAAGGTCTGTGTAAAATTAGCTATAGAAAAATAGATATGCAGCCATAATGGGCAAATCACCTGTAAGTGTCTGATAAATTATTTCTGGTCTTTTTTTTTTAGATTAGTAAGTTTGTGTGTGCATGTGCTTGATTACGTATTCTGTCTTCTGGCTTTAATTCACTAGCAGAGCAGTAATTTCTTGCTACCTATTTGGTGTATACCCAGTATTAAGTTAAAAAAAAAAAAAAAGCTATAAAAATTACTTTATTCTGCTTCTTATGTAACCTCTTCAGTGTCTCTTCACATACTAGATAAAACTAGATCTCTTGCAGAAATGACAATGCGAGAACAATTTCTGGTTGTTTAGTTTGAAGATGAATACTTATAAAAGCTAGTACATTTCTGTAATACCTCTGTCTTTTTAGTATTTTAAAATAGAATGCTATCAAACATGCAGGACATATGCCAAAATAAGCATTACTATTCTGCCAAAACATTCAAGTTGCCCATGTTTATTTTCATAGAAAAATTCCACCAAAGCTGAAATTAAAATGCTGAGCCCTTTAAAGAGCAAAAGATGTAATTAAATAACAGATATAGCTATGTGGTGAAAGTGATAATGCTTATGGCCACTACTACTAATTTTGCATCATTTGATGAGTAGCAAAGCATCCTATTGCTTGACAAATGTATGTGACCCACTTTACATATTCTTGTGTTTTTCATAGCAACAAATGAGCTCACAACTCTTGTTTTCCCTGATTTTAAAAGAGATTGAATGCCCCCGGGCATTTCCTCATTCCTGAGGTCTGAACGTGTACTCAGCGCTTATGCCAGCATTATCTAGCTGAAATTCAAGTATTAGTTAACATCTTAACTCCCTCTGAAGGCTGGAATGTAATGTGATTGCAGAAGAGCTATCAAGGTGGAAAAGGATGGTAAAGAACATTTCCTTACTAATTAGTACTTTCCTCCTGCTCTGGGTACGTGGTTAAAGGAGTGCTATATATGTAGCTTCAACAACAAACAAACTCTACAATTATGAGGCTTATCAACCTGCAATATTGTACTTCATTCTTTCAGAAGGTCTTTTTATTGAGTCTATGCATCTTTCTAAGAAACTTGAGAAAAATAGTCTAATTTATGAAAATCTATAATGAAAAATATCTGCACAGTATGTGTAATAAAAGCTATTACAAAGATGAGAAGCCTTCACTAAAACTTATTACACAGTTTTTCAAACATAAAAAAACTTGGTGGTGAAGTTTCCACAATAGCTCAGCTGTCCAGAAGAGGAAAATAGGCCCACATTTTTGTTGTGAAGGCGTATGACTCTTTGTGAACACGATCAATTTTCTGGTATGTTGTCATCTTTTACTCTGCCTGTATCTATTTTGGACAAAGCTTGTGTTAACCTGTGACAGACTGATTCACAGTAACTTGCTATTCAGAGTTAGTCATGCTCTTTTCTGATTTTCAAATATGACATGAAGTTAGAAGAGGAAGAGTGTAGAAAATACCCAGAGAAATTGAATGTACTGTGACCTGTAGGAAAATGTGGAATTAGTATGTGAGTTTGAACTTGAGCTGTGGTAGGCTTGGGCACAGTTCCTATAAGCAACTGACCATGGGGAGCTAATGACCAACAGTGACCCAACTCCTCCTTGTGGAGACCTGAGGCTGCCAGGGCTGGGATGACCTGGATAGACCTTGATGAGGTAATGGAGGGCTTCCACTAGCTCTCAGTTTTTCTGGTCAGGGTCACAGCTGTGTTAGTGCAGCAGGGGAGCTCTGTTGGCTGCATGACAGCCAGGAGCTCTGCAGGCTCCTGCTGGAGCTGACTACACAGCTTCCTCCTCAACAGCAAGGCAACAGGAAAGTGGAGCGTGTGTGAGCTGCTGCAGTGGGGGACTTCAGGCCTTCCTTGAGCCAAAGGCATAATTGCAGTGGTCAAAACAAACACATGTTATTACTGAGTTTGCATTCAGGATGTGTTTTATTAATACCAAAACTGCAAACCACTTTTTGTTGGCCTTTACTTACAGAATCCAACTACTAGCAGTTCTTAAATGCTAGCATGCTTGTCCATTGTTATTACTGCTGTGTACTGTACATATTGCTTTAAAGCTCATTTATGAATTTAATTTAAAAAAATTGTAAATTCAGAAATTAGGCTGGTGGCATCACTCGGTGAGATTAACCTTGGAATCCTTTGTATCTCTCTCTGTGCTCTCTGATACAGAAAGTGAGTAAATATTTGGAACTCGGGTGCTACACCGAGCATAAAATTACATGTCATTCTGCATATTGTTCTTCCTATGGACAAGGTTAAGATTGAAAGGTCTGCACACCATCTTAGCACAGGTTTCTGTTTCATATTATATTGATTCACCTGTCTGTGAAATTGTATAAAAAGATCTTGGGATAAATAACTTTCTGGCAACACTGCTGACTTAGGTGGTCACCTTTCCCAATTTAACTATTGGCTGCAGAAGTGCTTCATGGAGAGTGGTTCAAAGGCAGGAAAAGAGGTCTCAGTGGGTGGGGAGAAATGACAGCTGCCTGAGCAGCACTTCTGAATTTTTAACTGCAGCCTGCACTAGATCTGTGAAAGGTGTCAGTTTAAGAAGTCAAGCCTTACACTCGCTCTACCTCAGGCCCCAATCACCCTCAGACTATGCAAGACTGCAATTCCATAGTTGCGATTCAAGTGCACTGGTCTGGCCTGGAGCACAACATCACAGATGAATTAATGATGGTAGAAGGAGCTGGGACTGCTGCAGGGAGGAAGCGGGGTCAGGAACAAGCAACACGAGCCATTTGTGAACTGGCTTTGCTGTCAGAAGCATTAGCAAAGCGGAACTGTCATACAGACAGACTGGGATGTCTCTGTTTTAAGCTTGCTAAGTCTTATGAGTTTACTGTGTACCAAATAGTATGGGCATTTACGTAAAATGCCAACAGCAGGATTTACAAGAATATCAAAATTTATTTTTAAATATGTTTCAATTTCTAGCACTCGTTTTTGTAATGAGTATCAACTTAGTATGATGGGAAAGTGCTTGCAGGTGAAACTTAGCTGTACAATGGAGCTCAGAAGTCAGAACTGAAAGTAAAAGCATCTCTCAAACTGTTCTTATGTTCAGGCTATGATTTTAGGAGGCCTTGATCAGTTTGACAATGCGACCTGAATTATTTATACAAATACAAGAATCTTAGCTACAGAATATGGCATTTGGAGGCTCCTAAATGGCACCTCATCTGTTGTTCAGGTATGATTTTAGTCTGAGTGAAACCATATAGGAATGATACTGCATTAAAAATAAATAAAATCCTTTTTTTCTGAAAGATGATTTTAACCAGAAAACATCCTGGAGTGCACTCTGGCAGTGATGAGATGTCATGGGGACATGACCCAGGAGATCACTGAGGTTCTTCTCTTAAAGAAAACATACTGGTTCTCTCTACATGGTAAGTCAGAGAAAGCAGCTTTCATCCCTTTCCACAGCTGGCACTTTGACTGATTTGGGTTTAAATTGTCAGCACTGCTCATGCTCTGCCTGTCTGATTGTAGAAGGACCTGTAATACTGTAGAATAATTTAGGTTGGATGGGACTTCATCTGATAAGTTCGATAAGGTTGTTCAAGGTCTTTGGACAATGATGTATCTTGGACAAATAGTGTTTTGTTGTTGTTTCCCTGCCCCCCCATATGCAGAAGCTAGTGTTTGCAGCTGATAATACTTTATCTGCAAATATAGGTGGGGATAATGTCTTCAGAGTGCCAGCTGGAAAGCTGGTCTTATTTATCCTGACCTTAAAACATTAAGTGGGGAGTTTGCCTCTGATCCAAAATGCAGTAAAATTCCTGGAAATGTTCTGCTTAGGTTTCAGCCAAAGCCAAATGTGGCTGTGTGTTACAAAACTCCTGTAAGAGGATGGGGGGAGATAATGTACTCACTAATGCTGTTAGGAAAGACAATTTTCTGGATGTGCTATTGCATATTGCATTATAAGTATGATAAAGTCATGAACTGATCATTGTGGTTAAGTCTACTTTTCATGCTGCTCTGATGAAAGAGTGGAGTTCTGTTCTTGTTTGAGGAACTCTGCTTGATTTTAAAGGAAGCAATGTTTCTTTCCAAGTAACTAGTACTAAGCTTTCACTTGAAACTTGCTAATCTTCTGCTTTTAATGTTTTTTTTTAAAGGCTCTTCCACGTGTTTGTGGCTTATGTTAGTCCTGTTTGTATAATACTGAACATTAATACGGTGTTCTTCCTCAGTGAACTTCCAGAAAACTAGTATATTGTAGACTTTGAGTCTGCAAAGCCTCAATGCATGCTAAGCATTGTGCAAGGTAATGGCGTTTTAATGGCACACTGAGCAAATGCATGAGTGAAATCTGTGTTTACAAAAGATGTTTCACAAAGACACAAAGAGACCTGATTTTTTCACCTGAAGTTGTGAATAACATCTCAACTAAAGCTGGTGAGTCAGCTTTGTCATGAGGTCACCCAGCAGTGCTGTAAATGCACAAGGACTATGATTGTTTTGAATTAGTTTGCACTTTGATATATCTCCTGTGAACTTCACAGGGTGATCACTAGCATGGTCAGTCACATGTTAAGAATGTGATATTACATCCTAATTCCTTTTCTAAAGGCTGAACCGCTATGGTTGAATACGAGCAAGCAGTGTGCCCAGGTGGTCAAGAAGGCCAATGGCATCCTGGCTTGTATGCATCCAGCAGGAGCAGGGAGGTGACTGTCCCACTGTCCCTCTGTGCTTGGTGCTGGTGGGGCTGCACCTGGAGTGCTGTGTTCTGGGTCCCTCACTACAAGAAAAGACATTGAGGCCCTGGACCGTGTCCAGTGAGGGGCAGTGGGGCTGTGAAATGTCTTATGAGGAGTGGCTGAGGGAACCAGGAGCTTGGGGGTGCGAGTTTAGTGGGAATGGTGGTGGTGAATTGACTGTTGAACTAGATGACCTTGCAGGCCTTTTCTAATCTTACTGATTCTATAATTGCACTGTAAATACTCAGCTAAATAATTCTGCTAATCTTTAGAAGAAATCACATACTTATAATCAAAGCTTAAAAAAAAAAACAAACATGGATTTTAAAATGTTAGACAAAAAATTCTACTTACCAACTATAAAAAAGATGTTTGATTTCTTCAGGTCTTCTGAAAAATCTAAGATAAAAAATAAGTCATTGTATTGGCAACACCTGCTCATATCAGTCTTGCTGACTTTCCACTCAGTGAAGTAATCTGTGTTTTTAAACTGGATTTGCTTTCTGCTCTGCATTGCAGAAGATACAATCGCCCTGTTCATTTATCTCCCACCCTGGTAGCTGTCACTGAAGATATGATTTAAAAATGAACAAACAAACAAAAAAACTTGAAAGTTAGACCTTGCATATATAAATAATCTTAAAAAAAAGAAAAAAAGAGCACACGTGCCTTGATGTAATAATTTGCCTCCCAACCCATTTCATCTTTCTTTGCATATCTAATTAGATCATGGCTGGTACAGAAATTGGTCCACAACCCATTCAGATGTTATTTGGCGTACTACATCAGAGATATAGCCTTAAGTTTCCCTGAATCTCAAATTCAGCCAAATAATAATAATCTCAATTGAAATCCAGGCATCTGTTATCTTAGTTCCTACCAGAATTGTGGTGCTACAGCACTACCTTTTGCTTAAATTGTTGGCTGTCTTTTTTGTTTGTTTCTGGCCAACTCCCGGTCACTACCCTGTTTATACCAAGGTAGAGGGTGGTCCTGCACCATGTGTGTCTGCTGGAAGTTTGTCTTTGAGTTAACTACTTGCAACACACACTTATTTACTTCATTTAATTTTGTTTGTTATGTTGCATAGAAGCACCTACATCTCTTGTTATGTATTGTTGTTAAATTTAAAAGGTTTAAAAGGTAAATAAACTCACCTCCCGTGCTTTCATAACCAGAAAAACTTGACTGATCCTCCTCCTGTTAATTAAACAATTTGCAAGAAAAAAATTCAGTTTGTTGAGTAGTTAGCATTTCTTCTATTTACTTATCTGTCTGTCTTCTCCATTTTCTAACCTCTGAGCCTTAATCTATGTTGAGACATGGTTTACAATGTCACAGGAGTGCTGTTGGAGCCTGTAGAACATGAACCTGGAGAACCCAAGGTAAATGGAGAATTCACTGGCCCCTATCTTTTTCTTTTTATAAGGAGCACCTTTGTGTGTTCCAGTTTCTAGCTGTGCAGTTCCAGTCTATCATGTAAGCAGCCCAGGTGCATGCTGGATTGGTTCTGAAGTGTGGTATGATAAGCTATAAGTGATGGAAAGGCAACACTGAAGCAGTGGTAGAAGTGAACTACAATGAAAAGACAAAATTAGTCTTTGGTCTGAAACAGTTTGAATTTGTTGACCTTCAGAATACACTGCAAGATGCAACTTGTTACAAAGGCTGCTGAACTACAAAGAGGGAAAAGGCCAGAGAAATGGAGAACTTAGTATGTTTTTTTCCTGATGCTTGATCATTTGGAATTATTTTGCCATGTACTGTATATATAACCACTGAAGAATTATGGATGCTGACCAGCAAGAGAGTCAGAGCAGGAATTGCTTGCTGTTCTTATAAATAAGAACTATATTCATATATGCAGGACATAGGCTGGTTATGTACTGTCAATACATTCACATCATCACTGCCATAATATAGTCCATAAAATAATCATAACCTTGACAATAACGTGCGTATCTTACATGATCGGTGTCTGATATCAGCACAGTACACATTGCGCTGGTTCTCTCAAAATAAACATATTTAGAGTGGACAAGGTTATGTCCAACACTAGCATAGAGTTAACAAGCTGTAGTCGTTTGGAGTTCTGCTTCAGTATGGTGTCAGAAATGGCTGCCATCAGAAACGTGTATTGCTGCATGAACAGATGAGGTGGAACGAGCAGTGTGGTGACCAGAAGGGACAAACTACTGGCTGCTCTAATTCATGGGGCTCCTGCGCTGCACTTGTGGATTTCTCCCTGTCTTCCCATTATCGCTGAAGCACAAGCACTCTTCATTAGGCTGAAGAGCCATTACATTGACCACACTGAATGCTTTCGTTCTGTGATTCTCAGCCTATTACACTGCAGAAGAACTGCTTTAACTTTGCCTTAAAACATACTACTAATAAAAGAAAGTTTGGAGGGGAGTACTTTGGGGAAATAAAGTAAAAATAAAAGATTAATTTCTTCCCTGCAATTCAAGTGACAGTATTAACCATGCACGCTTTTTCTTTGAAGTAATAATACAATAACACTTTAGAGCTGCAGAGGACATATTACATGCAGAAAGCCTGGTTTGAGATTCAGCCTTTTATCATGCCTTTGAAGTTTATGAATGCAAATAGTTTGAGGCACAAAGTTTAAAGTTTCTTCAAAAATCAAGATTGCAGTTGCAAGTTTACCCTAAATCAAATGAATGAGGCAGTACTCCTTGCAAGTAATGAGTTTCAAATAATGTATTTCGTTCTACCCTGTAATTGCAGAATGGAACTGCCTCAGTAACCCCACTGGGCTGCTCAGAGCAGCAGGTGATAATAAAGGTCTGTTTAAGCCAGGAACAGATCTCATTTTGTAGAGCTGAAATAAGTAGGAACTAGAGATAGAGGTGAAGCTAAATAAACTTTCAGCTTTTTTTTTAATTGTTATTTGACCAACCTTATTTGTTTGAATAGACCAAGAGGTTAGCTAGCCAACCAGCCATGTTCACATACAGAATAAATTCTATGAAAGGTCAAAAAAGTGAATTATAATTACAACTCAAAGTCAGGTAAACAAGAACATCAAAATAATGAATTATTTATATCAGTACCTGCTCGTTTTTCAGGTACAGAATACTGTTTATGAAAGAATTGATTTCATCCCTGTTTTTTTTTTTTCCAAAGAGCATCTGTTCCATGACTCTGGGAGTCAACTCAGCATGCAGCCTGGTGTGAGTGGAGCCACCAGCCTGGGACAGAACAAGCTCCCCATATTCAGAGAATAAGTCACTATCAAAACTTTGTTTTCACAGAGATTTCAGTGGCACCCAGCTCAGAGTGGAAAGAGGTCCTGACAGCTTGTCTCTTGGGGAGCTGTGAGAAAAGTCAGGAGGAAGAAGAGTAAGGCCACAGTTAATCTGGCTATGATTATAAGGTATTCCTTTACAGCTCAGAACCATCTCCCCCCATTCTTCCCAGTCTCCCCAAAAGTACAGCCACTTTGCCTGCTGATCTGGGTGAAGAGAGCCATACTGCCTTCATAGCCTGTAGTCCTTTTTAGAGAGTGGCAGAGACTGGTTGATTCCAGTCTGCTTGTGTCACACTTGACAAGATCTGTGTGTTTCCAGCAGTAGGTCTCTAACTTGTGAACAACTTCATCTCTGTTGGCTTGAAAGCACTGTTCTGCCTAGTTGCCAAAGTGCTATGGAAAAGAGCTGTTGGATTTAGTTAGTGTCACTAGTTCCTAAAATATAAATTGGCCATTGCTATCAGGAATATAGCCACAGAGTAGTTTTAATATTCTCAGCATAGCTGTTTGTGTTTAACTGAAAGCCAGGTGAGGAACAGAACTTTTGCTAATGAGCTCTGGAGAAAGGTGTAATTTCAGCTGCCTTGAAAGCCAGGTAACATCTACAAATATTATCTGGAAACATATCAGTCAGTGGGGCACGGCTGGTCACATAACTGCTTTGTCAGTGTAAACAGTATATTGGATTCTGTACAGCCAGCAAACTTCTCCATCTGTCTCTAGCTGACATTTGCCTTCAGAGTTGGAAAATGCAGGCTTCTGGCTTGTCAGGTAACTTGTTATCAGTAAACAACTGAATGGCGGTAGGTAGGTACAGGTTAATGAGTATAAGTTGTGCCTATCATTGCTGGATGTGAGGTTATTTCCATAACAAAACGAACTAACAGAAAGTCGCAGTTTGCAATAAGGAGATGATACAGAATTCTCCCAAAATTTGAGCTTTGCTCTTAGTGAAGTAGGACACTTACAAGATATCACTTCAGAGAAAGCAGTAAAACATTTTTTTCTAATGGGACTTTTATGTTAGGATTTAAATATGATTGCTGTGAACGTTTGTTGCCTGAGGTGAGGTTTTCTGTTTCAGTCTCCATTCCAGTCTTTTTTTTCCACCCACATTAATAAGTTCTTACTGCCCTATTGTTGCTGCATGCTTTGTGAAAATAGTGGTGTAAAGTGCCTGATACATTTTATTTGATTTTCAACAGATATAGCAGAGCTCTTCCTAGAAACTTTAAAAAGCACACAAATAACCATGAGTTAAGGAGAATGGAGGCAAAGAAACAAAACAATTATGATTAAATATTCAATTTGCATCAGGGAAAACCTTCAAAAAAGAAAATGTTACAAGTTGCATCACAGAGAAAGGGAGAGAAGTTGCTTTCATTAGTCAGTGCTAAACAGGATTATTCAGAGACACTTAACAAACCTAACTTAACAACACAATAGTGTAGAAAGCTGTGTATCAATAAAAGCAATGACATTTGCAGGGAAAAGCACTTAATATAGCTCCTCTACAGCACTGCATCAGTTCTCAGAAAAGAATTTATCATCTTTAAGTGAACCAGTTCAGGAGGAATGTGACCAAATAGAGAAAGTTTGTAAGAAATTGCATGGCCAGCTTTATTTTTAAGAACTGGACGTATGCTATCAGGTAGAGCTTGGTCAGTCATTTTTAGAAGTCACTTTGGATATAATGATATTTTGAAGTGATGAGTCTGATTACATAGAGAGAAGAAAAAGCTTGCATGAATAACATTCGAAATGGGCAGGAGGTGGGCATTTATACCATCTTTCCCATGGTATAAAGCTTTACGGTAGTGTGAATCAAGTGACACGTAGCTACAGGGGGATGAGCTCCACAGGGTCAGCTAATAAAGCAGCATTCAGTGACATAAAGACACAGTACACATTGAAATCTCAAACAGGAATGTATCTGTACATACCAGGGAGAATGCAACTGAGAACTGACAGCCAAAGTTACCAAAGGCAAAAATATACTAAGATTTAAAAGGAGGCTAAGCTATGTATGGAAAGGTCATTCAGTTCTAATCATTGCTGACAGCAAATCCTAGAAGGAATACTCCACCTGATGCTTCAGCAAGTCAACCAATCTATATTGCAGATCTGGTTAATATTGAACTTGGAAGTAACTTCTTCTGTGAGATTTTCTATCCCTCCTTCTGAGTTATTTGGCAGAAGATTTTAAAAAATAACACGTGTGTGTCTGTCATACTGTGCAATACTGGCAGTTCAGTGAGCAAATCCAAATATATGATTTAAAAAAAAGGCAAGTGGTGTGGGGAGGAGCAAGTCCTATCTATATGTATATACGTGTGTGTGTGTATACACAGACCTTTTCAAGTAAACCCTTCTACACCTTTGACTTTGTAAGTTTCAAATTTCAATATATTTTTCATCTGTCTTTGTGAAGTCCTTGGAGAAGAGAATGAACACTCAGTGTTCTATAACACACAGTGTTTCTATAACACGTTGATACATTTCAATCAAATTCAAGCACAACTAACTCAAAATACCTTACAGACTAAGAGAATAGCAGTAAATACATGCTGCTTCTGTATCCTACTGCTTATTTTCCTCATTTTTGAACACCCTGTATTCTCTTTTTATCTACAAACTCAATTTGGCAATAAAGTGAGACTGAACTGAAATTGCATTGTGATTGGTGCCTAAATTACGCACAATTTTAAAAATGAAATTTAAGAATGTAAATATTCAATGGAACATCTCAGGCACAGATCTTTTAAACAAATGAGAACAGCATGTTTCTCTGCATAGGAAATGTTTGTTGAGAATAAAACTTAACTCGTAAGTAAAGAAAAAAGAATATATACAAGTAAAGCTAATACAAATGACATCATGTGCACTGTTCAAGCAAGAACTGAGTATGTGGCTTTATTAAAGTGATCTCATCAGCATTCTTTCAGTGGGGATGTAGGTGTACGTTACCATCAATTTTTCAGCATGCTGTAGTGCTGTAGATCTCCTTTTGCTATGCTATGAGTACAAGTGTTCTGCATCTGTAGCATTTTGCTTTTTCAAGGAACACTGCAATTCCACATAAATCTTCCCTGTGATTCCTTTAGGTAAGGGCATTATCTGCACTTCAGTAGAGATATTAGGTGACTTATCAATAAGAACACAATTATGTGTTCAATGGAATACATAATTGTAATGGAAGACAGATCTAGGACTTACATTTTCACTTTCACCTGTTTAGATTATAATGTATTTGCTTTGAATTTTCAGTCTTTAATAACAATATGAAATTCAGTTTCAGATGTTTGAAAATGATGCTTCTACATCTAGTTCCTTAAAATCAACTTCAGCTGTCAATTAAGTAAACTCACTGATTATGAATGGTCAAGGGAATCAGAAAGCAGTGTGAGGTGTCTGTCAAGCATAGTCTGGATATACAACTTTTCTGCTTGAGCCCAGTCCGGTCTGTCACCATCTGTGTGGTTTTAGTTTGACGTGTGTTTGCAACCGAGCTTAATAGGCATGTGCCTAATCCTAGGGGATGGTCTTTCAGATCAGATGTATGCAGTCTCTGCTTATCAAAATTGGAATGGGCCCTTACAGGTGCAGTTCATCTGCATTCAGATCACAAAATGTGAAGACTCCAAGCAAGCATTCACTAGGTGAAGCTGAGCATCAGAAGAAATTGGGCGCAGTCAGCACTGAGCTGTGGAATTTGTCTTCTAAATTCCTGTTTTCCTGTAAGAGCAAATGTTTGGTTTTGATGAGATACACTGGGTTAGTTGCAGGTTTTATGTATGGGCAATGGTCCCTAGGAGCAGATTTTATGACCTGTATTGTTCCTTGCCTTTAAATTTGATTTAAGACTCAAATCGCTTTTTGAAGCTCAGTTGCTTTCTGCACACTTTGTGTTGAAATATGGCTCTGGAAAGAAGGGGTTGCTGTGCTCTGACATCCACTGGTCCAGAATTAATGAATGTGTGTAAATGACGGTATGAACACACCCCGAGTTGGAGGTTTTTCTTCCCCCAGAGGTGTATTTTCTTACACAGTTCATACTGCTCATTGGAGTGGAGTTACTTGTGGCAAAAGAGATGAATAGTAATTAAGATGAGAGAACAGTGCTAATGTTATTTGAGGTGATTTTTGTTTGTTTGTTTGTCATGCGTGCGACCAGGAAGTGCAGACCAAATGGTTTTGTGTAATAACATCTACAGAAAGCGTTTCCCTTTTGCCTCTGGGATTTTAGCAAAGACAAGCATTTCTATGCTACTTTCCTCATAAAATAAACCTTATAATACCTATACAGTAACGTTATAAACAAATTGATTTCCACTTGCAAGCCAAGATCATATATATCTTGATTTAAAGAACATGCAAGACATAAAATGTGTGTGATTATTAGGCAAGAAAAATGCATTAGCTTCGTATTGATTTCCGGACACAATCGTGCTAGGAAAAAGAATCACAGAAATGAACTTTTAAAGGGCAAACCTAGCAACCAGGGTTTGGGGTGAGAACACGTTTTCCAGTAGGGTAGCAGCACTTGGCATGATCAGAGCAGCGTGAGAGTGTTCTGGTAAACTGGACACTGAATTTGGGTTGAAAATCTGACTTGAAGAACTGAGTCTTTTTCAATATATCTTTGTGATTTGAAGGCAATGGCAACACTCAGTGCCCGTGTTTTCTGTGCACAGTTATCTACTGCACATTTTAAAATACTGCAGCACATACAGGTCTGTTACTCTTCAGTAGGTCTATTGTTACCAAAGTTCCTTGTGCCTACAAAGTTGTTCCTGGAAATCATTACTTTTTTTCTTTTAGCACTGTTCTTTTCTGTAACTTGCCATCACTCCTAAAATGATCCTTCTCTGTGTGGAATATTTATGCTCCTTGGGGCATTTAAGCTCCTGTGGAGTTTTTTTGTTACATTAGGCCACTGCAGCAGGGAAAAGTGCAGCAGGAAACATTCCAGTGCATTTCAACTGCATCCTCAGTGCTGCTCAGCTCCTGCTCTCAGGCTGCTAATTACACTGCTAACGAAACGGTCTCTCACACTGCACACCATCTGGTGGCACTATCTGCAGAGCTGGAAGGCAGTTCTATTTGCTTTTTAGTTTAGAGGACAAATGCAATCTCAATTAAATTTCCAGTAAGACTGTGGTACAAAGATATGAATGCTTTGTCAAGAAACATATAAAGTGGAATTCAGTAATTGCTTCATTTGGAAGAACTAAAACTTCATGAGTTAATTTCCACAGACAACCTAAAAAACGTTATGCTTCTGATTGCATGCATCATCATCACCACTCAATTTATTTTTGTTAGCATCAGCTCCATCACTTTATGAAAATGAAACTCCAGGCCAGGTGAGGTAAGCTGTAAAAAGTAACTTGTCTTTAGTCTTAAAGATGTTGCAGCAATTCAAACTGTCTTTAAGAACAAAGACAGCAAAGGAGTCAAGGGCAGAATGTGCCTTTCACTTGTAATCTCCTGGGTTTTCTAAGGACATTTTGTTTTCATTTCCCTTGTATCATTCTTTAAGATTAAAGTATTTGTCCTCTGTTAGCGATGTCTACAACAGGCAGTATGCTCAGAAATGTCTTTTCTCTTGCTCCCTTCTAAGCTCTTTCTAACCCACACACAGTGTCACATGCTGCAGCACTTGTCCAAGATGTGCAGTAACACATTTTGCTATAAAGCTCTGTTCTTCAAACTGCCAGTCATAATTCAGTACTGCATGGTGGGGGAGAGGCAGTTTTATTTCAGGATAGCACTGCAAAAGTTATCAGGCGTATCTCCCTTGTGTGGCAGGTGATCAGGTCTGGAGGCAGTGAGTGTTGCTATACCCCGATTACATCTGCCATTTACAGAAAAGCAGATGCATGCACAGACACATAGCATGCAGAATTACAGCAGGGAGAAAGAGGGAAGAAACGTAGACCCAGGAAATGTAGCTAATGAGAACAGACCTTTTAAAATATGGAAGTAGAGCATTGCCTGGAAGAACTTGGCATGGAGAAGGACGTGAACAGGGTGTTGTAAAATAAGAGCAGCATGTGGCCTCAGATCTAGGATTTACTGCTACTGAGATATAAGTTGACAGCTGTGCTCAATTTTTTTCTTTCTCAAAGACCTTTGAGACCAGCTTAACTTTTGACCAGGCCTGTTGTAGGTTTACTGGAACACCCATTTATGTTTTATTAGGTACTTTATAGCTTTCAACAAGAATCTTCTACAGAATTTATAAAGAACTAATCTGTTGAGAAAGATTTTTAACTGTCAGAACTCCACAGATCCAAGATGCTCTATTATGAAGGAACTGTAAAAATAGGTCAGTTCTTCCTCTTTACAACCAGTACATAAACCCAAATTACTAAGGAGACTGCATAATCATTGGGTACATAAGGAGAAAAAATAAACCAAATAGGAAACATATGGTTTCAAGAGGATACACTGAGGATTTTTTAAGTATTGCTACTGTACCCAGAGAAGCCATTCTGCTGCTTCAAAATAATGCAAATGAGTTATTTAAAGAGCAGTTCTGTATCCATTAAAGCAAAATAGTATCCTTGTAATCACTGCAGTTTAAAACACAAAAGTAAAAATGAGAGTGATTAGTAAATATTTTCTACAAAAAATGTGCTGCTTCTTCAGTGCTTTAAAGTACAGCAATTGTTGCTGAAATACTTTGAAGGAGGGGCTTTGATAGAGGTCTCCTGGGGTGCTGGACGATGTGAACAGAACCTGCCCACAGCCCTGACTGATGTGCCTAAATATAGGAGAATTTAGAAACATCTATGTGTTACTTTATCAGCTTTAGGAGAAATGTGAAATGTAAAGGTAGACGTATAATGGGTAGAGCTCATCAATTCAGCTGAAAAGTTGTTTGTGTGTGGAAGGAGAAGGCTCCTAGATTTGCCAGCAGAGAAGCAAGCTGGTATGAGGAAAGAAGGTACATTGTCCTGATGCTGTTTCCAGAAAAATGCAGGTGAAATATGGTAAATTGTAATGCTTTGTTCTACGGGCATCTTGCAAAAGTCTCAGAACTGCCTGAGTTGCTGCAGAAATATTCAGTAGAGCATAAAAATGGCACATCTTGAAGAACAGTGCTGTCAATGTGTTTAAATCTCCAGCAACTCGCATGAGCTCACCCTCCTTGTAACCCTGTCCTCACTGAGGGGTAATCATGCCCTGTCCCGACCACAGTGGCAGGGAACTGCTTTGGGTTCAAATGCAGAAAAGAAATGGAGACACACAGATTTAATCTATCCTGGGCAGTTTGTTCCCCTAACACATGCAGCATCAGAAAGTAAAGCTAAATAATTTCTGCAAAAGGAGGAACGACTATTTCCAGATTAAATGCAAATTGAGTTCATGGCAATTTTTCTTGCCCATTTTGCTATGGTTTGCATGGGGAAAAACCAAGCGGTTGGCTTTTTTTTCTTGTGCCTTTAGTACAGTGCACCATGGTGATTTTTGAAAGACAGAAATCTTCAAGCTAACCAAATGATACAGAAGCACCAAATACTTAGTTTGAGCTTATTAAGGGAGCACTTTGTAACAGGCAAACAGTAGTACTTTGTTTCTAGAGCTGATTTTTTTTTTTTTCACATTTAATAGGGTAGTTTCCATGGCAACTTGAACTGAACAGATTGTTCATTGACTTCAGTACATTTCTATTAAGCATCTTTTCTCTGTAGTTAGGCCTGCCTGTCCAGCTCTTTCATCTATTTGGATGCTTTTGCATTATGACTGTTTTGTAGATGTCCCTAAGATTAGACTCTGCCTTTCTCTGCTCTTTATCAAAAACAAACATTGAAGGACAGAGTTTCTCAACTGTCCTCTAAGCTTTCTAGAGCCCGTTTTCTTTTCTATGCCACAGTCCAGTTTTTAAACAGCTTCTCTGTAAAACAAGATGTAATTCAACTTGATTCATCTGTCTACTAGTGAAAGAGAAATGCACACAGCTGATATTCAACATTAGAAACCCAGAGGGTTTCTGGAGACTTAAGATCATTTTACTCAGATGCGCGATGATTAATGCTGTATAGTACATATGAATAAAGCTGCTGTTATACCAGATGTTCTCTATATTCTCAAAGGTAAAGCAGATGATTAATATAGTATACTGTAGGTCTGGCTGCTTTAAATAATTTAATCAATGTTTGCCCAGTTCTGAAATGCAGCAGTTCCAATCAAGACTACCCCTGCTAATGCGGATGTGCCGTTTGCTCTTTGTCATATTTTAATGGAACTGCTTGGAGCATTGTATCTGAAATCTTAACTCTTGGATTGAGTCTTCAAGTTGTAGAGAAAATGGAGTCAAAGCGATGGTACAAAACATAGTAAATGCTGCGCAGTGACCTTCTGGTTTAATCCAGAGAGTTTTAATTAAAATGAGCTTCAAATGTGCTGTTGCTCATCCATTTTAGGAATATTTGAGTTTTGCTTCTGCATAGGCTTTTAGGGCATTTTCATCACCCTTGAATTTAGGTTTTGTTCTCCGATAATCAGTCAGGCTGGAAATGTTGTTATAGTCCTGGTAGCAACAGAGTCTGCTTTTCTTCAGTGCGCTTAAAGCTTCCTGTTCCCCAGCAGCCCGGATTTGTATATGTGCTCTGGGTGGGAAGTGACAGCAAGCTGCAAGCTGAATTGTCACTGCATGGCAGCAACTTTTAATCGAGAGCTTGTTTCCTCTCATTATAATGAGAATAAATCTCTTTGAGGGCCTTTTTTCCCTCCATTAAACTTTGGTTTTGCTTGTTGCTTTTCAAGTGAGCTGTCACATTTTCTAATTATAAAACATTCTGCATTTGCAGCAAAGATTGGGTTATGCAATTTACTTAATTCAATAGATTGCTTGTCACTGCTGATCAGAAAGACCTTTATTATCTTTCAGTCTTTTTTACATCTAGATTTCTGACATACCAGAGTGGGGTGGAGGTAAGCAATCTTTTCTTTGCATGTGCCACTGCATTTACCAAAGTGTGGTCTAACACTGAAAGGGTATGGAAGAAATAACTTGGTTATGGACTTGTAGTTTCCCTTGAGGCACAAAAATGTGTTCATGTTTTGTAGATTGGAGATATACTTCCCTTCCAAACCAAGCCATTGTATGATTCAATGAAAACCTTAGAAGAAGCTAAGTATATTTTTAAGGAATCTACTTGAAGCTTACCTGCTATTATTACATTTTATAGGTATCAGTTTAATAATAACTTGTTCGGGGTGTATTCGCTTCACAGTCATATATCTCTTCATTAATTAGTTTAAGCATTCCTCAGACTAGCTAAGGCTGTCTCGAAAGCCTTGTTTTCACAAGAAAATAATTGGATGCTCTTTTGTTCTGTAAGTCTTTGATAGGATTCACTGAAGCCAATTTTTCAATGCTCCCTTTTAGCCTGAATGCACTTGAAATACGCCAAATGGTAGGTTTCTAATTAAAAACCCAATTCTTAAAGATAAGGCTTGTCTGATCTCTGGAAACAAGTGGTGTTATATTAACAGCCTCTCTGGCAAAGCTGAGAAATTGAATGACAAATATAAAAGAACGCCAGGGTGAGCAGTGAGAACCTGTATCACACTTGAGAGCATTACAGCAAAAAAAGGCAATTGTTATTAGACCAAACAGGCACTAGTCAGCAAGTGCTGTAAACTGAGAATATTCTGTAAAGCCCAGCCCTTTAGAAGCTATGGTGTTGCACCCAAAAATGAGTGGCCAAAAAAATATTTCCTGAGTCTTAATACATGTGAAAACATCTGAAACTTATCAGCTTACTGTGCTTTGTTTTTTTATTGAGTCGTGAGTGGTAAAATTGCTGCTCCAGCAAAGGCTATGGAGAGCACGACCTTGTGAAACTTTGGTAGGTTCTTCTACAAGGCATTCTTACCAAGAAGTACTGATGGCGGTTTTTGTTTTTTTTTTTTAAAGAATGCTTTTGGTCAGTCATTCTAAATAGCTGGCTTATTTGTTCTTTAATAGAGTATTTGCCAGCTATAGATCTGAGAAGAAAAAGAAGAATAGTTATTAGTGATTTAGAATAATGATTGTTTTTTATTTAAAAAAAAAAAAAAAGTTGGTATTTCCCTCTTAACTTCAGTGCTGTAGGGACTTAGTGACTACCAGTGTTCCAGCTCCTGAGGCATTCGTGAATAGTCAGCAGGAAACAATCACCTTGTTTTCAATTGTTACATGAATTCAATTGAAAAACAACTCAGAAAAAGCTTGAGCTTTGTATTATATACTTTATAAATGAATGCTCAGTGTCCCCCGTGCTCTCTTCAAGAAAAGCCAGATCTTAACTTGCAGTTGTACTGCTTTGCACTGTTCCAGAGATAGGTACAGAGCGTTTCTCAAAGCACTTCCCTGTGTTTTGGAGCACTCCTCAGTGAGGTGATGAGTGTGTAGGCGGGTGAAACCACACCACTTGTTCTCCTTGCTCCTGCCTACTGGCAGGAAAGGTTATTTTGGAAGAAGTTGTGTATGTCTGAAGAATTCAGGTGATTCTTCATTGGCTTAGTTTACACTGCAGATTTTCCTACCTCATTCCAGGAACAAATAAATGCAAAGGTATCTGTGTATGTCTGCTTCAGTTATGTTGAGAGCTACTCATGCCCAGCATTGCCTTTGCCTTCAGTACATGCTGTGTGTACTGCTGTAACCTCCAGCTCCTCTTCTTCAGAGACTACCAAGATGTTCTGCTAAAAAACATTTTTAACAGCTCAGCTGTGTAAGGTTGCTTAGAAACAAGCCTTCTTATCCCCCACATTCTCATGACAGATTTCCTATGCAATAACATCACCGCATGACACATTTGTATCCAGACAAGCATTCCTTTTCCACTTGAAATTCTCATTTTGAAGGTTGTTGATGCTTCACACAATTCATAAACAGCATGCAGTAAATAGCTGGAGTATCAAATCGCTGCCACAATCAAAATGAGCTTAAGTTTTGAGTGTAAGCAGTTCTTCTCCTCCTGAATTGAGTTATTGATCTTTTCTTCCTGAGAGTAATTTCTAATTTTGTTTTTCACACTGAGTAACTGGAGTGGCTGTATGGTAATTTCTCCCTTCTGTGCTCCTATATAGAATATTTCTTTGTATCATACCAAAATTTAGATCCTAATGGCATAGTTGTTATTGCTTTCTCCTTTATATTTTCTTCATATTTGTATAAAATAGCTCATATTAACTGGGTATAAAAATATTAATAATACAAATATTTACATATTTTAAGTCATTAGTATCAATTATTTCTACTTTCAGCTGAAGACAACCATTGTCAGCCACTTCATATTTGCATATCTCTTTATGACTGAAGGGTTTTTAACACTGTGTTTAATTTCTCCTTCTCTGCTTAATAACGGTATTACACTCTTTCCAGAATGATAATGTGCAGGTCTGATAAAATAACAGAAAAAGCTAACAGCCACATCTGGCAGAAAGAATAATTGCTATTGATGAAGATAACAAGGTCCCATCATTGTCGTCTTCTTTGGTCTCATGTAAGAACAACATACAACTTGTTCAATGCTTTCAAGGACTGTGCGATGTATCATCAGGGAAACATATAGCTGGAAATTATAAATTAGTACAATTTTCATATCTGTATCCATTAATGTTATCTTGTAACTATAAAATTGTTCATGTTGTTGTAACACATTTCAAACATTATGAAACGAGTATAATTTCTTCTGAATTCATACTCTACTAAAAGCCTTTGCCATTAAAAATGACAGATTTAATGTCAGCATAATCCAAACTTTCCTGGGGTAGAGAAAGTTTCATGAAGGATTTATGAAAGAATAGGATTTAAATCAGGATTAGGAGACAAAGGCATGCTTCCTAATTGACAAAAAGACAAACTGAAATAACTGAGCCAAAATACGCAGTAGAAGGATCATAAATTAATAAGAATCAATAGGGCTAGAACATGCAATACATTACAGGTGAGGATAAAGGATTGCATTGAATACAGTGAAAGAAAACTGATGAATGGATGGATGATAGTGGATGAAAATTCAGTTTTCTTGGTTCTAATTTTGTCACTTGCTTTAAAATTTCACAAGAAAACTTACCTTTCCCAAATAATGGGGAAAGTGTTAGAGGATACTCAACTATGCTTTGACAAATGATAACACAAACACAGAATAATATTCTTTGTCAAGTTGTTCACAAATCTTGGTGGTATTTGTTAAGAAAATGCAAGAATAGTCATGAAAAATTGAAAGCCAGAACCCAAAACCCACCATCCTTAGTAGTGCAATAAGGAGATGGCTTTAAAAAGAAATTCTTCTTAATTAAGCCAGTCTTTAATATTATTCTCATTTCTGTGCTGTTAATACAACACTTATGCTTAATGCAGTACCCAAGCCATACTTCATGTCACATGCAGTTTTATTTTAAATCTAGTACAGATCTGTATTTTTGTTTGGCTACAGAATCACCAAATGGTCAAGACTGCAGGGGTTGGAAGGCACCAGTGCTCAGCCACACTCATGGTGAAAAATTGTTTCCTGATGTTCAGACTGAACCTTCTGCGTTCCAATTTGTGCACCTCACCTATTGTCCTGGCACTGGACACCACTGATGAGAGCCTGACTCTGTTCTATTTGCATCCCCTCTTTCAGACTTTTGTATGCATTGATGAAATTTCCTCTGAGCCTTCTCCAGGATGAAAAGTGCCAGCTCCCTCAACCTTTTCTCCTAGGAGAGATGCTCTAGTCCATTAACCAGCTTAGTGGCCCTTTGCTGGACTCTCCACAGATCTGCAAAACATGCAAGCCCTCTATTTTTTACATATGCCTTGGGATACGATGCCCTTTTCTGCCTTCTTTCTTCTAATATATTCGGAAGTTAAATATAAATTTAGTTTTTGGCTGTGGATGGAATGGAATCAGTAGAAAAGCTGGTTTCAACACACTGTAAGTTTTGGGTTTTGTTTTTTTTTCAATTTTATATAGACTTTTACAAGGGAAGAGTGCTTTGTTTTAGTTGTTTTGTATTTTGTAATTTCATGCCTCTTTTTTGAAAACTGTTTTATCCCCTATTCTTAATTATATAGTAGACTTGCAGTGCATTCCAAAGATCATTTGGCAACACTTTAAAATTCATGAAGGAATGTCAGCAGTGTATAGTAATGGAAGATATGGGCCCTTAAGAAATATTCAATCTTTTCTCATAATCAGAAAGCAACCTTTGTGGGTCACAAATTTACTTACTGCCCTTAAAAGCACTTATGCTGAGCTATACTTAAAGTTCAGAGATTAGCCACTCTGCTCAGACAAATTATAAAGCACAGAATATACATAATCTAGAAAACTGTCTAGAAAGAGGTAAAATATATATAAAATTACCTGGTCTTCAAAGTCAAATTCTGTATAAGCAGTATCTCCAGAATCCATAATCAGACTGCAATCAAGTTCATTTGTCCCTAAAACAGGAAAGAAAATTAGACTTCAGAAATGTTGAGAATCTTCCATTCATGTGATAGGATGCTGTAGTATTTCCAGTTGTCTCTATGTATGCAAGAACTTTGATCCAAGGAATCATTCAAATGTGCTAAAATACCTGAATGAAATGTATTCCATCAACAAGCCTTCAAAAAAGCCTCCATACATCTTTAGTAGTGGTTACACTAAATAGTGAAAATTGTAAATTTTTGGGGCAGGGTGTTCTGTGTGCCATGACTTGCAATTGTAAAACTGCCACAAGAATCTTAGCTTAGAGGAGAACATGAGTCATAGTTTGGAAAAAGAAAAGAAATACTAATTAGTGATTAGCAGATATGGATCTCGAAGAGATGCTGATGGGGACCAAAGCAGCATGCTTCCAGCAGCAACAGTCCTTGTTACTCTCCCATCCCTCTCCTAGATGACAATGTGACTCTGTCCCTTATCCTTGTGTCAAATTTAGCAAGTTGTGAGCCTCTTCCACTGGGGATGACAAAGTTCAGTTGCTGAGAAGTCTTGGGCTGGCTGAGCTTTATAAAATTTGTTTAAGCCGAAGGTGCAGGATAACAGAAGATCAGGCTAGGGATTTTGAGGAGTTGTGTGGGTGGTGACTGCTTAGCAAGAATGGGAGGATTAACCACAATTCTTCTGTCTAAGCATAGCAAGGATGTAGCATGGACATCACCACCATTTTATAGCATCACCACCTCAATTAGATTATCTCACTCCTGGGCAGTGAGGAAGGAAACAGTCTCCTGTGCCTTCCAGATGTGCAGCCCTAAACCGAGTCCTACAAGTATTCACACACTAAAAAATAGGCATGTGACTGCAGGAGAATATTTCACAGCATTATTAAAACTATGTAAGAAAATCCTGTAAGGGCATGCAAGGTTCAAAACATTGTAACAAGTCAGGAGCCACAGGTGAGCCCAGTCACTTGTCTTCCCCAGGGAAGCAACAGGAAACACCAAGGGGTGTACAATATGTGCTTAGTGCCATGTATGTAGATTGCCTGAAGAAGGGTCCGTGGAGACCCGAAAGTGGCCTTTCAGTATCTAAAAGAGGTCTGTAAGAAAGAAGGCTGTATTGTGATAGGACAAGGGGAGAAGATTTTGGACTAAAAGAGAGAAGATTTAGATTGGTTACGATAAAAATGTTTTTTACAATAAGGGTGGTGAAGCACTGGAACAGGTTGCCCAGATATGTGGTGGATGTCCCATCCCTAGAGACACTCAAGGTCAGGCTGGACCTGGCTCTGAGCACCTGATCGAGCCATAGGTGTGTCTGCTCACTGCTGAAGAATTGGATTAGATAGCCTTTAAAGGTCCCTTCCAACTCAAATGATTCTATGATTAGATGGTGAGCTCAACAACACTAGGACAGAAAACAGCAAAGAAAAACTGGATGTCATTCTGACTAAAGCCATAACTCCTTGACAGAGATGATGATTCCAGAGTGCCTTGATTTGCAATCCATATTAGAACTGCTGCCAAATTCATCTTTGATGCAACTATTCAGACTAAGTAAGAGACACCAAGGAAAGTGTTGGACCTACCATCTGCTGGTGCTTTGTTGTTGTTGTTTTTTTTTCCCCTCCTGATGTTCATATATACTTCAACAGATTGTTACAGAAAACCCAAAAACAAAATAGAAAGGGGTAATACTTTTTCTATCATTGATCGCTGCATGTATATAGGCAGTGTGTTCTCTGGCATATACACTTTATGGTCTTTTGAAAAAACTTGTCTGTAAAAGATATATGCAAGCAAATAGAATTACAGCTACCAAGAGAAGCTTAATTTTTTGATTTATTTTACACAGCTGACACCTTGTTCTTAATATTGTCATTGTTGATAATATGATTTAAGTAAGACTGAACTGCTACTAGCACTGGCTTACCTGGACTCATCAATCACTTTTAAAAGCACTTATGTGCAAGTATTTGATTAACTGTCACATAGCTACTATGAGCAGTATGCTTCCCTAGCTAGGAAAGTTAATATGAAATATGATGCTGGAGACTTAAACTTAAATGATCAGGCTGAAAGTGAGTATTCATATATAATGTATATTAAGTGACAAAAGCCATAATGGTTATACAATTTTAATGTTGTCAAGCATCTTAAGGGACTTTTTCTTGAACTAGAACACCGATTTCCTTGGGGAAGCATAACTCTTCCAGAGAATATTCAAGGAAGGTCAGGGAATTTGAAAATATGTGTCTTCTTTCCTGGTTTAATGAAATCTAACGAAAACCATAACCGTTTGTCACTGACCAGAGTACAGAATGCTCCATTCTACTCAACCTGCCAAAATGCAAACCTAGCAGAAACATATTGAAGCAAATGGCTACTCCCGGGGTTTATGCCAAGATAAAGCAGAGGGGGGACATACCCATGATACTCCCGTATTTGTAAGCATGAATTGCTTGCTGCCTTCCAGCTCAGTTTTTTTTGTAGGATGGACTATATTTTGGTGAGTTAACAAGCTTTAGTCTAAAACAAGGCTGCTGTGGGAGGAAAGCAGGCTCACTAACCGACCAGTGCTACCAGTGGCAGCATAAGTCTACCAGGTAGCCTCTTGGCAACAAATTGGAAGACTGTAATCTAAAGACAAAGCTACAACAAGGCTAGAGCTGAGAGGAGGATGTTAGGAAGAAAACTCCAAAACTCAGCTCAGCAAAATCTTATGTAGTGGCTAACAAAGGAGAAACAGAAAATGCTGGCTTAAGAAAAGGAGAAAGTTTTGTTAAAGCCTTTGTAAGTGAACACACCCTGTTGCTTTATATGAGTCTGCATGCTGCAGATCTCGCAGTCCTACAACAAAGCAGATGATCAGAAATAAGTTTCACTGTGCTTTCTGCGTGAGTTGTTTTTCCTTTGACAGTTTCATAGACTGAGAACTAGGCTATGAAAAAAACCTCAACACTTCTTTACCACTAAGAGGAAAGTATCCTAGTCCAAGGTGTCCTAATTCCTTCTGGATGGATGTCCCATTACATCTGATAACCTCAGCTGTGGTTAATGTAGAGCTTTTGTGTGCTTGTATGAACTGATCACAAATGATGAGCAAAAGAGGAAACTCAACAGTTAAAAATAAACAAAATGCATGGAAGCTCCGCTGCCAGAGAGCAATAACCTGCAAGCATCTGATCTGAAAAGATAGGTTTGTGACTTGAAATATGCTTCCTCAATTTCAGTGCATGAATAAAGTGGATGTAAGGCCAACCTGGTAATTATGTGCTCTGTGTTTTCCTTAGGGGAAAAAAAAAAAAAAAAAAGGATTTTATTATGTACAGTACGCACAATTAAAAAATAAATCAGTTGGAAGTTTTTATTAAATCCCTGTTAACTGAATAATCCACTCTCAAGGGAGAAGGGGCCACTGAAAAAGAAACAGCACATTAGCTAAAATGCACTCCCTTTTTTTTGCTAGGTTTTGCATTTGACACTGAAGGCATCATTCATAAACATTTCTCTTGCTAGGGACCTGAGAGGATATAGAAACACAGCAGTAGAAAAACATTTGAATTAGTGAGTGTCTGCAGTTGTACAAGGATGTGCTGACAGGCACTGCCCCGCCAGATCTGAAAGGCAGGGAGAATACATCCCCTGCCCCCAGAAGGGCTGTGGGGCACTGCTCAGTTGCTTCATTCACCGTGACTGTACTTCTGAATTTGTTGCTGTGTTTCCAGTATTGCTTATTACCAATCCCGTACAATTCTGCTTGGGAGTAATGTTAAGCTAAGAGGATATGGTTGTTACGGGCTGACTGGCAATGTTAAGCTAAGATGATATGGTTGTTTAGGGCTGCTGTGTGGCTCCTAGAAAAAGAAAAAATACCCCAGAACCTAGAGCCATAGTGGTCATAAATGTCTCTGGTCCCAGAAAATCTGTTAGTGCTCTGAAGCAAGTGCGTCACTTTCTCAAAAAGCATACTCACCCTTAAGTTTTCACGCATACAAACATCAGGCCTTGTTTTTTCACAGTTCGCTAAATTCATTTTTACGAAGAAGCTCAAATTGTACTGAACCATCTATATTTAACAGCAGTTGATTTAACTTCTCGTTACAAGCTAGCTATGTGCCATCGTGTGAAGTAATTGCGCCCCTTGGACCATTTGTGTTTTGGCAAATCAGTTAATGTTTTTCCAATCCTTGCTTAAATCTGTTACTTAAATTAGGTCCTAGTAGCAATAGTACTCAGTATGGTTCACTGGCTCTAATATGCCCATACTCGTGTTTTAATAACTACAGTATTTGCACAGTCTAATACTGTCATAAATTAAGATTATCCTGTGAAATGTGTCTTTTTATGTTATGGAGCATGCTCTGAAGCACTGTCTAATAACTTAGCTAATATATGCGATAAGTAAGCATTTGAGCAAAGACATGGTTGGAAGATAAATTTTCGGTGTGATAGAATACAAACAATTTACTGAAGGACTGATTAGCATTAGAATGATTACAATGTCATTTGGCTCTCAGTAAGATGCCTCTAATACCAATTTTAATGCAACCTTACAGTGTTGAATTTCATGTCAGGTTGTTGCTATTAGCAACAGTCTTAATATGTCATAGGAGGCCACAATGAGAAAAATTGTATTATAATCCATAAAAACAGTTGTTTTCTTTCAGTGTGTATGCTTACGTGGTTACAACTAGTTTTTATCAGAATATAAATTAAATAGATGCAGATATATTAAAATATTATATTATGTCTCCATTAGCCACCAGGAATCAAAAGGATTAAAAGACAAAAAGTGATAAAGAGAATGCTGAAATTGTGTCCTTTAGAAATTAAATACCTGGTCTCATAGGGTCACTAGAAATCCCACTTTGAATCTTTTTACCATTAGTCGTGCTTAACTTGAGAACTAATTAAATGACTGTGGCATGGTTTCTGTCTCCTGTTTGGTGAGGACTTAAGCAGATCAGACTTTCAAGGAACTGACTAGAACTCATCCAGAATCACAGTTTAGTGGAAGTAGTTTAGCTTTTGACATTCTGTTTGTCAGCGCTAACACCTTTATGTCATGTCTTTCCTCTTATTGTCATTGAGCGTTTAGCACATTTTATTAGGAAATCCACAGATAATTATCAATTAACAATTAGTAATTGTCAATTAACAATACTATACAGTGGGAATGTCATTTTAGGTTTGCAATCAACCTTTTCTCTCTAGGAAAAAGGCTATGCGCAGAAGAGGTATGTGTGCTGCTTAATGGAGAGAGCTAGTGGCCTTTAGTCTCCTGTGTATCTTATCTTGCAAATTACCACTAGAAACCTGCAGGTTAGGTAATGCACTTTTCTCAATCTTTTTCACCCTTCATTGATAATTACTCTTTATCTCTTTTTGAATGTTATCAAAGCCAGCCTTCTGGGTGGGCTTTGTAGGTTGACTAGCTTGGAGCCCATTTTCACATCATCAAAATATGACCTAAACTTTCTGTCTGAAGCAACTGCTCTTTGCACATGACCTGTTAGTAGATAAGAAGTAATCTCCCCTTTGTCAAAATGAGCACCTTGGTAGACCTCAGATGATTGTTCATGATTACAAGTGACTGAAGCCATCTTGTCTGTCAATTTAGGGCAGATGAGTTTTCCCTTAAACAGAGGAGAGATCAGATAGATGGGTGTAGTAGAGAAAATCATATAATATTTGTTTTAATAATAAGGCAAGTTTGTTTTATAGAAAAGCATTTTGCCTTGAATTTCTTTTTTTTTTTTTTTTTTTTTGTGTGTGCTCTTTTGCAAGACAACATTTCTGACATCTATCTATATAACCCTCAAAATCTACTTGGAAAGAGGCCAGACATGCTATCTGTAGAAAAAGTTGTGAAGTTACCAAGGAACATTTTCCTGTAAGCCTCAAACAAAATATTTCTGACAGATGTCAAGGATTTTTAATGCTTTGATTTTTCAGCTGCTGTTTCTTTTTGTCTTTTATTTCCCAGTTCTTTCTACTTCACAGGCTTTTTCTTTGAAGATGTTCAAGCTTCAGTAAGCACAAATAATAAAAGTAATAGTAGCAATAAACCTTAAAAAAAACTTTGCTGTCTTATGCTTGCACACAGTTTCCAAATTAGTATCAATTTTTAGGGAGGATGTATGATCATTAATCTCTTAGGCTTTCAGGTGACACTGAGATATCATCTGGAATTGAAACAGATGTATCTGGCAATTGGAATCAATCAACATATACAACTATATCATTTATAAAAAATTTTATAAGATACTGCAGATAATCCACTGGAGTGAGCTTGTAGAAAAGCAGGATGATAGCTGGGTTGTATGAATTTATCAAGTGTAAAGAGATTTGCCCTTGGTTGTGGAGATATTTGAATTGGGTAAAGACTTTGCTACAGTACATACACTTGTACTTGAGGAATATGAAGAAGTATCCCACCATTGTCAAGCGCAGTAGAAAAAATGTGGTTCTTTAATCTTGCATTAACTCACCTGCTGCAGCCTCTTTGTTAGCAAATAGCTTATTGTCAACTGCTGAACTTATATCAGAGAACACTTCTTCTTCATCTCTGTCTGCATCAAACTATTAAGAAAAAGAAAAGGTGGCAATCAGACACTACTTACTACTTGGCTGATCATCAGTGTGTAATCTCAAGCCTTCTTAATTCATTAGGAATATAATTTTCTGTGTTCTGTCCATTGCAAATTTTAAGTACGATTCATCTTAATATTGACTAAACCATTTTGTCAATTTCCAGTTCCTTGTCAGGAACAAACTATAGTAAAATTAACTTGGTCTCAGAAAATGAAACTTCAAAGCAAAAAAGCAATACTTGCAATATTTATTACATGTTTTAGATAATTGAAAAAAAAGACAGCGTAGCGACCATTTATTTTCACCTCTTTTCAGGGACAGTGTAATTAACTACGTATGATTTGTAAGAAAAACATTTTCAGGAACTTCTGAATTATCGGACAGCAATTTGTGTAATATGTGTGTTTTCAAGTAGTTACGCAAAATTCTCATGCAAAGGTGAAGTATTTTTGAAAGCGCATCTGTTATGTAGAAAAGAAAGCTTTCCTTGCTTTAGCACTAGCACAGAGTGTACTGGCCTAGTTATAAATTAGGGAGGAAATGACAAATAATTAATTGAATTTATTTAAATTTTGAATTCTTTTCATTTATCCTGTCTCTTTGTAGTCTGACACTGCATCTCCCAAGTTTTCTTTCAGCTCTCTCCAGTGGGCACTCTCATGGCCAGGTGACACTGTTTGTCAGTTTGGGTTTTTTTTTCTGGTTTGTTAGATTTTTTCCCCTTAAGATATTGAACAAGATTCATTCATTTAGATCGTTGTTTGCTGAGCTTTATTGGAAGAAAAACTAAGTACTTTTTATTACCCTTGCGTTTAAATTTTTCTTATTTCTTGAAATTGAGGCCAGTTACATGACTATGGAAAAAGGGAATCCCATAACCTCCTGTTACTGGAGCAACCAAATAATGCCACGTGAGATGTCTGTCATTCAGTGAATGCCCCCTGTATAAGAGTTGCTGTTTTCAGTCACTTTGTATCTTCAGTGTAATATATCTTAAGATGAAGAAATGAACCACAGGGCAAAAAGCACCATGTTACTGATTGCAGACTGGTGAGCTTTGGTGTGTTCATTCTTCCAAGTCTGAAACTGTAAAGAAGCTTTTCAGATATCTCACCAGTACCTATCTGTCTCATGGTAAAAAAAAATGTCACAGACAAGGAAAAGCTCTGGAGAGAGAAATTCAAACCTCACTAGAATCTTGGCTGCTGACATTCATAGAGATTAAGTATTTTCCTAATATCTATTACAGAGTATGGCACAATAGTTAATAAGTAGATTATAGAGATACTGAATTGCATATCTAACACCCACCATTGCTAAACCAGCATCAGTCTTTTCATTATATTTTAGGTAGCATCTATACTACTTAATTAAGCTGGTCTGTCACTGGCTAATGAAATTTGCTTTCTTAAGGAATTTCCCATCAGCATCTCAGGGTAAACCTAGAGACAGACCAGCCCAGGATTCAGATTATTATTATTATTATTAGAGTTATTATTTAGAGTGGTAGATGTCAGAAATAGTCCAAAAAATATGGGAAGAACATTAAAGAGACGAAGACTGATTCTACAAACTAGAGCTGAGTGAATGAAAGAAAATAGAAACTTGTGGGAAGCCAGAGTATGTTAGAGAGAGGCAACTGTTAACAAAATATTTGTTGCCAACAGACTAAACTCTCCAAATCCAAGTACTCAAATTGGTACTAGCTCTGTTTTGAATCTTTAACATCTTAATACATAGATTTATGCTTAGCTCAGCCCAACAAGTTGTTTCTGCCGTGGATGAGCCCACTTTTATTGTCAATACATGGAACTTTCAGATTGCTTTTTTAAATTGATTTTGTGGCTCTGATCTTGAGGAACACTCAGAAAGTTCATCCTGTGATGAAGCATGGCTGTCTGCCTGTCTGGCCAGACATATATCTAATTTTGAGGAGGAGTTTTGCCATTCTGTTCAGTGTTAATTGAAGCACACAGTGTTATTGCTTATTTAAACTTGCTTGCGTTTTCCTATTGGATTTCATCTTCATCTGTGTCAAAACTGAGGCTTGTGAAAGAAGAGGTCTTAAGTGAAATTTTAGGCTACTGTTGGGCAATTTATTGTCAGTGCAGAAAGAGCATCTTAGGAATTTCCTCCTTCATGAGGAAAGTATTATCTCTGTGAATTCTTTTGTACTGCCTTTCTCTAAGGAAGCATGGGGGTATGCTTTTCTGTATCTTCTCTGTAAAAAAAAAAAAAAAAAAAAAAAAAAAAAAAGGCATGCATTTCATTGAATATGCTAAGGAAGATAAGTCGTATAACATTTGTTGATATGTATAGGCACAAAACTCAGTACACTGTAATCAGGGTGTGTTTGATCCTTACTGTGCAGGTCACATCGCACTTGGAGAGATGACTGGCTTACTTTCTCATTAGCAGCATTCCTATGAGTAATTCAGCTTACCATGGAAAAAAAGTACGATCAATCTCAATACGTTCTGAAGGTTCCTAGGACTTGAAACGTCAACTTCCCCATTCAAAGAACACCAGCTGTGCTCCAGCACTTTGTAAAATCTGAGCTTTGTACTGAAATCCTATATTGTGACCTAAAGAAAACCAATTATTTGAAGCTTGCGCATAGGCTCATTTTTCTGCTTGCAAAATAAGAATTGTAATACCCTGAGCTACAGGAAGGCAAGGTAGCTTTCACAGAAAAAATGTTTTTGAAAGAAAATAAGTAACCGTGTGAGTTCTGTACTTCAATGAATTGCTAAACATTTTAAAATGAAATCCTTTGATAATTATTGGAGTCCTGAATAAAACATAAAACGTACTCAAACAACACTATTCACAAAGAACAAACAGCAGCAAAACTCTCTGTTTTTAATGGAACGTGTCTAAATCAATAGGTTGATTTCCTTACTGAATACAAAACCCTACCTGCTTCAAAACACAGCTCTTTGCAGAAAAAAAATTATCTACTGGGATCTTTATGGATGGCTCTTTTTTCTTTTCTGTGAAGTCAGTGGAGTTTGAAGTCTGGTCTCACTCTACAGTTTTCCCCTTGATAAGGCACTAATGAGGTTTCTGTACCTATCTGTTTTGTTGGGGCAGGCAAAGAGGGAGGAGCTCAGAGGACAGGAGAATCACATCTCTTTTAGAGACCCGGCCAAAGCTCTGAGCCAACAGGATTTTTCTGAAAAATTTCCGAAGCATGTTCAGTGACTGTATTTGGTAAGAACCTAGAGAAGTATTTTCTCCATACTAACACACACACACACACACACACACACAAGTAGGAGCTGCAGGGCAGCAATCCCCACATCACTTCTACAGAGCGGTCTTGCTTCCAAGATGTTTCTCCCTGTGATTATGGACAGTATGAGAGGCTTTCTCTACCTGTCTCCATCATTTCAGTATCGTTGCACTACCTCTTCTTCCCACTCCTTTTAAAACAAAGCTGACAATCCTAACACAGAAATACCATTATTTGGTAGGATGTGAGTTTACATTTACATCTACATTTTAAATAACTGGTCTAGGGAAAGAAGTTTTGTATATGCTGCTCTCAGAGAATAAATCCTGGCCGTCAGAAGGAGCCTCCAAGGAAAGCTGTCTGAGTTGTCAAACATTGTGAGTCGCAGTAGTCAAGGATAAATAGTGTTGAGCTAAAGAAAATAGTTCACAGCCATTTCCTTCACAGGTTACCAGGGGCCAAGCCCTGCTACTACTGGTGTGTGCAGGTGAAGCCATTCAATATGTCACTGGCCCCTGTGGACTGATTCACCCTAAGTGACACTACTGGTCTTCACGGGTGGTTTATCGAAAATAACAGCCCCCCAAAAATGAAGAAGATCATAACAGCCTTTCATATTGTAGTAGAGGAAAACTAGTTGCAGGCAATTCTTGTTTGTGCACTTTGAAATAATGTTAGAAATTGGGAAAACATAAAACAAATCAAGGTAGTTAAATAACATTTGCGACAGTAGATGAAAATCTATTCTATTTTAGAGCATGACAGATGTCAGTGAGAAGAAAATAAGCCATGTTCCAATTAAAATAATAACATCAGGCTAATTGCCTTATGGCAATATTCCCATCCACCTCAAAAAGAATTTTAGGAGTTGGATGATGAATGCTTTATTTGATTGTCAGACTGGCAGGCAACCACTCCAACAAAAATACAATTCATACATGCCTGAGTTTTTTTCTCAGTCCTTGAAACACGTATTATGTTACTTGAAGAAATGCTTGAAAATATTAAAACATTTCAAGGTACTGGTGATCTGATTATTAGACCTAGCTGCTGCAAGCAAGATAGCATTCACATGTACTCTTTTAACCTCTTGATCTTGCCAATAGGGAGCTATTCATCACCTGTCTTCAAGAGCAGGAGTGAGTACAGAGTGCTAAGCCTCTGATCCATGTGGTCAGTGTTGGTCAGGAGAGGAAAAAAAAAAACAGGAACTTTGAGTTGTTCTTTTAAGACATATCCTCGCATACAGACATAATATTAGTGAAAGAGTGGATTTTTTCTTGGTTAAAGCAAACTCTGAAGGGAGATTTTTAGTGAACAATTAAGAAAACAGGACTCAAGTTGTGTTAGTTAGTCACAGCGTATAATTGCATAAATGTATGCACGGGCATATAAGCCCAGAAATGACATTACATCTTTGTGTTTGGTTCAGAAGTGATTGCTTCTGGATGCCATGTGCTGGGCTGGTATCCCCAGCTGCTGAACTGGAGGGGCTTCCAGATGGGCAATGAGAATGATGACTTGACTGTTGTGTGATTTGGCTGTACATAAACACTGCAATTACTACAAAAGGCAGGCTTTAGTTTTATTGTTCTTAAAGTGAATTTCCAATATTTCATGCTAAACTTGAGAATATAGTGCCGTGGCACATGAAAAGTGTGGGATGTTCTGGCAGTTTAATTGCTTTCACAGTAAAATTATGTGAAGCCAGAATCCATGTGTGTAATATGGAACAGCAGGATGCCAAATAAATGGTATGTCTTATTTGAAGAAACAATTAACAATTAGCAGTAGTAATTTCCCGTCTTTACAGGTTTATTCAGAGTAATAGTTTTTGATAGATGGAAAAAAAGGGAGAAATCCTGTCTTTTTGCTGTGATTATGTTGAGCACCACTGTGACTTGTATCAGTTTTCAGCTGTTAAAAATGACTACCATTGGGTGGCAAGAGCTGATGGGATGGACACTGTGTAATTATGGCCCTCGTAGAGTGAAAAATGAGGAAAGGACAGCTAGACCTTATCAGGAGGGAGGGGTGAAATAAATAATTTGATGGCATGGGAGGAAATGAGCTGGGGGAAAAGGTATTACTTGTTAGATCGGGAGGTTGATGGAGGCAGAGACGGTGCCACAGAGAGGGCTTGGTACATACACACTGTTAATAACAATAAAAGGCAAAGCCTTTATGTCTGAGCAGATGTTTAAGAGCAGTGGCTCGTTATTTATTTATATATATTTTTTACCAATAAGGGTATGAATCGCGATTGCTAGTGACTGTTTTGTGAAAAGCAAAGCTATTGCTGCTTGATTTCTGAAATTATTTTTGCGTCATGTGCTATTGCAGTAATTTTCACTACTTATTTAATTTCAAGGAAACTGCCTTTATAGAGGCAAATAGTGTTCAAAAAGACTGGACAGTGTCGTCCAGCATAAAGACAGATCACTACTGAAGAGCTTGAATGGAAAACTGAATAAAAGTCTGAGTTAGGAGATGCTCCATGATATATTTGTTACTCTGTCTCTATAGAACTCAGGAAAACATTCAGCCTGAGGGTGAGATTGCCTTAGTTTTGCTTCCACTGGGTCTAGAAGAAATTGTATTCTTATTGTACTGCACCTAACCCTAAAGGAAGGGACAAACTGGATTACAGACTCAAGTGTGGTCAGATGCTGTCCAAATTCCCACAGCATGAATAACTCATTATTACTTAATATTCAGTATTCTTTTTTACCTCTTATAGTACAGGATTTCATAGTGATACTGCAAATTCTGCAGCATTTGTGTAAGTAAAATGCAGTATTCTGAAACCTAGAAAAAGGCCAGAGCTGTACAAACAAGTTGTGTGAAGCTCAGTCAACAACAGCTGCTGTTGGCAGTTTGCTATATACATCTCAGTGACATTACAGGAAGATCTACAATCACTTGATTCTTCTCCAAATACCTCCTGTGCTGCATTAGACAAATACTTCAGTGTTCCCATTCCCACAGCCCCCAGCTCAGTGAAACAGCTCTTATTCCAAATATGTGATTTCCTAGAAAAGGTCATATACTCAATAACTGTAACTCACATAAGGCAATTAAAACAAATTTTTAAAAAGTTCAGAGAAATAAAATACATTCCTGCCCACAAATAGTATCTTCTTCCAATGATACTTTGTACTTTGCTTCAGTGAAAAGCATTGATATTGCTGCTAAATGCCTCAAATATTTCCCTTTCAAGATCAACAGCATTTATCCTGTTGGCTTTTGTAGAAGACATTCTGAACGAAGCTACTAAAATATTGCAGACTGGTCTTTTTGCACTAAATAATCTCAAAACTACTATTATCAAAATATTATTTTTGCCTGCACATTGTCAAATCTTTCTAAGGAGGAATGCTACCAAATGAAAGCTAACATCAGAGGTCCTCCTTAATCTCAACTGCGTATTAAAGTATGAGAAATAGACTTGGATCCAAGGACAAGCATGGGATCTACCATAAGCCTAAAGACTAGCTGCTAAAGTTTTTTAATATGTTAAATCTGCATTTGATTGGTGAAATATTTTGATGTTTGTAGGTGTCCAAAACATTGGGAAGTATAGATGGTTTGATCCAGAGTTGTTCGAGGCCATGCTGGATGGGGCAACCTGAGCTAGTTAGTGTCTGATTTAGTGGTTGGCAATGCTGTCCGGGGCAGTGGGGTTGGAACTTTGAGGCCCCTTCCAACCCAAGCCATTCTGTGATTCTATGATTCCAAGTGGAATTTCAGATTGTAAGAACTAGAACATTTGAACATGACTATCTTTTCCTTGGAAGAAAAAAGAAAAAGCTACTTCTCAGCCAAACGTTTCCTGTGCGTGTAAATAAATTCTGATCTTGGATAAGCAGCATTTCCAGTGGTGATCTCTGTACCAGCCAACTTCATAAAAACATTGGAATTATTGATAATAAGCCTTTCCCTATTCTTCTTGAGTTGAAGAGCATTACATTTTGATCAAGTGTTACTGTTTTCTCTAGGAGCATGACTTGTACCAAATTTGGGATAATGTTGAGCAAATGTCAGTTTGAGTTTAGGACTGGCTTGTAAAGCCAGCTTCCAATTGTGCTGCCTCAGGAAGGACATGAACTTGTATCCTGCAGCAAGAAGCGAGCCTACTGCTATTTTAATTTCTGTACCAGAAAGTTCTGTTTAGTTGTCTAAACTATTGGAGCATGCTGTTTCAGAGCACTTAGGAGACTATTTGATTTATAAATGAAAGCTGGCAAGCTAAGGAGATAAAGACAGAAACTATTGCTTTAGTCATCATGGAATGTGACATTCTTCCATGTCGTATGCATTTTTTGAAAACGAACGCAGAACAAAATCCCACACGATTATGTAGGTTGAAAGCATTTTTTTTTTAAATACCATAACTAGAAAAGTGGACAAAGTGGACCTGAATGACATAATTTAACTTTTCAAAAGCTTATGACAATATTTCTACTCGGAGGCTATGAAATGAAACTATTGTAGGGAAACACTAAATAATATCATGAATTTAAAAGTGAGAAAGACAGCATGTCAAATGTCTGAGGGATGCCTTGTCAACAAGGTAGCAGCAGAATGGCCACTGCTTTGATCAAGGAAATAGAAAACAGAGATTAGAAAACTAGAGCAGCTCACTTCGGATAGGAAAATGAAGGCTGAGAAGGGGTAGGGATATTGGCAAGAAAAGCATGCAATGTGGCTATAGTGTAAGCTGACAGAGAAAGATGAAAAATTATGCAGGCTTCATTTGAATCTTTCTAATACAATTTCTTGACTTTTTTTGGGCAGTCATTTGAGCTAAGTGAATTATAGAATACAGAAATATATAATACAGAAGCTCTAGCACTGGAAATATAATACCATAGTTTAATAGATTGAGATATAGCTTACTGCAGAAAAATCAAGCCAAGTAACCTATATTGTGTATTTATACATCATTTATACATCACAAATCTCTTTTTCTTTGGTTTACACAAAAATTATAACTTTTGATATGCTAAATGATATGCTTTACTCCTTCTAAACATTATTTTATAAGCTTTGGGTCTTCTCTGTATTACAATGGCTTCTGGGTAGTATTCACTGTCAATACAGCTACTTTACCATTGCTGTGTTTTTCTGTTGGATGATACTACATCATGGAGTTTCTTACATGTAGTTGATGTCACTGTCATCTTGTGAAATGGCAGATGAAGGACTATCTGTGAAGCTTCTAACTTTTCATTTTCTAAGGGCTTTTTTTTTTCCTGGCTGTTCCTTTAAAACTGTTTAAGTAGAATAATCTCAGTCATGCAGCTGTGCAGTGATATTCATTTCTACTGGGACTCAGGAAAAAACACAGGCAGCAAACTGCAGAATCAGAAGTGTTACCAAAGAGTCTGTTTCTATGGTATGTCAGCTCAGAGTTCACGAACGGCATCTCTTCCCTTCAGCCTTCACCACTGTTGTAGTACTGACTTCAATTCAGATGCTGACTAGAAATAATGGCTATTTAGAACATTTAAAAATTATCCTTTGCTTTTGATTTTTTCCCTTTATTAATAAAATTATTATTAATAAAATTATTATTAAAATGGTTCATATTATCCAGAAATGGCATAAGCTCTGGCATGCTTATGGACCCTAAAAACAGGATAGGCTTGGATGCAGTTTAGGCTCTGGGAGAAATCCTTGATTTGATTGTGTTTTCTGCTTCTAAATACTTGACAAACAGCCATACAATTATAACTATGAATTAATGCATGTTTACGTTAACAACTGAAAACAATAACAATTGAAAAACTTCAGTACAAGCTTATGGAAGCACTGTAAAAGCAACTCAAAGTGAAAATGGGTATTTCTGCATGCTTCTGAGATAAAGGACTTACAGGAAATGAGATGTGTAAGACGAATTCTAAATTATCTGTTTCTTATATTGCCAAGATTTTTTGAAAAGTGGCAATGTGAACAGGTATAAACAATTTAGTCTATTTTGAATACATTCAGTAGTGAAAAGAATATTAAGATGCAAATCATATGAGTAGAACAAGCTTACTGTTAAGCTGTGTGATGGTTAGTATCAATTCACAGAATCACAGAATCACAGAATCACTAAGGTTGGAAAGGACCTATAAGATCATCAAGTCCAACCATCCACCTATCACCAATGGTTCTCGCTAAACCATATCCCTCATCACAGCATCCAAACGTTCCTTGAACACCTCCAGGGTCGGTGACTCCACCACCTCCCTGGGCAGCCCATTCCAGTGCCTGACCACTCTTTCAGAGAAGTAGTATTTCCTAATATCCAGCCTGAATCTTCCCTGGCACAGCTTGAAACCATTCCCTCTAGTCCTATCACCAGTTGCACGAGAGAAGAGGCCGACCCCCAGCTCACTACAACCTCCCTTCAGGTAGTTATAGAGAGCAATAAGGTCTCCCCTGAGCCTCCTCTTCTCCAGACTGAACAATCCCAGCTCCCTCAGCCGCTCCTCATAAGGCCTGTGCTCCAGACCCCTCACCAGCTTTCATTCATTTCATTCTATTCATTCGATACTAGGCTCAAAGATACCTTTCTTTGCATTTTTTTCTGCTTAAGAAAAAAATTCCAATGAGACAGAAGACATTCAAGGAAATGAAGATTTCTTTACCTTTGCAGTGAAATTCACTTGGAATGTAGAAAAAAATAAAAAAATTCTGTTGGTGGGTCTCACCAACAATATCCTACCACAACAATTAACGAATAATCATTAATACAGTTCCAATTCTACCCTTTTGCATGTGATAAATATTACTAAATCTCACAGCTTTTATGGAGCATTATGTCAAACACTGTAAAAAAAAAAAAAGAAAAAAGTTCATGCTAATGGTCACAGTCTTCTCCAGCAAATATGATATATGTTAAGCAATGTCAATTCTGACTCACTCTAAAAGTAAACTTGTGATAATTTGTAGATCAAAGACAAGATTTGGGAAGTTTTCCAGAAGGTTTAGATTCTAGTCATTAAAAGTAGGTGTCAAAGTCTTAAGTGGAAACAATAGATCTCTGTATGTATAACAATATCTGATTGTAGCCCCTTAGAGAAGAAGATATGCTTGGTGATGAAACATCTTCAGGCTCTTCTGAGGTTGTCTTTCTGGATGCCTGGCTTTATTATGTGTTTCCACACAATTTCTTTGCCTTCAAACAATTCAGATGGGGGAAAAAAACGAAAACTTACTGTAGGATGACTATATTATCCTCATTGGATCTGAGCAAGAGTGACATCTTCATCTAAAGGATGTTTCCAATTACTAGTAACATTTAGGTGACATGAATCAACTATTTCTTCCTTGTCTGTACCTCTGTGTTATCGCATATGCATTGTGAAGCCTAAATGACATATTTCAATGCCAATCTGTAGACACTCTTTTTGGACACCTGGTGCCTATGTTTGCTCAGAGCAATATTAGTGACAGATCTCTACTGACATTGGTGAGAAAGCAAAAATCAATTTTACACATTTTTGAGGATATACACATCTCATTTTCTCTTTGTGGAATTGCCCTGATGTGAACAAATTATAACGTATTCCTTTTTCTATGACAAACATAGATTAGGAACTGAATGCTTCACATTTTATTATCACTGTTTTTGTCCTGAGTACAAAATCCACCTCAAATAAACATACTGAAATTTTGCAGGATGCTGTTTTTAATTTACATTACTGCAAACAGAACTATCAACAGAAGTAAAACACTAATGTAAAAGAATAAAAGAAGAAACATTGTCTTTGCAAAGTGTGCTGCTTTTTCTCATCACTTTTCCTCAACCTTTCTTTGTTACTTTGACACAAGACATTTGACTCATAAATAATGCGAGTGCAAGGTGACATATTTTTCTTGTATACCCTTCATAGAAGTGTGTTGTTGCAAATGAATGAATCTTGTATCAACTGTGAAAATCCTGTTAGAATCAGTGAATAGTGTCAATTTACACCAGTTTATGATCCAAGCATTTAATGTAGAAGGGCACTTTATGATTATGGGTTTTTAACTAAAATAAGAGAGAAATTTAACTAATTGTTTTAATGATTCCCCACTGTCTGAGCAAGCAATAACAATTTAGAAATGCTAGAAAAAGCTAAAACAAAACATCAGATGGAGAGCTTCAAAATCCAGCCATAAATTCATGGGTTAGACAACAGTAATGATCCCTGCCCTTATAACTCGATACAGTTTTGTGTATTTTATATTCATTTGACTGGGAAAGCCAATAGTTGTCATAACAAATCCGCAAGTAAAAAGAGGCAAACAAGCTTGAGGATTATTATACTGCCTTCAAAAAATCACTGATAACTGTATAAAATAAACTACCTTAACAATGCAGAAGCAGGCTTTCAGAATAAGAACTTAGATTAATCCATGTTAAGGTTGGAAGGGAGGACTACAATCATTTAGCCTGTCCTTTTTGGGTAATGTAGACAAAATAATTTGCCAATAGTGTATGCATAAAGCTCACAACTGCTGTTCTGAGCTGTAAGTTTGATTTCTAGAATAATACCCACTGCTGAGGTAAATGACTGGGAATAACAGTAGATGTGCCTGTGAAATCTTGGCTCTCTAATTTTTAGCCCATGTTTATTTTACCTCAATTTTCAGTTAGTGGGATTGAAGCTCCCAGCTCTCCATAGCAGATTTTTAAACAATTAACTGGTCTCACATGTATAATGTGAAAAGCGGTGCATGCACAAGCCAGCAGCAATGACACTGCAAATGCCAGGCAATCTGGCCACTCCTTTCTTAAAACAGAGCATTGGCAACTGCTCAGGATCCCAGCAGCTACACTAATGGGCAGTTGTTGAATCAAAATTCTTTGTTTTTGTTGTGATTTTTTCCATGTATGTAGCTATGAGTTAAAGGCCTTTCAGTTAGTAACTTTGAAGTGTGCTGCAGCACCTTGAGTCAGTGGATTCCAGTGGGAGATAATGTGTGTCCACCGAGTTTTTATCACCTGTTTTTCATAAGAGCAATATGGAAGATCTAAAATCAGGCCATTAGTTAATTTCATGCTCTTTTTTTTTCTGCTATGAAACTGTAATTCGATAAATAAGTTATGGAAAACAGGTTCTGACAACTGTACATATCTGAACGTAACGTTCATTATGTTTGTCCCTGACTCAAACACCACCAGAGATGATGGAGAAGGCCCTCTGTTTTTATTCTTTCTGTTTGTGACTTGTCTAATTGTCATCACTTCATAAGCTTGCTCAGTTAAATACAAATTCTCATTGTAAAACACAGCACTGCATTCAATCTAGAGAGTAAACAACTTATTTTCCAAATGGAAAAAAAAAAATCAACTAGAAGGGTATCTTTGTGCAATTAACCTCATGTAGCAGCAATATTTCTAACAGAAGATCACTGTCTTTTCATGGGTGAGGGATATGGTGTGGGACGTGTCAGATGTTTTTGTTTTCAAGTGTTTTTCGAAGGCATTTTTGCAGTGACTGGAGCTGGTGACTGCATTCCATACTGTCGTTATTGTCAAGGAAGAAAGCCTACAATTTTTATTAGCTTGGACTCCAGTAATCTGGCTCCCAGTAACTTTTGAAACTCACTGTCCCAACTTCCTGAGAGCTGTAATCTCTTACTTAATTCTAGCAGTTCTGAGGCTGGTCTATACTGTAAAACAAGAGGAAGATCCTAATTATTTGTAAAGCTTACCCTGTATTAAAATGACACCAGGGGAATAGGAGAGCCAACTAAATATGTATCCCCTTGCAAAGGAAATTCTGCGTGGCCCTATTCACACTAACCAATTTCCAACTTCCATTAATAGCCCTCCATCCGGGACGTTGACTTCTGCCTTCTTCCAGTGCAGAAAGCAAGAGCCTGCAGAGAGCCCCTTTATCTATATTCCCTGTGCTAGCAATTGATTTCTCACACCAGCTGATTTTTAACAGATTCCCTGATGTGAACTCAAGCACTCTTTTACCTTAAATAGTGAGGAGCCTGGACACTTGCCTACGATTTATTTTGCAGAAAGTTTCCTATATACTCTCCTCTCAGAGCTGTACCATTTTTATAAATACATAAATTATAAGTATGTTATCAGAGTGGGGTTACAACAAATTGTTATGCACCCTTAATAAGAGGCTATCAAATAAATTCCATTGAAAGTTATTTCTAGCACAGCTGCCTGTTGAACTGAGGGTCAGAGATCATCTGAGACATCTGTCAAAAAAATACTGGCAATGTTTCTGTTACCAAGTCCTAACCTAAACTATGAGAGAATATCTAGATCTGTACAAATTATTCTGTATAACTTGTTCCGTATAACTCTCATCCTACAAAATTTAGTGCTTTTCTAAGAGATACTCTCCTGAATGTAGTTAAAGATATAACAAACGGTTCTCAGAACCAAAACCAAAGTGACTTCAGAATTCACATGGCTCCTGACACTCTTTCTAAATTCAAGAGATATGAGAGAATTTAAATTGTAATAGATGAAGAAAAGCTTCTGTTCACACTACAGGTCTTGAACTCATTTGTGTCTTGCACCCATGAAGGGGATCAGAGCTGAAAGCTAATGTACCCACAAAATCTTTGATGGCCATTACAGCAGGCAGAGGCAACGCACGTAGCTTGAAGAAGAGAAGAAAACTGTGATAGCGTTCATGTAAAAAGAAAACAAAAAACCAGAAATAAGCAGTACTGAATATAAGTGAAATAGGTAGAATATTTCTAGCAAAATTTGTGGGATAAGACTTTGGGATACAAAGAGGATTATTGAAACTATTTTCAGTGTATTATGGAGTGAGAAATTTAATAAGCAACTTGAATGTAAACTGCATTGCCCACATTCTAGGTTCCCTCTCTGTAAGGGTTCTGTGCTTACACAGAATTTTGCTCATTTTAGTAGAGAAAACCAAAAGAGCACAGAAGGTGGAATGCAGTAGGAAACTAGTGAAAAGAGTATTTTTACATTGCCTAATTGGCCTCTTGCAGTGGTAGGAGACAGAGACGACACAGGCATTATAAAAGATACATTATTACTGAAACACAGTGGATGGTAGAAAGCAGGAAATGACCCGACAGGACAGAGAATTTTGAAGTGCTAGTCTCGAAAATGTGGATGTAAAATTTTAATTTGACTTTGTGGTCAAAAGTGGGAGGGAAAATCCAGTGGAAAATGTAAAGAAAATATTTTAAGATCTGCCTAAAAAATATTTTTAACAGAACAGATCAAGGGGTAACTTCTTTATAAAAAAAGTCCTTGATATATAACCAAAAGATGATAGCAAGTTATGGTGAAAATATGCAATATTTTACATATTAATGATTTGCTGAGCTGTGAGTGGCTGCAATGGCCATGTTGTGCTGTAGGCATAAGAGATTAACATGCCCATTATGAATGGACATAACAGTTCTTCCTTCACAGAATAAAACAATGGTGTCTGTGATTGCAGTGTTCCAGTCACATTTTGGGTTATTGTACCACTTTATTATTTACATAGATTACTCAATTGCTGAATGTGGCATGGTGACAACAACGTGGAGAGATATATTTACTAGCCATTAAACAAAAAGATTTTAGCTATGTTCAGATGGGATGGTACAAATGCTACCTTGGAGAGTAGGAAGGATGATAATTGTGCTGGAGGATAAAGGAAGCATGCATAGTTATAGTACTCACAAATTCTTTGCCAAGAACTGTAGGCTATGTCTATGTGATAGAAGGCAATGCTGTGCAGACATGTATGTGCTAACTCTAAGTGATGTAACTGTGGTTACCAGGAGCAGAATAGCCATACCAGTGGTTACCTGATGAAAGTATCAGGGAGTTTAAGAAGCAGGATATGTTTATGTCAGTGAAGTGCTGAGCTAGAACAATAGCAGTGTTTCCTAATTCTGAGGTATTTCATAAAGTTCTTGAAAGCTCTATTTGGTAGTTGTTCTATAGTTTTATTAGAAAAAAAAATCCTTGAAAGAGCTATTAGAAGCATTCAAAATGATATTCTGCACATGCAAAGATGCACTAGGGGAAGGCTACTGTTCTCACACTAGCACTGTCTTGTGCATTGTGTTCCCTGAGGCAGATGATATGTAAGCAGCTGCTCAGCTTTCTTAGTTCTTCACCAACACTGTAGCTGTATCTAACCATTGTTGAACCTAAATGCTGAAATAAGACTTGAGAATGCTAGAGAAAAAAGCCACAGTGGTCCAGAACATTAGCTGCATCACTTTCTGCTGACAATCTGAGCATCTCCTTCATTTTGACACTTTCAAACTTACAAATATTAATAAATTTATCTTTACAATGCATTAAAAAATGAGAAGGGGAAATCTTTTGTCTGTTTTTCATTTAGTGAATCTACAGAAAAAAATTAAAAAAGGAGGACCAAAAAAATGCTCCAGCAATCATAGGGTAACATTAGGTGGCATGACGAGAGGACAGTCCTCTCAGTTTCATTTCACCCATTTGAATCCAGACTGACTATGATTGGTATCAGATCAAACATTCATTTGCCCAGTGCATAAAGAAATAGAAATATTAAACAGCAGCCAAAGCTACTAGCTGAAGATTCAGGAAATAAGGAAGTTACATACCAGAATATCACCTAATGTAGTTATATTTTATCAGAGCTGTGAGAGTGAGAGCTTGCTGGAGAGATGAAAGACCACTTGATTCTGTTGATGGAGTAACTTGCATAAGCTGGTATCTGAAATTCTTCCATCAATCAAATGTCAGCAAAAGGATTTTGACATAAAATCAGGAAATCATTGAATATCAAGTTTTCACAGGGAAGATCCACCACCAGTAATCAGAACTAAAAAACACATAAATTTTTTTGTTTATTTTGGGATTTTAACATAAAAAGCAAAACTGAAATGGGGTTCTGGTTCTTCTACTAGGTCCTCACAAAATCAGATGCAGTTTAATATAGGAAAATTTGCTCATGGATGCCAGATACTCTTGATCCAATGCAAAAAGTCTTTCCAGAGATGAAGTATTTTTTCCAAGCTGATTTCTTAGCATGAGGCTCTTCTAAATAAAAAAAATGAATCTTCTGTAAATCTCATTTTAGCTTCTAATTTCCTACTTGTAGTTAATATTCACCCAAAGGACCCAGCTTAATTACCTTAAGATGAACGGTTTAAAATGACTTGAAGAGTATATAGAGCATGATATTTTAAACATCTCTTGCAGTTCATTTCTCTGCATGATAACTTGGCTTAATCACTTAGCTTTAGCTCCAGATCTGTAAAAACAGCCCTGTTAATTTTAAACATGTATTGGCATTCACAGTGCCAGAAATGGATAAAATCTGGGACAGTGTGCCTGTTAGAAATAGCATTCCCTCTCTCTTGTATTCCCAAATCAGTTTTGGACCATGTGCTCATCTATGACCAACTATATAGACAGAATTTTTATTTCTGTTTTATTTTTCTACTTTTTTTTTCACTGTAGTTATCAGGGGTTATAGGGCAAGATTTCAGAAAGCTTGTATTTACTTAAATCATCACACTTCCAAAGTTAGAAAATAATGTAGTGCTGTAACAGTTCTTTCCCCTCAGCAAAGAATTACCAGCCTGAAGGTTTTTCTGCACATGCACGTGCACAGATGGCAACCTTCCAAGCTTGGTCACTCTCTGGCAGACATCAGTATTTCGATACGCTGAACTTGCTAACATAAACCATTTAATCAGAATATTTTGAAGCTTTGGAAGTGTATATGGCACACGTGGTTCTGCATATACACAAATTAATCATCTCCCCCATATACAATGTGTATATATTTATAAACAGTTTGCTTAGGAACATTTCTACGTATATTTCATTCATATACATACTTTGGTACGTTTTTCAAAATATCTTGCTAAGTAGTAATACACGAATAGTGTTGAGACACCATGTAAAACCTAGCAGTGATGACAGCATGTATATGCATGCTCTAGTTCTGCAGTTCCACAGGAAGCAGCAGTTACAGAGACAGGCTCGCTCTTCTGTCCCAGTTTTTCCGCAGAAGAGCTATTAAACATAGCAGAGATGCACAGACCCTTAATTAGCAGTGGCAGCTGGGTGACTATCCATGTCTGCTCAGATCTGGTTACCTGTTCTAAGCTTCAGCTTCTCTTTCATTGCTTTGAATCATCAAAGCTTCATTGCATTGAATCACCAAAAAGAATGAGAGTGATTGTAATTATTTCCCATCCAACATCTCATTCCCCCTACACAGAAATTTTTCTTATGGTTACATAAGCATATACATTCAGGAATCTACAAAAAGATTTAGGAACTATGCAGTGAACCAAAAGATGACTCCAGAACTGCAAACAAAACCCACGGTCTCAAGGTTCCTGCAGACAGGTGCCTACGTTCTTTGTTTGAATTGAGAAGTTCCAAACATATTAGAATTTGGCTGACTCTCTTCCCACCACTAAGAAACAAGAAGTATCTGAAAAAACCAGTATGGTAATCACAGTGAAAACACACCTAGCATACTCCTGCAGGACTGCACTCATGACTACTGTATTTTTAAAAGAATTGAGAGATAATTGAGAACATATTGGTTCTCTGGGACAGTCAATGGGTAAACCTCTGCTCTATGTCCTCTGCAAAGCCAAGCTCATATTTCTGACTTGTGTGGAGAAGGGCTATGCTGAGGTATGGACAAGTCTAGGTTTGAGTGAAACTATCTGCAATATTAGAGTTTGTATTACTTTCCTATAAAAAACACAAGATGCAAGGCATCAGATGGTGTATAAATGAGTTCCTGAGCCTCTGGTGGAGAAGTGAGATTATGCAGGGGAGGTGGTGGCTAGCAATCCCTATTCCTGGAATTATTTCAGGGAAGGGAATGTGGGACTTTTAAAAATTATTTAATGTGAAACTGCATGGAGAAGTTCCACTACCACAAAAACAAGTGCAACGAATCGGTCTGCTGTCTGCCAAAAGAGATGCAAATGCCTTCAATGAGGAGAAGATTCTCAGAGCAGGATTGTTGTTTGGGAGAGGTGCCCAGCGGTGGCTCCCATCAGATCTGCAAGCAGGGTGGAGGTTCAGATTGGGCATTTGCTTACCGCTTCCTAACAGTAAGATCTGCACTGACCCTGAGAGCTACTGGCAGGACCACAGGACCCACGCTTCTCAGAGGGAAGCAGGGCAATTTAAGGGGAATGAGTAACTGAAAGTCCTTCGAACTCATAATTCAGAGCTAATGAAACAAAGAAGGAAAACAAAAGGCCTAAACCAAAGTCTGAAGTTGGACAGCTATATGATAGCACAGAAACTTTAGAAATGGATTATAACTTGTATTTTCACTAGTGTATTGGTAAATCACAGCCTGGAGCTGAAGTTCATGTCATTGTGCAATGCTATTGAAAAATGCTTTTTATAACCAAATCAAGAGAAAAATTTATATAATGCTGTTCCATGGGGAATTTTACTATGACAGTTGACAGCCATTAGGCTTGTTTGATGCTAATGAGGGCAGACATCTCTATAAGCTATTTCCCTCACCCGCAACTAATTCATTTCTAAATTTGTGCTCAAAAGCTTGTTTCCAGCTTCAGCTGCTTTTTTTCATTTTTCTTCATTTCTCTGCCTAGTCTGAAAGTCATTTTAATGTTTTGCATAGCCATAATAGATTCCCTAAACAGACAAGTGAGATACAAAGACATTGGTAAAAACAACATTTTCCGAGATAGGAAGCTGTCCTGTCTTGACTGTTTAAATAAGGTCCTCAGCCTTCCTTTAATGCGTAATGTTTCTCTCTCATTAAAGAGAGTCTTTCTTTTTTTTTAGAACACACACAGACTTACTAACATAACAAGGTTGACACTGAAGCACTAGACTTATATAGCTTTTTTTACAAATAATGGTATTATATCCATTTATATATACCAGATAAAATTACAGTTAAAGTGATGACTTAATCATCCTTCAGAAAATAACTAGTAGCTGGGTGATGGCTATCACTGGAGCAGGAATTGCAGAGATTTAAAATGCATGTCTGAGTAAGGCAAAGTAAAGATCCGGCTTCTCCTCTATCCTGCCATCTTCCCACAATTAGCTTTGGTGTGGTACAAATCACTACTTTCTAAAATACAGTTTCTTTCAACTTCCCTGCAGTAGAATGAATTACGTCTGATAGGGTGTATGTGAAAAAAAGTTTTCTAGTTAGGATAATTTTACATTTTAGTAATTTATTCAAAAGTTAATTAATGTGGTTATTTGAACCTTATGCTAGAGTTCTTAAGAGCTAAGTAGTTCACTGCAGAAGTCTAATGACAATGAAATACCAATATAATGTCCAGAAAAGAAATACATCTTAACACTAAGAAACCATTTTCAGCTGAATTTTTCAAAGGATTCTTAAGGAACTCTTTTAATAGATACCTAACAGCAAGCTCTAAGCAGACAACAGGATGTGCTGGTCTAGACCTTCAGCTAATCCATATCAGCTTTATCCTGGGGTGCCAGAGGTGGAGGGGAGAAGGATTAACCTTTTATTGTTTGTAACAAGAAAAATATTTTTTCAGAGCATGGTAATTGTAAGGACAGCAACCACATTAAAAGCATTAGAACATCTTAGTCCCATAGTGTTTAGGATTGTATTTTTTTCCCTCTATTTATTTTATTTACATATTCCATCTCCAATATTGTGATATTTATTACTGTTTTCTTGTTATTCTTCAGAAGTGGCAATTAGTAAAGTCAGGTTTTGATGGTAGATCTAGCAACTGACACGTTGCTAAACAGAATTTTAAACACAGGTTATACGTGGTTGTGAAAATATCAAGTATTTTCTACTTAATTATAATGCTATTCACAGATCTGTTAAATTTGAGCTACAATCCAAAGTGTTGGATATTCCAACTTTATTGTTCCAAAGAAGGACTTTTTCAGAAGGAACAGTTATACCCTCCCATTTCTTAGAAGTACTCTAGGTGGGGCCCTCATTTCCTTCCTTGAAAACAGAAAACAGGATCAGCCTCTGAGAGTAGGGATAGCATGCCTTATCTGAAAAGATAAAGCATAGAGAGCAGCAAAGAAGTATAAGATGCATATTGTATAATGTTATCAAAGGCCAAGGGCAGGGTGGGGAGATGTGGGGAAAGAATTACACCTAAGCAACATAACCAATAAGATCTGAAACTAGAAGAATGTGGTTTTCTATTAACTTGACTAAAATATGTCAATTATAGTGTGAAATATCTGCTGGAGCAATCTTTCTTTTTTCTGGTTGAACTTGCCTCAAGGATTCATTCCTCCAGAAATTAGGCTAGTGTAATTCTATTTTATGCTTTTCAAGTTCTTACACTGCTCTCCTCATAATATTTCAGTGCCTTGCAGGTTCAACATTATAATCAGAAGGATGAAAGTGATACTCTTTCTTGCTTCCTTTTCCTGTAAGGAAATAGAGTACGCAGATGTCTCAAATGTAGGTAGAAATGTTAGTATTACATGTTTATTATACAGATACATACTAGTTAAGGCAAGCTGAATATATAAGACTTCCACCAGGAGAAGATGGTGAGTCCTTCACTGGTACTGCTTGGATCTTATAGCTTTGAAAAACTATATTTTCCACTGATGAAAGGCTATGAAAAATTATATAGATTTTTTTGTTCTTCTAAACGAAAAGAAAGATGAAGTTCATCAGCAAAGAAGGAAGTGGGATTTTTGAGTGAGAGCAGACATGAGGCAGAGTAAGAAAACATCTGTTATGTCCATTGATGTTTGATTAAAGATATAGGACAGGAAGTTGGCAGAAACACAAATAGATTTCCCATTGGGCAAAATAATTTCCAACAAAACAAACACATTAAAAGTAACTGTTGTCAAAACTCAATAAATAATGCTGGTCTCTAAATTGAGCACTAAGAAAAGGAACAAATGATGACAAAATAACCGTTTTTTAATGTTGAAGTTTCAAACTTTCTGTAGAGATCTGTTGTTTTTTATGTGGACTTAGCATGTCTCCTCTGTTTCAAAGTCATGTGGTTTTAAAAATGCCTTTTTGTAGGAATTTTTACTTGCTTACTTGTTCTGGAGTATGCATGCTAAATCTATTTCTTAATCTATTTTCACTACTTCTTTCCCAGGTAATCCTTTTTCTCATTTATTCCCTACCAACTTGGTTGCCCTTAGCATCTGCAAAGTCTGTTTTCCATATGCAATGATATCTTACAGAAATAAGATATGCCTTATGTATTCTTTATCATCTACAGGAAAATATATCCTCATCTTCTGGCCATAAAACTAGTATTGCATCTAACTCCCAAGGCTCAGCTTCACCACTGCATCCTGTTTTGCAACAAGGGAAAAGCAGCTGCCCTGGAGCAGCTCTAATAAGACATGTGAACTAGAGTTTCAATTCCAATTCTAGCCAAATGCCCCACATGCTTTCTCAACAAAAGACACATCTTCCCTGAAGAACTACACAGGCTTTCTGTAGGAAAAGCACTTGAAAAGGCTATAGAAATATTACAAAACACATACTTCTCTAATAATTTAAAGCAACTCCAGCCCTCTGGAGTCCTCCTCTCCATTGTTAATGACAATCCTCAAATAGAACAGATTTCTCTGGAGAAAACAACTGAAGTACTTATTGGGATTTTCATTCCAAAATTCCAAAAGGTATTGAATTGCATTATTAGGACTACCAACACCATTAGATGGCTTTGCAGTTAAAGACACTCTGACCAGCACATGGAATTTGTGATATTTGCCATGAGGAGAATATACCTTAATTATTTAGGCTATTATAAGAAACAGAGGCCAACTGTGCTCTTATAGTACCATATGTACTGCCAAGTTCCACACACTGTTACAAAAAGACTCAGCTTGTATTTTAGAACTTGTCACTAATTCAACTGTTGTCAACTGCTCATTGAATTAACCACAATTAAGCACTTAGGTACTTCAGGAGCACTTACCTACTTCAGGAGCACTTAGTAGACCTACTTCTATTGTCCTCATCTAGCTTTATTTATGCATGCAGCTTCTCGTTTGTTTTGTGGTTAGAGGTAATCTTTCTTGCACTGAGTACTGCAGAAGTCTGTATTCTTACTAATTTCCAAGTGGTCTATTTACATCCCAGTATTCTCATCACCAAAATTTTAACTTCAAATGTTAAAGCTTCTAGGACACCACGTAATAAGGCATATTTAAACCATAATAAGATAATGTATGGACTTTTTAGTTAGTGGTGTATATATATTTTGTTATTATATATGATGTGTGTATATATATCTATGTATATAGTTACTGTTGCAAATATTATATGCACCTTACAACTCCATGCAACAGGTATATATTAACTTCTTTGACAACCTGTATTAACTTACTCCAGACTGGGATCTACTTTCCTTTAGAATTTGTTTTTGTCTGCTTTCCTCACTTCCCAAGACAAGCATCCAGAAAGTACATAACTATTTGAAAGACAATGAGACTGCTGCACTGAAATAAAAGAGTATAGAATTCATAGCAGCCTAAGCCAGTCTTAAGGTTTCACAACCTTTTATCTCCCCACCTTCAGAAAGTGTAAAATGAATGGCTAAATCTGGTATCACCATCTTGGAAATACACAGTTAGGAAGACAGTAGAAGTCCTTGTCAATATTACCTCTCATACATACTTATATATACCTACAAGCACACACCCTTTGACTCTCATGCACTGTTTTTAGCATAGCAGTTGAGAAATGTTACAGATTCCTACAGAACAACAATGTAAAGAATACCATATTATATTAAAGTACGCCTTCGCTTCATAGCTACAGCCAGAAGATAAAGGTTTGCTTTCAGTCAACATGGTTATGAGTACCTAAAACATAATTTGAGTCATTTAGCCTATTTTAAAACAAAAAGAAAACCAAAGAAATCAAATGTAACCACAACAGTTTTCGGAGGTATATACTGGAGGACTTACTGTGATGATTAGCCCTTTTTCCTGGAAATATTTAACCAGTGGAACAGCATTTTGCTTGAAATTCATTAGTCTTCTTTGAGTAGCTTTCAGGTTATCATCAGGTCTCCCTTGCTGTTCAGCACGCTTCAGTAACCTTTCTTTGAGCCTTTGACTGGAACATGCCAAGAACACCACCAAATCTGGGGTACAGATCTGTGGAAAAAAGCAATTCAAGAAGCCTATGAATAAGTTGACTGCTCTGAAAAACAGGACTCAGCAAATCCATTACTAGATAAGGCTCAGCTATGCAAAATTTGCATAAAGTGGATCTTAATTAAGTAATTTATTTTCTATTGTATCTTTGGGGGAGGATAAGAATTCGTAGTCTTGAGGAAGAGCTACTTATTCTTATTTGAAGGCCTGCCTATTTGTTTCATGTGAAATTATAAGGAAAATTTTGGAGGAAATTTTTTACTTCACTGCAGAAAACTTGTTTAGCCTTACTTGCAGTTTTCGTTACCAGAAGGTTCCCCTAGCTAAAATTCAGATCTTTATAAAGAGGAAAATATAAATGCCCCGTATTCTGTAGGGAACCGCATGGTTTCCATTTCCGGAAGGTTTTCTTTTCAGCAAGGTAGCATTTAAAACCCAGCAGCTACGATGGAACTGACAGATGCTTAGGACTAGGGGAAAACAGACCCGTTTCAAGATCCTCCGTGAGCTTTTGCAGGCACTCTGGTATGGCTCACTTTTTCCTTTTTAATGGATGTTTTATAATTCTACCTGTCCCTTGTTAGAACATATTTTCAGTTTGGCTGCCCTAGGGGGGTTGTGGAGTCTCATTCTCTGGAGATATACAAGATACGGCTGGATGCCTACCTGTGCAACCTGGTCTAGGGAGCTGGCTTTGGCAGGGGGGTTGGACTCGATGATCTCTAGAGGTCCCTTCCAGCCCCTACAATTCTGTGATTCAGTGAAAGTACTACATAAATGTTGCCTGGACCTGTCATTATTATAGCATTTATTTTCCTGTAAGACTCTCTCTGTTCCTGTAAATTTTGCTGAAGTTAGTGCACTTCTCAAGAGGTTGGGCAGCAGTTAAGAGGATTTTAATTTCTCCTATCCTTTTTGGTCAGTGTGGCAAGTTCTGTTTCAGACCCACTTAGTAATTCTGCTTCATGTTCACAGGCAGTCTTCAGAGGTCATTGCTACTTAGTACGTATGGTAGAAGAAACAGAAGTCAGTCAGAAATGTGAACTCAAAGAGTTATACAGTTTACAAATGTATATTGATCACATTCATAAGATCTGATTTTGTTCTTCTAATTTATTGTTTTTACAAATAATCTCCATCCCTTGAAAGACTCACTTAAAAATCTTTTTCTTGTTAAGACTGTCTTTTAAAATGTATTAGGATTTTCTGTATGATAAAAATAAACCCTACTGTACTGTGCATATTTTAATCTCATTACAGATTAGAAAGAGTTTATTTGTTCTCACGCACAAGCATGAAGTTATTTCTGCTGTCCATACTTATATAAAAAAAAGTCTTTTTTATATTAGTAAAACAAATTAGCGTACTATTCTTGAAATGACATAATCTAATTACATTAAAAATTATGGTGAATGATCAAGAGCATCTAGACATGCTTTGCATAGTGTTTCCAATGTACAGAATAAATATCTTTGTTCTTTTGTTGATTTGAGGTATACAAGTATATCAGCAAAACATCTACATGTGTTCTAAAGGAATAAAGAAGGAATTTATATCTTTATGCTCTTTACACAAGTTGTTACCAATATATTACTGTTGAGGGCCAGAACAAAAATGTGTTTCTGAATATCCTTTCTATCTATGTCCCCCTGTCCAGTGATCTCTAATTGCCTAAGAATAGCCATATACTAGACTGAATAGTTGAGAGTAGCAGGATTTCTGTCATTTGAGGGAATACAACATGAAGTGCAGTCTGGCCTTTTCTATTGGCAGTGTAGGCATAGAAAGGGTCCTCTGGAGTCAAAAGAAACAAATACAACTTTTCAAAATACGAGTGATGGTCATTAGCCCTTGCTTGCAAAGTAGTTCACTGAAAGAGCAGGATATGGAGGAAGTAGAAAGCAGAGCCATTTTCCAACCACAAAGGACATTCTGATAAGCAGCAGTAGCAAGTAGAATGGTGGCCTCTTTGTCATTACTGAAAACTAAACGAGATCTCAAAGAAAATCAATTTATATTTTATTCACATTGTAGATGATTGGAGACATGAGGACAGAAACTAAAACCTAAACCCCAAAATACAGATCTCATTTTTTTTTCTGAGTATACATCAGATTTTGGAACAACCAACCTTGAACTTTGATTTTTCTTTTTTAAATCATTGTGATTGAGAGAGAAGCTGTGTCCTACTTCCAAAACAGGTACTTCAGCTTTAATAAATAAATAAATAAATAACTTCCCTGTCTTTTTAGCCTGTTTTAATTGACAGGGTTATTTCATCCTTTTATGGGATGAATTAATTATGACAGTTAATCTTATTACCATGCAGTGGCTTTAGGGGTGCATAATTATTCATGTGAAAGACTATGAAAGTAAGTTTCTGCGTTAGACTTTTATGCAACATGAACATATTAAAGTGAATAGCTTTATTTAGTATTTCCATTTCTGCAGATTCCAACAGCCATGAGGAAAGATGGTAAGAAATCTTCAGCTGAAGCTGTAGCTTCAAGCTGCAGCTGGCCTTCTTCCCACTTTCAACACTTACTCCCAAACACCTTCAGGACTACCACCTACCACATACTCAGGTCTATGAAGTCTCACTAGATCTCCTCTGGTGCAGAACCTAAGGTCTTGCTTATCACATAACTTCTCATACAGCACCAAACCCTACACACAGGACTTACAATAAATAGATCTCCTGTTAAATGAGTAGCCCTAAAAGAAAAAGAGACAAAGGAAAAGTCTCCTCTTTGACACAAATCTGAGACTGCAGCTTTCCACAGGCAGCCTCAGTTAAAGAAACCGTGGCTGAGAAATTGCAACCTCACGGTGAGGGAAGGATCTGAAAGTCATTGTGATCCATCAGGTGTGTCAGTTCCCATCTGCTTAAATCCAGCAAACAAGACAGACTGCAGCAGACAGTTCTTTTCTAAGAAAATGGGAAGCATACTCTGGGCCTATTTTTTTAAGTTTCTAACTGTAAAATGAAGATAATAATGAGGTACAACATAGTAATTGCTGTGGAAAATTAATTAATTAGGCTTTAATTATTCCCTATTGCTTTTTAAAATGGAAAGTTCTCTACGGGACCTAAGTATTGTTCTTAATTTTCTGATTAGTAACAGTAACAATACAAAAGGCAGTATCAGAATCCGAAGAACTACAGCTATTTATTCTGACAGTCTGGCTTTTGTAATTTGAAATACATTTCATTCACAGAAATAAAATGTCATCAAGAACAATGGCTTAAAATTCTTAGCTCATAAAGCCTAGTTTTAAATGAAAAACTTTCCAAAACTTTTTTGGAAGTGGAAAAAAAAGGTAATTCAAGCCTATTTGAGATAGGAATACAAAATAGAGTCTGATTATGTGATGCCTTCATGAATTCCTCTATGACTTGTAGAATACTCATCTTCATCATCAGAAAGTAGCTGGAAATCATTAATAAACATATCTCTGCTTGGTTTTTGATGCATGAAATAGTAATTTCTATATCAATGTGGAAACAGACTTACCAGCATTTACTATATTTCTCCCACATGCATTTATAACCTTCAGGATAAACCTTTGAAAGACTATTGATATCTCATTCCTGTTTTCATAAAATGCTCTGCTTCCATTTACCTCAACTGCACCCATTTGCAAAACATGCTTATAAATAGGGTGGAATATAACAGAGTAGTGTGAACACATGAACATCTGAGGTTACTCCTCTGACAGTACAGCTAGCTCTCTATAAATATGAGTATAAAACTACTTTTTTTTTCTCTTTTTCTAACAGAGGAAATAATTTTTTATGACTCATGTGAAAACAAGCCTAATTCAGAATTAACCACTGTTGAGTATTTTGACTAGGCAATAAGGTTTATTCTTAGACTGAGCTTACAGAAATGGTCTTTTGTGTATAGATCCAGCAGAGATAGGAGAACTGCATTCCTTCATGCTGGTTCCCCCTAACACACCCATCATATGTTGAAGGTAGATAGTCTTACATCCAGGGGAACCAAATTTAACTACTTACAAATCGGGATTTGGCAGAAGGGAAAATCTTGGTTTATGGGAACAGGTAAGTTTCTGGTTATTCACAACTTTCTGAATTTTAACTGATAGAAAGAACATATGGCAATAACTTAAAATATCACTGGTAGGAAATGTTCAGTCTTTTAGAACAGTATTTACTAGTAAGTAAATTGTACTCTCTTTGGTTCTGAATCGCCTTCCTTAAAGTGGTACAAAGAGTAAGTTGAGAGTATTCCATTCAAGTCAGTAATTGATGTAAAGCAGTATGAGTAGAAAGATGGTCATCTCTCTTGGGATATTTTCTACATCTCTTGTTAGTGAAAGTAGAGTGGTTGTTTGCTAGAAATTAGATGATTACAGTCTCTGTTGTTGTTTCTCATTAGGCAAGAGATGGAAATACTTTGCTTGTTAATTCCTGGTATGTTCCATTAGACAGTCATGAGAAAACCTACAGCTCATGAAAAATCATCATTAATTCAGCAGTGCATTTTATTTCAATTGGTGGAGGTTACTAGCAAGTTCATTTATGCCAATTCTAAGGATGCTCTCAACTGCCATTACTGATTTGATTTTACAGTTCCATCTCTGCTGGGTTACCAGACTACATAGTTTCTTCTTGTTTTAGAAAAGCAAAATCATGAATCTTCTTGTCAAAGAATGAATCCTGAGGATAGGATTCTTTCTGGCAAATGCTTTTGAACCATACTCACATTGCCTGACAATAAGCTTCCAGCAAATTGCCCAGACTAGGTGATTAGGCTAATTGGTAATTGATTAAGAGAGCCAGGTACCTTTAGGGAGAACTAATACAGATTTTTCCCTGTGTAGAAGAGCTAACCAATTGAAATCCCTAGCTGTAAATACACTGCTTCTTCAAAGAAGCCTAAGCAGACCTCAAGTTCAGAATTGCTCAGCAGGCATCTTAAGCCTTTCTGAGCACAGACTGTTAGGTTATTTCGTGAGAGATAAGGATCAGCAACGGATGAGCTTTCCTTTGGAAAGCAGGGAAAAGTCTTTGCACAGAAAAAGAGAAAACATGAGGTCTTACCCAGCAGAAGCTTGAATCACTGCTTGTCTTTCTCAGGAGAGTGCTTTAGCTATCCACGGAGAGGACAGACAATGATAAGGTCATTCTACAGGCTTCCTGTTCTTGCTTGACTTTAAAAAAGGAATTTAAAACTCACAGGGCCAATGAGAACTAATGAGAAAAACAGCAATGCAACCTTATGTTATGGTATGCTGCTACTCCTCATACAAATGACTGGTTATATATATCCATCATCACAGACTGTATCTGTGAAGCTTCTCAGATTAGGACAATGGAGTGGAAACATGGGGGAAGGGAGATAGAAACTGAGGAAGGAATGAAATGAAGAATATATAAAGATAGTGGTGCAGAAAAATAGCTTTACTGTAACAAGAATACTGTAACTGTGTTCTTTACTATTGCAAAGAATAGATTCTTTCCCCTTCAGTGGATTATCAGAAGGATTGCATTCATTTTATTAGTTGTTCTGGAGCTCACATTCTTGATGGAGCAGGTTTTCCATGAGAAACTCTTTGTGGATTACGATCTTAGCAGTCAGACTGCCATAGGTGAGTTGGCCATTAGCACCTATGTCAAGCTTATGAAGGGAGTGCAGGCATCACTTCTGCTTGGAGGTTTAAGCATCAGACTGTTTTCAAGAGGAGGTCAGGTCTTCCTCAACAGCCTATACTGTCCCTTCTACATGGCCTGCTTTACTTTAGCACAATTGATTTACACAGTATTTTCCACAAGGAACTTATCTGGGAGATAAAAAGTAAACTTGAATTGCAGCTGAGATGAACTAGTTATCCTTTGTCGATGTAGTACATTTGTGAATAATATGCTTAAGGACATTTTAAACTAATAATCAGATAATTTAAGTAACAGAAATAGTAAATTTTACCCTTTTTCATCTTCAAATATATCCTTGCCACCCAAGCCATACAAAACAAAAATATTTCTGAGTACATTCTTTTAGGAATTATTTCTCTTTATCAAAGAATTAAATGATATTCATTAATGAGTATCCATTAATTCTAATAATTGTTCCCTATTTCATTTCACAATTAATGAAACAAAGTATTTAAAACAAACTTCATCAGTACTTAATGAAATTATAAGTGTTAATACTGGTGAAGAAATCACTGAAATCAGAAGGAAAGTTACGCATAAATAACTGAAAAAGGGAGGAGGAAAAAAAATCCCAAAGCAGTAAGTGATATTAACTGGTAAATAATAACATGATAAATTGTTTCTCCTGGGAAGGGTAAGAACATATTGCTACATGAGTGAGAGACTGCACACAAAGTCAAACTGCAGTTTCTTCTTCACAAGTCATTTGAGTTCAGTACACCAGTCAGAGCATTTCATTGCAGTGTTAGTGGAGATGAAGATATTTAGAATGCTTGAGCATGCTGGTACTCTAGGTGACTTGCTGAATTTCAAACTGACAGGTTAATGGTAAGTAAACCATTTTCTCCTTGGCATTTTCGAAAGCGTGCTTTGAATCTGAACACCTTTCTTGTATTTGCACTCAGCAGAGATAATGGATACCTTAGGAATTTCTGCTTTAGGGTTACTATATGTCTGTGACTGAAAAGATAGCAAACGAGTATTGAAGCAGCATACTGCTGATCAGAAGGAATTTTAAAATGACCAAGATCCAGAAACAATCAGATATTTAAAATAAGTATGTAAACTGGAAATTCTATTGGCTTTTAATCTATTAAAATTCATCTCTTCATTTTTTTCTCTATAACCATGAGTACTTGAAACTTAGTTTGCTTTATAGTGAGAGCTGACATTCTCATGATCATGTGACTGAAGAAAAGTCATAGAATATCCTGAGCAGGAAGGGACCCACAAGTATCATTGAGTCCAACTCCTGCAGTCTTCAAAGGCAGAATAAAAAAGAAAAAATATAGGCTTTATTTCAACTCCACTAAGAAGTTCCCAGAAAACTGACTGACTTCTCCAGTACTCATGGCTATGAGGTCTGACAAGCTGAAATGAATAACTGACCATTAAGAAATTAAGCTGGTGTAACTACGTGACCAGAATGACAGAGTTGCTGCTGGCCTGTAAGCACTGATGAAAATCTGCAAACATCACTGATGACATCTTAAGACTTCTTTCCTGCTCAAAACATATGGATGACAGGAACAGTGATATTAAAATGCTCAAAATAATAACAAAAAGAGTTTGAATTCTAATTTAAAATTCCTCATATCTGTAAGTGCTTTTCATCCACTTACTCCAGATTGACAATATTGCTTGGAAACAGAATGAGTTCCTTCTGGCTTTGCGATCTGAGCAGGAAGAGAAATACTGTGATTCTGTGAGTGTTGCGAATGATACACTGACTTATCTTAGGCACTTTAGTCACTGGTATGTGATGCGTTTTAATACAGTTCTGCCTAGCAACACTTTGAGTACTTACTGTCCACATCAGAACCTAGCAACATGATAAGAAAGAAGTCATAATTTTTTTTTAACTATACCTATCTCTGGGAGTGCTAGCATAAGTTGCTATGCCTTGGCTTGTTTACTAACATTTTTACTAGAGAAGAGCTTAGCTTCTGGACTAGTTAATGGGATAAAAACGTGCAAGAGCAATTACAAGTGACGTTCAACGAGAGTTCTTTAACATTGTGTATTTCTGTACCATATATTATATAGGACGGGTATATTAACCGGAGTCCAGACATATATGTACTCATTTAACTATTTCACAAAATAAAGAGATAGATAATGAAAACTAAGATGATGTCAGGTCTCAGTAACAGCTATGTCAGCCATAAAACCATAGAAATTATTTTAGCATAAATAATTTATGTTAAAGTTATCTGCAGATGCAGCATAGTTAGATTCTATGTGTGCTTGCAAAAGAAACCAGGTGCCTTAGCTGACTTTATCTTTTTCCTCTGGCTATTAATATGGTGAACCACTTCCAATATAAATTAGTTTATCTTCACAATAACTCAGCGCAGTTCTTAATAGTGAGAGCAATGTAATAACGTATATAACAGTGTTTGGTAAACAGAGTTCAAGGAATTACAGTGTTTTTGGGAGCAGTTCAGATTTTATACCTTCCAGTTTGTTAGCATCCATAATATGCAGAGGCAGAGAAAGGGGATATGGTGTGGCTTAAATTAAAATTATATAAAGCATATGGATAACAAAACAATACAGACTTCTTGTGATTAATAAAGACCAGGTATGCTTGCTTGGTCTGTAATTATTCTTGGTTTTTGCAGCCTGCTTTGTTTGTAGTCCTCTTATTCTCCTTACATTTGTTCAGTCTGTGTTTGAACCTTAGCTATTCTCTCAGTATCTTGTATTACTCACCTCTAGTTCCATACAGTGTAATAATTTGTCCTTCACGTTCTCCCCCTGCAATTTATTTTTGGTATTATTAAATATATGCTTGGAGTGTTTTTTCTGTCTATGTAAATAAGGACAAAGAAGAAAGGCTATACAGTGGAAAATGCTACTGGTAAAATGAATGCTTCATTGCTCATTTAAAGCTTTCACAGCATTACAGATGAATATACATTCCAGTACACTCAAAGGATGAAGATAAACTAATAGTCACTCTTGTCCCTGCTGCGTATTCCTACTCTATATCATACATAACTGAAAGAACTGAGAAGGCCAGCATTTTCTACTCAACCACATCTACAATTACCATCATTATTTTAATTTACATCATAAATTCCATAAGTGTTCTAGCTGCTTCACAGAACAAATAACACTGTAAAATCACTGTTCTAAAGGATATGATTTCATTTTAGAACTTTTGTAATCAAAACAATTAGCTACAGTGAAGAGATCGTGTAATAAGGGAAAACAATTATACAAATACTTCAAGTATCTCTTGACAGTTCCCCTGAAAGTAACCTTCATAATGGCTTGTGTCTTATAAAATGTTCTGCTTTTTTCAGGAATATAAACATGAAATGGTCCTAAAGTGACCACCGGAGTGTATTGGATGGTCTTAAAGTGACCATCCATAAAATAAGTATTAGTCCCTGAGTAAGCTGATGATAATGAGAATAAGAATTGATTTTTATTCAGAACTTTTTATCAATACATTTCAGTATTCTACAGGTGAAGTCTTTGTAAGAATAGGGTATATGAATTACTGAATAATGTGATTTGTCTATTTGCATTTTGTGGGATTTCACTATTTTCTTCACAAGGATGTTCCATTCCTTAATAGGTCTTCTAATTAGAAAGAGTCTTACTATTTAATCAAAACTTTCTTTCCTGAAATTTCAACTAATTATTTCTCATATTGTCAGTTTTGGATAATGAGAACAATTCTGCTTCTTCCTCATTATAAATTATGAGTGGCTTCTACACACTGCGAGCAAGAAAGCGATAACATTTCTAAGCTGTGGAAAACACCTGCTGCATCTTTAATTGCAGACCTACACAAATCATCACAACAGTTAATCACTGAATCCTCCACAACTCAATTACTCTTCTCATTGAGAGATCTTTGAGTTGCTTAAAAATGTTAACATGTTTAACGTAAATAATTTGACACGCCATGGATTACTGTCAGCCCCATCGTGTGAGGAAAGACGAGTACCATGTCTGCTGGTAGTTCCCTTGCCTAATCACAAGACCATCTGTATGTGAGCAACATTATGGCTTACTAAACAGAGGATTTTAAAAAACAGCAAACATTTTATTCTTGTAAAATATGAAGTCAATATGAAACACTGAACATATTCCACTGGATTAAAAAAGTGTATGTTGAAATTGTACGTCCTTTTTCTGTATTTTCTTCTATGGCCTTAGATATATTCATATACAAGGTCAGCTGCAAGGATAGATTAAATTAGGAGAAAGTCTAAACAGACGAAGTTTTCTTTCCTTCCCCATATTGATTTCAGAGCAGGTAAGATTGAAAGGTGACCCTTTATGAAGTGCTGTGGGATTTTTTTTTAGAGAGACACAGACATCTATCTTTCAGGCAGAATCAGGCCTTGAGGAGGATGATTTAGCAAATCCCATTAGACTAAAAATGAACAAACTGTCTGAGAATATAATCAAGTCTAAAATGACTACAAACAATCTCTCTTGTCTCTAGAAAAATAAGACCAATCTACAGCATCCTTGAAGAAATGGAACATACTAAAAAGGAGCAAAAGTCAGGCTTTCTATCTTTCTATCAGTCTTTTATCAAGTTGTCTTATACAATCAACAAGGGCTAACCAAATCTGTAGAGAGGAATCTTCCAAATTAAATTAGGAAATACTGGAAAAGCATATTTGAATGATGCAGTGAGAGAATCCAAGCATACATTAAACAGTTTTAATCTTTCTCCCCTTCCATTGTGTGGTTTGCCAGAGCTTTTTCTACTACATTCTGGATTCCATTTGTTAGTTGGTTTTCTAATGGATCCTATGATGTGTGCTCAAGCGATGTTTAACTGGTTTTCCTTTGTAGAGGGAGAATTTAATAACCTGAAGCACTTAATAATTTAGATCCTGTCAGTTCTTCCACTTTCACCCCTCCCCCTTGTTCTTTCATCAACCACAACATCAGCACAAAACTAGAGTACCAAGAAATACACTTAAGTCATGCTATCACAAAATATACTGGAGATAAAAATGAGGCAAGGAAATGCCTAAATTTATGCTCTGTTTCATTTATAAAATAATCAATAACCTCTTTCATTAATTATAAGGAGATACAGCTGGCAGTCATTGGCTCTTTTCTATAATAACTATTTTATGTATTTCCTTTAATTTCCTCAAATCAGTCTTCTAAATTTTGCCCAGAATACTACCTTATAAAAGCACATTAATGAAATGCCTCGTTAACTGCTTCCTTTTGTTACTTCTGTCTTGGCAATGCCTCTTAGAATTCAAAGTACAGAACTGGTGGTATGCTAGCAATTGTGAAGTACTTTGAAATGCTCTGCTTGAAAGGCGCTCTGAAAATGCAGCACTGAAACTGCAACCATTACTTGTGACCATAACCGTTAACAGCACTTGGTAAGAAAATGACATAGCCTGTTTTTTTTTCCACTGAATTTAAGTATTTTTAGATGAGTTTAAAATATACACATAAAAATAACATCTGAGTAGAATTCACAAATACACTTTCAGCTGACTAAATCCTAGAAGTGTAATTTATAATAACCAAAGTGACTTAAAAAAAAGCACATCATTTCTGGTTCAGAAAACCTGCAAAACAGGCAATTTTATTCCAGTCTTTTCAATGCACAGTAGTAATATGAGATTAAATGCATGGTGAATATATGCATCGATTTAAGTATGTTTCTCTTAATGTAGATTAAATTGAACAATTAGGTATGTAAATACATTTTCCCCCTTTCTAAATCACTAAATGTATAAAAAAATTAATTGTTAGATTTTATGTAATTTTCTTCATCATGAGAGGGTTTTAATTACTGAGGCAGGAGACTTGGATTATTGGTTATGTTATTATGCTTTTTTTTTTTTTACAAATACTTTGTCTTCACGCTCTATAGCATAAACCAAAAGAATGACCTTCTTTTAGTCTGTAATTACATACTTGCAAAGATTTAAAGAGCAATGCTCAATTAGAAATAACAACTAGTCTTTCCTGGAATTTCAAGGAGCCTGACTGTTAAAGAAATACCAATAAAATAACCAAAACCATCTCTTACTTGGTCCTCAAAGGAGATTGCCTGGGCAACGTCTCTGGGAAATCCATCGATCACTATACCCTCTTCATCAGGGATCTGCATTAATCTCTGTTTGATCTCAGTTATGGTTGTTTCCTTTCACAGAGAAAAGAAGTTTATTCGGTATTGTGAAGTAGGTTTCCTTGATGGTGCACATTAAGACAGCACATACAAATCCTTAGAAAGTAAATATTAACAAAGGATAGGCTTAACTCTGCTGTACCTGGGGGGCTAGTTCTCCAGTAGTAATTATTTTAGCAATTAGACTCCATTTTCTATTGCTGCTTGTGCTGTGGATCTTCTTCCTTAACAATTCACCAACTGATATGTAGTTAAATCCATAGCGTTCCGCTATTTTCAAACTCTGCGTTCCTTTACCACTTCCTGGGCCACCTATAGTTAAGAATAAGCAAAACATTAAATTAAACCATCATCCGAAGTACTCAGTCATATGAGAAATCTCTGCTGTCAGCACCAATCCTCCAGTACCAGAACACACCTTGCAGTTGCATTATTTGTTACCAGTCATTAGAAACGGGTCTCATCTACCCAGTTATAAAGGCAACAGTTTTTAAAACTATGAAGGAATACAAATTACTTATGAAGAAAAAATAAATATCCTCTTCTGGGCTTGACCTCATTCTAAAGCTGTTTCTGCAAAGGAATTTTTCCTGATTTGTGGTAAGGGAGAGACAAATGAACCAGTCTCCTCTGAGCTCTTTGAATCCAAAGGTAGAGTCAGATGGTCTTGTTTACTCATGGCAGAATCATACCTGTTTAAATAAAGCAGTGAAATCAATGGACTACTCAAGAAATTGCACTAATAAAATCTGCTCCTAAATATGAGTTTCTGAGGTTTTGTAATTTTAAAATACAGAAAAATATTAAATAATCAGCTGAGATGTTTCCACAGTAATGGTAGATGGATTCTTACTGAACCATGCATACTTCTGGTATTGAAGCTTGAAGCATCTGATAGAGAAGCAATTTGTTGGGTCCAGCTTGCTGGACAACTTGAAGAATAAACAGACCCTTCAGTGGAGCACAGGCAGAATAGATATTAAAATCACAGCCACATTAGAAGATAGGGAATGCTGAGGTGAGGGTCACTTGGACAGCAGAAGCAAGAATACATGTATAAAAAAGTCAGAACAGATCTGAACTAATAGAACATGATAAGATGTGAAGAACAGAGAAACTGGAACCTGGTGTGTAAAAATAGGGAATGGTTTTGATAGAAATAAATACTTACTTACAGAAAGATGTCTATTACTAAATAGCATACAAAATCAAAACCAAAACAAATGTTTTGATATTAACTCCCAACACTAACTAGCTATTTTGGGAGCATTTTTGCATGAGAGCGTTGAGTTTTACTTCAACAGACAAGGAATTAGTCTTATTAAAAATATAATACACATTTTCCCTGAACATTAAAAAAATGCAGCAATGTGATGAAAGTAAATATGGATACAATGAGCTGACTTCTAGTAATAATAGAACTCTTTCTTATCATTGTCTGCATAATTCCCATAAATAGCTTTTAGGCATTTATATAATTAATACAGATTTGGCTGTAGAATAAGGTTTCCAGGATTTCTTCCTACACAGTTACGACACTCTGTATACCCAGGTTCAAACCTGTACCGTAGCATTACATGGCAGAGGGCTTTCAGTGCCACCAGCAGCCCTGAGCAATGTTTCTGCACCCTGACTGTGCTGGTAACTCTGCCTTGCTGCTGCAACTCAGATCAGGAACTACTCTCGCCTAACAAGGCACAAGCTTTCTCTCTTATTTTTGCAGATTAAATTAGGCTTTGCAGCTATTCTTCAATATGAAGTGTCCCAGGTGATCTAGCTTTTTTCAGCTATCCTCTTTGTTAGAATAAAGAATGTTTCCCTTTTGTAGATATACAAGCATTTGTTATACCAGGAATCAGGTATAATAATCCACCCAGGTGGCTACAAAGCAGCTCTGCTTTGGCTCTCTTCAGTTCCTTCTGATGGCACACTCAGGCTTCCCCATGACAGCTACATTTCACCAAACCTTATGCTCTGTTTTGCTCCTGTATCAAAACCATACCTGATACAGATGTTCTAACAAGATAATATTATGTTGTTTACAATTTATTACAGGCTCTTGGTAATCTGGAACAATAGTAGTTTTGCAGTAGTGGATTCCCAGTGTGCTTTTCCTTAAGTAGATGAAAAGCACAGCACAGAGAAGTGCTGCTAATTGCCAGCTGATTGCTGCTGGTTTGCGTGGAGTAGATATTGCCAGGTGAATAAGTACGTCTATTCTTAACTACAAGAATGTCTGCTCACTCTGTGTAAAGATTTCTATAAACTATATAAAGCCACATACTGCAATCTAATGTGCATAACATAAAGAACGTATACAAGATATTCTATATATTGTATTACGTGTTTGTTCAAGTGTACCATTTATTTGTATTAATTTATGTGGCTTTTTTTTTTTTTTTTGCAATAATAGTAGCTCCCAGATATAAGCAGCAGTAGGTTGTGACTGCCTTGAAGCAAAGAGTTTGTAAAACATACTGGATCCAATACTGTGCATAATCCTTGCAGATATAAAACTTTCTATCAAAGATGGAAATTCAGTTTATTTCCCTGAGGATGCCAGACCAGTTTGAAAAAAACTGTCTTGCACCTTAGAAAAAGAAAGATTCAAAACATAAATAGCTTATATGTAGAAAATTAGAAACAGTAGAAAATTCAAGAACAAGGAAAATAATGCATATATTATAGTAGAGTTACAAAAGATGCCAGAAAAAGAGAAACTGTTACTTGAAAAAGCATCAGTCTCTGTAAAAGCCTAAAAGAGCCGGAAAAAAAATTAGTAGAACTTTTTGAAACCAAGTAGACCTCACATTTCTGTAAGGGAGAGATTTCCTTTGTCATTAAAGAGAAGCAGAAAAAAGGTGTAGGCTGACACTTCTGTTCTTTCAATTCAAATTTGCAAGCATAAAAAAAAGAGAGAAAAGATTTGCTTTAATGTTCATAAACCTCTCACAAATCACATTTTTTCCAATCCAAAAGAATATCCCTTCAGAGCAAACTGGGGTTACCCATTTACAACCTAATGGGAAACGGGTTATAAGAGAAGAGTGATTGGACAAAATTAATTCTCACAGTAAATCATTATAATTTCCATTTTTGACTCCAATAAATCGTACTGGCAAACTGTAAACTAGAAAAGAAAATCAAATCACTTTTTCATTATTTCCAGTCATTCTGAGATTATACATTATTAAGGAAAAGCATGATCACTTCTTAGATGTCTAGACCAGGGAACATTTGCTGCATCTAAGATTATGTTTGCTAACTGGTTTTACGTGATGCTTGTTATGCCCCAGAAGTTTTACTAAGGCAGTTGTTTTAATGTGGTAGAAGTTCAAACTTTTGACTGTGCTTACACTGTTGCAAATTCAAATTAAACTCATGTAGTTAAGATTCCTGAAAAGATTTGTGATTTTAAAATCAAGCTGTGGACTGAATTTAACAAATGAAGGGGTCGGCCAACTACCGACAGCTTTAACTTTGATTGACCCTTCAAACTTTTCTTATGAAATGAAAACTTTCATTTAGAATTAACTAATGTTTTCCACTAAGTGCATTTTAAAAACAGCGGTTTAAAAGGTAGTGCACAATGTGGCTAATGACACCAGAGAAATTTTTAAGGTATTCGGACTGTATCAATAGTAAAAACGTATTCCTCAAAATACGTTAGGAAGCACATTTTTAAAGCACAATCTTGTTCCCTAGTGCTATAATGCTTTAGAAACTTAATTTTCCATTCATTTAGATGCATGCCATCCTGGCTGATTCTACCTGAAAGCTCGCTTTGCAGCTTTACATTTCATCAGCAAACTTTAATGCAAACGTAGAAAAAGAACCAAAATCCCATTCTTATGGGCTACTTGGTGCATTATATACATGAATAATTTCATAAAGTGAAGAAGCTGTAAAAACCTTTATGGAAGCATGAAGAAGATGTTGGGCTAGTGCATTATTAAAGTTTACTAATATGTGAAGCAGAAGACAGTTCCTTAACTTCTATTTGTTTCAATCTCCAACAATGAATGGAACAAGTGTCATAGTAGCTAGGCAGTAAGGTAAATTAAGTCTAGTTAGACATAAATACGTTGCTTAACCAGAACTTTAGTGGGCATTTTATGCAAACTGAGAAGTATGCAACACATTTTTTTGTGCACAATTTTTGTCTCTTGAAATATATAGTGGCCTTTTTTTTTTCATTTTCTCTCTTTTATACTTTCCATTTAAGTTTTTATGTGCTTTCTCAATAGAAAGTTGAATTTGGGAGAATTTTTCTTGATATTATACAAAATTGGACAGTAGCTGTTAAGCTTCATATAGTATTGTGTTGCTATCAGATCACACTATAATAGGCAGATTCAGAGGAACTCAATTGGAAAATAAACCTGAAATAGTCTTTGTGGGATGTTTACAATGTTCTCTATATAAAAGGGGGAAAACAAAAGCTCTGCAAAATCCATGCTCTGCTCACTATATGTGGGTGTTCAAGGATTTCACTTTAAATACTCCTGCACTCAGTTCCAGAGGTGAAAGCCAATCTCTTTCTTTTGTCTAGATTGAATCTTCATTCACTGCTCTACTGTAATAGAGCGATGCAAATTTCAATGCATAAGAGACTTCTGTGGTCATTGAAAAAGAGACAGCTTTTCTCCCTATTAAAAGGAAGGCTAGCTAATTAATTAAGATGAATGAAGGGCATGTGGTCTTTCTCCATCTAATGTAAACTTGATAGTTCAGTGGTGCATGGAGAGATCTGCCTGTTGTGATTTGTCACTCAGAAGCAAAATATGAAGGCAGTGCAAATGCCGAGGCCATTCTTTTGGCATACCACAAATATTTAGAAAAATGCCTGTTTTTCTGTTTGCAGTATATTCAACTATCACATTTCTGAGGACTGCTGGATGCAGACCCTGGAGCACATTCTGTTCCTAGAGAACTTTATAATGCAGGGAAGACACTTCTCTTTTGTTTTACGCTGTTCTCTGTTACAGAGAAAATCTCTCTTTTTAGCATAAATAAGGATTTATAGACAAAAATGTGATTCTCTATTCCTCATACCTGTGCTTGTACCTATTTAAACAGTACAGAAAGACGCTGTTTGCCTCAGATAACAAAGAAACTAATTCAAACAACTAAAATTCAGCCAAAGAAGAAAATGTTGATTTAGCCTTAAACTGCAGTTATCTCTTAATAAACAATGATTGTTTGAGGCTGGAAAATATGAGTTGCTTAGAAAGGGCACTAAACAGCACACAAAAGAGAACCTGGAGAGAGAGCACAATTAACTCTCTTTCAGGCTCTCTCTCTCTGAAGTTGGCACAAGATTCACTTGCCAATAGATCCAGAGATCAGTTTATGAATGCTATGCACTAGAGATAGTATACACTCAGCCCAGATGGGCCTGATGATCAGTTTTTAAGGTTCTAAATATAGAGGACAACAGTTCCTATCACCTATTTGAACTGGCTTATCCATTATTTTAAATAGCCCCTTTTTTTTGTAAGCAGCTTAGGTGTTTCAGTTCAGATCCAGAGGAAGAGCACTTTGATTCACATGGGGACCTGTCATGGAATGGATTCATTTTAAGTTAAACTGTACCAGCAGATACGCTCCAAAAGTAAACCATAGGCACTCCAGCCACTAACGGACACTGAAGCTACAGAATAGGACCACAAATGCTCATGGTAACTCCATTACAATGCTAGCAGTTGGATGTTATGTTCTCAGCACTAACAATTTCTCTTTCTGATTCACTCTAATCAGGTTGCACCACTTGCTAGGGCAGACAGAATACCTGAGTTTAAATACACACAGGAACCTGCTGTGTTTGCAGAACAAGTGAAAAGTCAAAGCAGGGAAGACAAAATGTTGTCAAAATGAGTCTGTGTTCATACCTATGACAAGGATAATTTTTGGTCGAGGTCTTGCAGGATCAAACACATCGTATTCCTCAATGAGCTCAGCAGTTTCAGAAAGATCAGTGTCACTTTCTATAGAAAACTGTTGGATTGGAGGGAGTCGGTCATACCGCCGGTAAGGGAAGTTAGAATTATCAGGCATCACTGTAAAACAGTAAGATAAACTGGGAATCGTGCAAATATACAGAAAATTGAAAACCTATTCTGTACACAGATTTAAATATAATAAATAAGCATAAGGCAAAAAGACTAGCTTTACTGTAGTAAAAAATACAGTATCTTCTGATTTTACAATGTGCTTGCTATTACTGTATTCCTTGCCTCTAGTTATCTGACTTATTACACTGGAACCACTAAGAGTCCATTCTCCTTGGTGTTTCCTTAAATTTACAAACACTTCAGCTTTTCTGTGAAAATCTGTTCATAGCACCCAGAGTTTGGCAGTGGCCTCTGAGAAGAGGAAGCTTGTGTTGTGCAGACAGCCTGTACTGCTAAGCAGAACTCCTCTGGTGATACATGTTGTACACAGAGATAGAATAGTATTCTTGCTAATTAGTTTAATGAACTGCTGGATGGCAAGGAGGAATAACTATGGCAACTGAAAGACAAGCTAACTACTCCTTGTTAACATTACAAATAAAATAATCACAGGTATTGATAATGACGTTTGCTTGGCTTTATGAGAAGCACCTTTTTCTAAGAATTTGTACCTTGCATCATATTTACTACATTATGCATATAGCTTCAATATAAATTAGGAAAAAAAAAAGTGTAAATGCAGTGAAGTTGGTACATACGTTACCCATAAGGACCAACCAAAAACATAAGCCAAATGCATTAAGAGAGCTTTGATCCTGTCTTTGCAAATATTTTAAGGAGGATATGAGAAATCTTTCCAGTAATGTGTTAAGCATTTCAGCAAACATGCATTATAAGGCTGCGAAATGATTACAACTTCCTCTCTCACACAACATTTGTTACAGGAGGAGAAACCCAAATGTGAAAACCCAAGTGAACAGAAAACTTAATCCTTTTCCTAAGGAATATCAGATTGAGACTCGGTCTGCTATAGATGTGAGTATAAAATAGTTCAGTAGTGGATGTAAAACCATTCATAATACAGAAAATATAAATGTTTTCATACTTAATACATTACCATTTCTGAAAAAAGATCTCCTCGATTGTCCTCCATTGAGTGGAGGCAGAGTCTTCTTTTCTGGGCTGACAAAAGTGTCCCATTTCACTTTTTCTGATCCTCCAAGCTCTTTCACCTTCTGCAAGCAGCTTTCCAAATATTCAATAGGGTCATCAGGTTTGTAACACATTAATCCATTCAACAGACTCTGCAATGTCAGATCAGAAATACATACAATAATGATAGATGATAGGAAGAAAGAAGCACTTATACTTTGAATTTGACCTTGCATGGAGAAATCCAGTATTCCTTATATATTCAGACCAATGCATGGTCTGAATATATAAGCCAATGCATGAGACTGAGGCTTGCATAAATTACATGATTTGAGCATGTTGGTGTCACAAAAAAATGATTCAGAATGGGGGGCTTAGGGCTATGTCTTTATACTTGTCTGTTTGCATCAAAATGGAAACTGAAAATAGTTTTAAAAAAAAATGTCCTTAAATTTTCTTAGACCTGCCACTGGCAAATATATGTACAGCAACGTGTGAGCCAAAAAACCCCACTTATGAACACTGTGTATTCTGTTAAATCACTAAAATGTGTATTTTTTTTAAGGATGGGTTCAGCCACAGGTATAATACACATATTCCTGAGTCAACAGTTTAACAAATAATGAAAAAAGATTTTTAGAAATCATGAGAATTGCCCACTTATCATCTTGGTAAGTATTGGAGAAAAAACCCAAACCCAAAGTTCATGGGCGGTTCCGGATGTAACGGAGCGGAAATTCCCAGCCATTAGAAAATCCCTGTCTGTGCCATTCATTCCACACTCATTGTACCAACAAGCATTGTGGAGTGTGTGGAAGAAGGAATGCTAGGCCCTCCTCTGACGCATGGGAATTGATTTTCCTTGACAAAGTGATACATAGGTCACCATCTCACCTCTCCACAAGACAACTGCATCCAACCTGCTCTGAACAATAAATGTTCCAGGGTGGTTTCTCTTCCTTTGTGTTTTTCCCAATCTGTGTGCACGTACTCTGAGGGTCATAGTTGATAATAGTCATAAAGAGCTCTGATTCGGGATCTGCTCAGTTATTATCTACAGTTCATACAATGAATGAGTGCTACTTATATAGGTTTGTGGTTATAAAATAGGGTACAATGTATATGCATCTAGGCATTATTTTACTTACCTGACCACAGCAGCTAGCCATGTATTTTTGCAGATGTGCACCATTATTGTAAATTGCTACCACCAGCCTTACGCCTGTATAGAAAAACAGTTTGATCTGCATCTCTTGCTAAAGCATTCACAATTTCAGAGTGTCTGCAAAATGTAACCATGCTCTGCGCCCTGTCATTTCCAAACATACAGAGAACAATGTCTTGCTTCAGAACAGACTATGGAAAATGCATATGTGTGCGTTTTATATAGAAGGCGGGATGCCTGCTTCTGAAAAAAAATATATATATGTATATATATAAATCCATACTGCATAGGGAAGAAGTAATCACCGACCATTAGCAGCAGGTAACTTGCAAGAAGCCAGAGTTTGCTCCCTCCCGAGGGGCTGAACGAGGGCAGCCGCTGCCCCCACCCCGGGCCGGGGGGCGCTGCGGGGCTGCCGCCTTCATACCTACCGCCCGGCAGCACTCGCACCCCGGGGTAGGGGTCCAGCCCGCAGCAGTGCGGCTCCGTCCTTCCAGCCACCTTCAGCCCCCCGCCCCCAATAAACACCCAGCCCCGCTAATCCTACCTCGAAAAGCTGCGGGATCTCCCTGCGGGCAAGATACTCCTTCGCCTCACCGGCGCTCATACCGGCGGCAGGGGAGCAGGGGCACGGCGGTGCAATGCGGGAGCCTCTCGGTGAGGCTTCGGCGGGCGGGCGAGCCGGGGCGGAGGGAGGAGGGAAGGCAGGCTGCCCGCCTCTCTGTCCCCGCTGCACGGAGGGAGCGGGAGAGCGGTTCTGCTCCCCCCCCCCAAAGGCGGGAGGAAGGCGGGCGCAGGCTGCCGGGGAAAGTTTCAGGGGGTGCCGGAGGACGTGGGAAGGGGCTGAGCACCGCTGGCGCTCGGACTGCTAAAAGCCCGAGGGCTGTGATCATTCATAAGCATTGTGACCATTAGATCACAGGGACGGTCCAGATGAGGTCTCTGGTCCAACCTTCAGCTCAGAGCAGGGTTAGCTCTGAGCTCCAAGCAGGTTGGTAAGGGCTTGAAGTGGTGGTCTCACCCTGCAAACCTCCAAAGGCTGCACAGGCTCTTTGGGCAGCCTGTGCTTGGCTGGTGTTGTGGTTTCCTTCCATTCCATTACAGCCTGCCTTGCCTCAGCTTTCTCATGTCTACCACCATTGCACGCATCATTGTGAAGTACTTGGCCCCACCTGCATGGCAATCTCCTCAAAAGCAGTGGAGGGTTTCTATATGCCCTGTAAGCTGTCCCTAGGCTTACTGGCCAGGAACCAGCCCAGTTCCTTCAGGTCTTATAAGAGCAAGTACTATCATAGAATCATTAAAGTTGGAAAATACCCCTAAAATCATCTAATCCAACCATCAACCCAACTCTACCACACCTACTAACCATGTCCCTCAGTGCCACATTTCCATGGGTCTTGAACTCCTCCAGGGATAGTGACTCCACCATCTCCCTGGGCAGCCTGTTCCAAAGCTCTTTCTGAGAAGAAAATTTTCCTAATATCCAACCTGAACCTCCCTGGTGCAACTTAAAGCCATTGCCTCTTGTCCTGTTCCTGGCCAGCTTTGTGGATATCCACTGAGCTCACTCATTTACCAACATCTTTCGCCTACAAGGAAGCCAATCTGCAGTAGCAGATTCTAGGTGTGCTCTTATTAATGCTGTTGAGAGTGTATCTTCTGTGGCACACTGGAAGTTAGAGTAGCTTATTTCATTTGCTTAATTGCCAGTATCAAGTTTGATGTTCTAATTGGATCTATCCTTTTGATGATGTTGATTTTTTCTAATACAAACAACATCCATGTAGTTTCACTGATGCACACCCTAACAGGACTACATAGCTAACTTCAAGCTGAGCATTTGCTTTCTGTAGCTCTGTATTGTTCCTACAGTGGATAGGTCTTCCCAGGAGTCTTTCAAGAAGCTTCTCCTCTTGTACATGGATTTATTTGTGTATCAACATCAATTTGACGTGTTGCTCCCTCTCATAGCAACCATATTCATTGTCTTGCTGGATCTGTAGTTAAATTGCCCCCTTCTTCCTTTGCCCTACCTCCAGCCTTTTCTATAGACACTTTCCTTTCTCCTGTAGAGGCTTCCAGTCTGCCAGAGGCAGATCCATTATCTTCTTCAAACAAGACTGGAAGGTTTTCCAAGTGTTCAACCATCCAGTTACTCCAAGTAGCTTCCACTTGAAGGGAATCCACCAATATCTTTTTGCATTACTCCACCAATGATGGCTTGTGCTTCCCATCAGCTGAAGTATCTCTGAAAAGACTTCCCAGCTCCATTTTCTATGAACCCAATGACATCCTCTTGAGAAATCTGCAGTGATGTCATGGAATTGGAACATCTCATACATTACTTACGTGGCTTAACCCTTCTTTCTATTGGTAAGATTTGAATACATCCAAATGTGAATTTGTTGGAAAGTGAAGTATCTTATTTTTTCTTTAGCAAGTACAAAGTAGCCTCCAATTAAAAGATACTAATGTCCTAATTAAAAGATACAAGATTGTTTTTAGAAGACCTTAAATGTAGCTTGACAAGAAAAAGAATGAATTAAATAGATACTTTCTTAAAATAAATTCTGATCTAAGAGTGGGCCAATTGAAGATGCCATCCTATTTAGGAAAACAGAGCTGTAGTTTTGGCATTCTGTGGTTTTAAAATTTATTTTTAGTTTATGCCCAAAAGTCCAGCTATACTATTGTTGTCCCAGACAAATTCCATTCATAAGCTTTCAGCATATCTATATTTATATCTTCAGCTTTTATGGGTATATAGCTATCCCATCCGATGTCCTGGAATAACTTTTCCTTTCACGTGCTTTCCATATTGTTTCATGTATCATGACATCTTTCTCAGGAATGGGATTTTTTTTGTGTGTGTGTAAAGTCTTGCCTGACATGTTTATTTTCTTCTGTAAGTTACCCTTCATTTTGCTCAATTAGATCATACTACCAGGAAAAAAAAAAATCTGACTTTCAGCCATTAAATTATTAACATTATGCACACCTAATTTATTATTAAAAAAAAAAAAGAGGGATTTTTTAGCTAATCTATTTTTTGTTACACAAAATCAAAACCTATGTTACAGAAATTACCACCTCAGAAAAAGTGTGGCTGTTTAGGAAATCTGTCAGACTGAATATGTCAAACATATCCGGAAAGTATACTTTTTGATCTAACAATATGGCACCTCCTTCTAGAAGTCATTTGTTATGCATTTGCCTGTGGCAAAATCCCCATATTGAAGCAGGGTCACGGATCAGTGCTTCTCAAAGGCTCTAAAGAACATCAACAGCAAAGAATTAAGAATACATTAATTAAATGTACACACAAAGCTAGGTTATTTATCATTTCAGGTATGTATATGTAGCTTAAAGGCAGATGCTTGAAAGTTAGCTGTTCGTCTTTTAACAGCTTCTGATCAAGACTGTGGATGGAGTTGAGGTGGTTTTACTGCTTCAGAAAATAACACAGGATGCAAAAGAAGTAGAAATAAATGGGAACACGAATTTAAACTCCAGAGCAGTGTCCACTTCTGAAGGTACAGGCAGCCCTTCACAGTACTGCGGTGAGACAGAATTACTGGTAATACTTCTACCACTTCCTACTTCTTCTGCAGGTCAAGAAGCTGCAGAAGGACAACATTTTATTATCAAAATGGTAATTCAAAAGATCTGTAAATTCATCTTGAAACTTCTAATGGATCCTGTATCACTGGGCTGATTCCATTTCCATTCTTGTTGGTTTCTCCAGTAAATAAATGAAGCTGAACTAATATGAAATTAGCATGGGATCAGCTGGGATATGCTGTTCAGGGCCATCTCTTCTCCTTCTTGGTTAAAACAATTACATAACACCCAGAGCCTTCAGCGATAACTTAATTAGGTGCTGTTTTCAAAAGTCACTTCAGAATCTCCCACTGTTTTCTGAGTCTTCTCATTTTTTTGCCTAGTGCCCATTCAAGCATTAGTGGCTGTCATTTTTTCAAATAACCTGCAGCTCTTCTAGATGTCTTTATTGGATCAGAACTGATGTCCTTGGATTGACGTACTTTATACAGGCTGGTGCAATACATGTGGACAGTTTGAATTTGTAGATTCTGTAAGTAAAACAATTAAGTGCAACATTTTAAATCCAATATGCTGAATTATATGCTTCCGATCTAGAAATAGTATGCGTTTTAAAGTAAATACAGAACTTTCTTACGGCCCTGTACCACACATAGACTATTATGCGTAGTGTGGTGTAAATTAATCCAAGAATACTAAACTCATCTTTTCATTTTCACGAGAAACTTAAAACCTGGGAGGGAACAAAGAAAGTTGAGCTGCTTTAAAATTTGAAGATGAAGGCTTCAATATGATGAGAAAAAGAAAAAAATAAAGGCTATGATCACATCGCTCCTTAGACTTCTTTTTGATAAGCTAAATACATGTAGCTTTGACTTTCCCATTAAAGCGTAATCATTATTCTGACCTTTCCCTGAACTCTTTCCAGTTTAGCAGTAGGTTTCTTCTGCGAAGGCATCAACCAGGACACACTGTTCCAAAACCAGTCACGTCAGCGCCAGGTACTGATGTGATTCAACCTGCCTCTAACATCATAACAGTTCTCTTTCCGCACTGATGGATTGAAATGGTGCACTGGCCTCTGTGTTGCAATGTGGTTCATCCTTGGCTGGTTATCTATCAGGCTCCTAGCAGCTCTGCTTTCTACTCTGCTACATTCCCACATAGATTCCTCATTTCTAGAATAAACACCTGTTCTTTATTCTTAGATGTATAACATCATACATTTGCTTGCAGCTCATTTATCAGATTACCCAGTATCAATACCCTCTTCGTGAGTTACCACTTCCCTAGTCTTTGCTGTATTCCAGTGTTTCAGTGCTATTACCAGTGATTTTGTCTTTGTTTTTGTTTTGCCTATTTGTTTGCTGGTAATCAATAAAACAGTTATACAGCACATGGGCAAAACACAGTGCCCATGGGACAAAATTCACTTAACATTTCCCATTGAAATTTCAGTTGGTCTTATTTTTCAGTTCTAGTAATGCAAAGGTTTCAAGGGTTCATAAAGTCCTCAAAATGTCTTTTCCAGCTGTTTTAAAACTCTAATACAAGTAATCCAGATATGCAGATCTACTCAGTTGTTTTTAGTGGCTACAATTTATAATACTTAGCTGGCTACATTTGTAATGGAGAATGTTTCATCATAGCCCTATTATATAATTACATCATCTGATTATTTCTCCGTATACTGAACTGAAATAGGTAGTGAGGGCTTCCAGTTGCTTTTGCTATATCTGTGCAATCAAATTCAATAATCTTGCTAGGATCCTTTTCATTCTTCTATATGGAAAAACAGCTCTTTTAATCCTGTTTCACCTGTGTGACCATTGGTCTTTATGTAATTTTGTTTCCATTCTTGTTTTTTACACTGTCCTATTTCTTGAAGTTTCCAGTATTTGTTATGGATGCTTTTCTTATTCTTAAGTACTTTAATTTTCATGCTAAATTGCATATTTCTCAATTTAAATACTAAACCCTGATCTGACTCATAATAATTAGATACTATGAGGATATTGTAGAGACATTTTGTAGCTTAATAAATTCAAGGTTGCCACCTCAGGAAGTCCTTAAGTCTTAGCAAGATGGAAAGCAAGAGATCCTGTAGAAGTTCTCCCTGTTCTTAACTCGATTCCTAAGATTGCTGGTCTCTATTGCTGAGATCATAGTGGACTTAAACAGACCTTCACTCTTATTCATTATGGTTTCTTGATGCTTTTTGCTTTTACTTTATGGTACTTAAACTGGAACTTCCCAACCAAGATGATACAGAAGTAACATTTTGGGAAGATTATTTGTTTTCCTCAGTTACCATTTTTCAGTATACTGAATTTTCAATGACTTAGAAAGGATCAACCACAGATTTTAAGGCTCTAATCAGACAAATTCCTCCCAGATAGATACTGAAAATGAAGTAATTTTAGCTTGTTTTGTTTGCTTTATATGAACTAAGGAAATCTAGGTACCTATAGGGAAAAAAAAAGAAAGAAAAAAAAACCCACAAAGAAATACCACACAAGTCAGTTAATAAAATAGGCGTGAACTGAATAACCTGGGGAGATGAAAAGAAAAGAATTCAGCCACAGCTATTAGGCTTCATTCTGGAAACTCAAAAGAGTATAAAGTTGTTAGAAAGTACGATTTCCTGCTACTCATCAATTGGGTTTTATTTGAGTGGTATAATGCACCAGTGCCTTATTTGTATAACCAGTTATTCAACCATAAGGTGAAAATCTTCCTTACTTGAAAATCACCTTGATAGAAAGTACAGCTCTTGAAAGGAGAGCCTCTTGATTCTTTTTTTTAAGCTAAACGAATGGAAAGTAGTGACAACTTCCAATTTAAAGGGCTTGGAAGAGTCATATGATATGATATGATGATATGATTGCTCTTATTGAGAAACTCAGCAATTCTTCACACTGATGTCTTTACAATGGCTCATCATATTGTGATGTCAAGTAATGGGGAAAAAGGTGCAAGTTAGATTGATATAATTTTTTTACCGAGAGTCAAGGAGGATTCTAGACTGAAAGAGCTTTTTCCAGTAGGGTAGAGCCCATAGGACATTTACATTTACAGGTTTTTATTTCAATACAGAAAACCCAAACTACTATTAATTTTGGACAAGCTGTACATATAAACAGAAACTTTATTTTGTCACAGTATGATTTATAATACTTAAGGTTCACAATGGAATAACATTGGCCTGTGTTCTTGTTGAGATTGATCACTGCAATATCTAGTGTTCTGGAAAAATTGAAGAGCCACCTATTGCCATACTCAGTATTCATCACAAAGCAGTAGCTGTCAAGATGCAGGTTAGCCACTGGTATCTGTTGTTTCATCATTAAAGAACTTAATTTATTTAGAGCTAAAGCTTTGTTTGCTTTTCATATTTCATTACAAAGTGGAGGATGACTATCCAAACCCTCCTTTATAAACCTAGGAAAGTTGTAACTTAGGAAGGTGCTGGCTCACAACTCTCAATTTTATTTTAGGAGCAAATATTTTGCGGGCAGAATTTTAATTTTGATTGAGCTAAGCTCCATCTGAATGAGCTAAGGTTCTTGAATTCATCTATTTAACTTTTTGTTCTTGCATTGCAATGAATAGAACCCAATTTATAGAGACTAAAATGTGCACGCTGCATAATAATTAGATGAAAATCAGAACACAGAACAAGGAAAAGATTAAAAAAAAATCATCTTAAGATGCAATGAGCTGTGTTGAGAGATAACATGAGAGGAATTGGCAAATGTTTTAACCATGGAAATGTTTTAATGTTAATTCAAAATTCATCCTGACTTTCTGCTGACGTACAAGAACATTGAATTTAGTCACTGACTTCAATGAATGCTTTCTTGACATTATAACAAATGAGAATTGGATCAAATACCTGTTTTCAGTAGAAGATGACACCCTGCCAGATGGCTTATTAGCAGAGGTAACAGAACAGTTGATGAAACTGTAATATGCTGGTTGAACTTGAACTCAGAACAACAAAGCATGGGTTGAAAACTATTGGCTAAATGGAAGAAGTGTATGGCTTGATACAGGATAGAACAAGATGCTGAATAACATTTTTAACATTTGAAATTACTAAAAATACTCAGCACTTCTTGAGTCACCAAGTCCTCTCCTTCTATCCAATAAAATTAAGTAGTTGTTCAGCGTCAATTCCTAACAGGGCCCCTTACATTCCTAAAGAAATTAAACTGTTCTGGATAGCAAACACACCCTGCCTGAGTGTTGGAGTCATGACACGAGGCAGCAATCAGGAGAAGACTGTTAGCTGTTTCCTGGAGAACTTCTTACAAAGTTCTGCTCCTCCCTGAACATGTTTCAAGAGGCAGGTTGCTACAAATCTGCACAGCTGTACAAGCAACAGGCTCTCTGCAGCTTTCGTATTTATTCATAAATGTTCAGGAAAAAAAACCAAACAAATGTTGTTTTAAACAGTGTTTTGATACGCATTTGAAAAAGTGATCACTTGCTTCACATGTTTTTCCTTCTATATTCTGGATCTTACTGAGCTCATGATGTTAATATCTTGCATTTCATTATTCAAGTTATCTTATAAAACTTCAATCACTAGTATGTTCCATATCTCCATTTATTCAAAAATTAGAAAGCATGACTGCCTGGGAGTCTGCAGCTTTAAGAATGTCTTTTACAGCCCTCTGACTACAGTGGGCCAGTAAGAAATTAAACTATTAACTTTACCATGGATTTCAAATTCACCTCACCTCCCCTCCTCTCATCTCCTCTCTTCTCCACGTTTCATTCACTCAGTCTCTAGGTTAGAAGAATTATGACTTGTAGAGCTAGCTTTCCTATCTGACTTTTATTATGGAAAAAAAAATGTTCTGAGCAATTTCTGGAAAAGAGCTGAATTTACCACTCAATATTACTAATGCAAACACAGACATATTTCCCTTCCAAAATACATTTTTCATTAGTGACCATAAAAAGATCTCCTGTGGGAAGGTACATTTTCTTTCTAGAATTCTAAGCAGATAAATAGCCTAATGGATAAACTTATTTCAGAAAAGGATTTGAGAACCAATCTGACAATTTTAGATTATCATAACTAGATACAGAATTACTGAAGGAAATGGAAAAGATAGTTTATGCTGTTCTGGTTGATAAATGAGGATATAAGGAAGACATAATATGTCAAGCCCCCTTAATTTTAAATACTCTTGTGATAAAAATCCATCCATGGAAGAGGATTTGCATTAAAAATGCTTCCCATAACATCATGATATATAACAACCTCCCAAAAATAAAATCATTTTCCTCATCTTCTGCAAATATGCACGTAAACCTAATCAAATGAAAGAGTGAAAATGAATATAGAGTAAAAACACCCAAAAATATTGAATAAGATTTGCAGTCTCCTAGTTTCAAGATATCATGAAATTAACACTGAATGCTTTGATATCTTTGAGTAAGAACTGCTGAACAGATGGAAAGTGTTTATTATTTTTATAACTATTGAAGTCAAATTATTATGTGATTATCACATCTATTCTAAACCACAGAGCATACATTTCTGTACCTGATAAACAAATGTTATTTCTTCAGATATGTGATCATTTAGCTAATAGACCTTATAAAGAATAAGTATTTGAAATGCTTAAGCACTGGACCTTTTATTGGAAGCTTGACTTGAAGCTCCAAAAAGATTTTTCTTTTCCTTTTTTTCCCCAAATGATGAATCAGTTGTCAGAACGTTGTATTGGCACTCAGCCAATAATTTGTTAAAAAATGAAGAGAGAGTGTCGCAGAAAACAGGTTTGAATCACCTTTGTAGTCTCTACAATCAAAGCTAGGCATATATTCAATTAATACCTGACTCTGTTGACTTGGATTGTGCTATTTGGGTTTTTGGGTCTCTGAACTTTGGGGAGTATGGCCATTTCACTGATGTGAACATGTGGTGATGGGGAGGCAAAAGCCTGCTAAAATTATCACACTGAATGTTCTATGAAACTGGGACATGTATCAGGCTCTGTGCTTTAAATCTTTCATATATACACACACATGGTGATTATTCTTTGTTTTTATTTTTTCCAAGTGCTAGACAAAATGTAAATTTTTCAGCACTTTATAATGAATTTTTGTTTAAGGAAATCTTTGCTAGCTCTCTGAGAGTTAAAGTTCAGGAAGATGATTGTCACTGAGAAAATAGTTTTGTAAATGTATCCATTAAGATACTGACTAGTTGAAACTGATTGACTGATTGCTGTCTTTTCTACATATAAAAATCATCAACGTGTAAATTCAAATGCTTGTCTTAAAAATATAAAAGATCATTAACCACAGTAAACATAGGTTTTAATTTCTCATGTAATATATATTTAATAGCTGAAATAATTTGTTCAGATCATAAAACAGGACAGATACATAGAATCAACAGATATGTATTAATGTATTGCTAATTAATGTTATTACTATGACTTCTTCTTGACAGTATCTTTCAGTTTCTAGAGTATAAAAATCTCATTAGGATACACTCCTCCTCACAATTATTATTAGAGGTGAAAAGAAAGCCTTCAGGTTTTTTTATTCATGAGAAGATTGCAGAACAATATAGGAAAACTTTCGTAGAATTCATAACCAAATGCATTCTCATCTCAGCAGTTCTCCTCAGCTTGCACAATACCCTGATCAATTTATGCCACAGAATTTGGCTTTTAAGAAATGAAGTATCTGGGGGATTGCCTAGCCACCAGTTCACTTTCTTGCTGAATTTATTGTTTGGTTTCATCTACACTCTTGCTGAAGTAAGAACCCGTTTCATTTTTTAAGTAAAATTCCACTTGGCACTGAGTTCCAGCATTTTAATGGTGAAAAGGCATTTCACAGATCTACTGCACAGAAGGAAATTCCAACAATGCTGCATTTGTTATAAATCACAGCAAAATCTGGCTCCCAAGTATTATCATTTCAATTGATGAAGTCATTCTGGTATTTTTACTTGGAAACAGCTTCCAGTAAATACGCTCAAAGCAATGAGTACTTTTAATTCCAAATAGCATTAAGTATAATGGACTTAGAAACTGTAATATGTTGAAGGATATTCCAAGCTTAGTTCAGCATGAATCCACCTGGCCTACAGCAACTTTTAGAGTATCCTGCTAAAAGTAGCTGAGGAGGGAGCCAGACTTTGTGTTTTACGTCGTTTGAACAGTCTGGGGAATTTTTAAGGTATGTTGATCCATTGCTACTTTTGTTCCCAGCTTACCAGCTACTCTAAAAGGTTCAAGCAATCCTTTGTCTAAAAATTTTTTTGACTCTTTTGATCCATTCCACCACATAACACCTGGGAAAACAAAAATAATTGTTCATATTTATGGTGGCTTTTTTTTTTTTTTTTAATATATTAAATCATTCCATCTGTTAAGAATATTTATGCGAATATCTTAATGGCCTGTTTTTGAATTTGCCTTAAGTTTTGCCTTTCAAGTGCAGGCTTCCACCAATCAGTTCTAATAACTCATCACACTGTGGATCTACATAACCTTTGCTGGCAATTGACTAGATACGGTATACTCACTGTTCAAATATTTAACATTAATCAACATTGTTGTACTTGGTGTCCGAGTAACCTTTTTCAAAGCTGACTCTATTCACTGTCTATTTCTATTACATATTTCATAATATTAAATCTATTTTTTTTCAGGTACTGCTGATGTGTATTCAGCCTGTAATTCTCAGAACTTTGTGCTTGTTTTCTCATTTAGCTGATGAGTAGTTCTCAACAGAGTAAAATAAAACCTTGCTTTCAAATGAAGAAGGTTACTTGGAAGACAAAAGGATATATTTAGATGCAGGCTGTAGAGTAATTTAAGAATACACAAGACAGCTTTAAGTAACGATAAGGGAGCTAAAATCAGTTCATCAGCAATATAGCCCTTTACTTGAGTTAATTTAACCAGCAAAGCAGAGAAAACTTCAGCTCATTCACTATGAGGAGGTCTTTCCACCTCATGACGTGGAATAGCAATGAAAAACCATGAATCCATGACACCTGAGACACTCCAATACTTGGCGTGCTTCAGACATGTGACAGACTTAGCACAGAGATGTCAGAACTAGAGTGGAATAAAAATTATGACTTCTTAAGGACTCTCAAACATGATGTGTTATATCCACTGCTTGAAATTACGAGTAGAACTATGATTCTAATTTAGCTTTACTTAGAGCAATTTAAATCAGATTCGTATCTTGTTCCTAAACAAAAAGCCCATAAGTTTTCCATTTGAGAATGAATGCCTTAGAAATATCAATGGAAAAAATGCAAAGAAGGGGATGATTTAAAAAAAAGATGAAGGCATTCTTTTATTGCTGCATTTTTAACATATTTTGTTACCTTAATAAAAGAGAATGATTGATAAAAGTTTTCAGCATCGATTTCTATTGAGAAAAGGTATTGTTCCACTAGACCAAATGTAATATTTGATGACTGCTATTATACTTAAGAAACAATATAAACAAGGTACCACTTCTTTTCATATTTTGTTTTCTCATATTTTACTTATGTTACTGACAGGATAAGCCGCTGGGACTGCTTGTAACCTGATGTCTTCTGAACATGAAATACTGGATTATTGCACAGTTCAACATAATGGAGACTACACACTTGATGAGATTTGAGTCATTAATTACAAAGCAGCACTAATGACATGGTAGATGGTTAATTCATTAAGAGCAAACATCAACTGAATTTCATTCTAGGGTCCAAGGTTTTTGTCTGAGCTCTAATTTGACCTCAAAAGACACTGTGAAAAATTATTCCTGTAATTTCACTTTGTAAATAAGAGTGAAAAACATTGTCCAGTTTGATTCCAAGCTAGCCATAAGCAACTGGATTCTGTGGATGAACAAAAATGTAGTTTCTGATGTGTTTAACCGGTGTACAAAAAGAATCTATTAAAACATACAGTGCAGTAGAATCGTTTCAACTTTATAATTTTAGAAGAAAGATGTCTGTCCAGTTATTTTCCTTTGGAGGTTCTGTATTTGTTACTACCATAACACTGTTGCATATTTTCGATCAGAATTACCTTGCTATTGTATATCTTCTACATTATTACACTCTGTAGAAAAGCCATTCTCCCACAAACAGAAATGGGAAAAACAAACATACAAACAACAACAAAAAGAACACTTAAACAAAATAATCCCACGCAAACAACAAACAAATTATTAAAATCAATCATTAATTTGATTACTTCTTTTTCGTTCAGGTTCCATAACTGGAGGCAGCAATTTTATCAGCTCAGACACCAAACTTTAGCAGACTCATTTGTTGGTTACAAAACCCAGAAGCTATATAAAAATGGGAGATATTCATGGACTCTTCTGGATTTTCAAATGTACTGTTCTGACAGTAAAAATGAAGAAAGTAATACATCTGCATTTTCTTTAGTGATAATACAGTTGACCTATTACTGATGATTCCTTAAGAATCTGTCTTGTTGACATATTTCAATGCAAGAGTTCCTTTTCATTTTTCTTTTGGAAGAACAATAAATAAGCTAATTTTTTTTTCTTTATCTTATTTCTACTGTAGAAAGTCATTGGGCAATATGTGCAAGTCTGATAAGAACAGCAGAAGAAACACAGGACCAGGATCAAGAGTACACAAGAAAGAAGAGACTCTAAGATATATATAGGTAATATAACTGAGGTTAACACTAGCAAAAATTGAGATACTTAATTGGTATTTATATATATATATATTTTTTTTAATATATAAAAGCACAACAACACACTTTGTGGCCAAAAATTTTGAGATAAACCCTAGTAGGCACAAATTCTTGTTTTAGTAGCTTACAGGTTACATTTGCAATTGCTGCCCCTCCTCAGAGGAAGGCCAGGCAGCATGCTGGGCAGGAGGAAGTGACAGATGGCTCTAAGAGGGCAATTTCAAGGCGGTATAGATTAGAGGATTAAGGCTGGAGCAACCTGCTGGAGGAGGGAAGAATCTGGAAGGGCACCAAGAAGTGCACCAATGTGAATACCAGCTGCAGCTACAGTAGCTTTTTAAGTAGTTGTTTTAATTACAAATCATTTTGGAATACACATTTGGTGTCCTTTCTAATTACTCAGCATGAGGTACAAGAAACATGGTGGCAAAGGTCAATCTAAAAAGACTCTGAGCATGAAAAATACTGTGATTAGCATGAAAACAAAGCAGAATGAAAATGAGAAGCAGACAGCATAGAGCTTTATTCTAGACAAAATCTCCTCTACAGACATTGAAGCAAACACCACATCTGTACTGAGAGCTGCCTATAGGGCATAGAGATGAAAAAAATAAAGACAAAGCTTTTTTTTGCTATCTTACTGGGAAAAAAATAACAAGTGATGCCACTTCCAGGAATAATAAGCACTGGGATGTTCCTGTGTGGCTGATGAATACTAAAGCTCATAAAAGACAGACTGTAGAGAAATAAAATTCATAAGAAGGAAGAGATCCAATACAAAATACACTCGAACAGGCTAAGGGAATCTAGCAGGCAAAAATGCTAGAGAGACCTAAAAAGTGAACTGCACGCTGCATAACACGGCATATAAATCAGATGGAATAATGACCATTCCCTTGATATCCAAAGTGCTTGTGAAACTGAACTTGCTGTATCTCAGCACTGTTTCCACTCTGGGAAGAGAAGGCATCAATATGACCTGAACACTTAGAATAAAAGAGTGACACTTGCAATGTTGCTGCAGATGATCTAAACACTGCTGACATGCTGCAGCAGACAGCACGTGACACAAATGATGAATTTGCAGCTATGCTTTTACACCAAGAGGCAATTGAACCTTACTGTATGTTGCCACATACAGTCATGACAAATAACAGCAATATTGACAAGTGCGCTTAAACTATTCTGTCTGTGAAACCCAGTATCTGAAATGTCTCATCCCCTGCAAGTGATATTTCAGTTCTCAATTGCTCAGTACAAGTAGTAAATGTCTGTAGAGTCCAAAAGTGAAAAATTCTGTTTACATCATTCCAATACTATCAGATTCATGACAGAAATGTTCTTTCCTTTTTTCTTACATTGCAAATCATATACAGTGAAAAGAATATTATTAAAACTATAGTCAAATATTTCAAAGAATGCCATGATTAAGGTTGCTTTTGATGCACATTTTAGAAGGTTCAGGAGTTTTAAAGTGAATTTGATGGGTTTTTTTTAAGTTTTATTAACAAAACAAAACAAAAATATGTTAATTACTTCTCGTGCCAGGGAAGACTCCTTTTAAGGAGAAGTTCTTTCTATTGGTAACATTTGACTTAACTTTTCATTCAGTATGAATCATAGATTCAGAGAATGGCTTGAGTTGGAAGGGACCTTAAAAACCATCTACTTCCAACCCTCTGCTGTGGGCAGGGTGCCACCCACTAGACAAGGTTGCCCGTACATGGGAGCTAAAAGGTAATGAGGAACCACCCAAGTCAAAGAAAACAAAATCAGCTCACCAGCTTATAAAACTGGATGAGTACGTGCTCTGAAAGATAGCTGCCTCTCCTTTGGGATTACTGACACATCTTGAACACATCTGAGAATTGTAACAGCAGAAACATTTGACTGGGCAAGGAGAAATCTTATTCTTGGTCCCATTTTAAATTCATGTAGCATTCTGGAGCAAGAAGATTCATAATGTGGCTTACAGGTAGGGACAAATGGACACAGATACCCACAGCAGATCTCAGTGTGTTCATAATAGGCTCACACAGGAGATGTGCTCAAGCATAACAGGAACTGGCGGCCGTAGTCTTTGAAAGGGAAAAAGTTCATTAGCTGTAGGCACAAAATGTGATCTAATCACAAGTGATTATGTGTATCATGAGGAAACCAGTCATGATTTCAAACAGCAAATGTAACATTACTGAAATTCCAACATCAATATATGAAAATATGCTCCTGTCTGAGAAGTCATTACTGATGACAAATACATGGAGCAGGAAATAGCTTCCACGGTTCAGGGCAGATTCTGTATCTTGTAATGGAAGGCATCAGACAATTAAGCAAAGACACTGAAAGGGTGAGTTAGTGGAAATTAAAAAATCATACCAAATGGTTTGATAGATTATATTACAAACCTAATGATTCATTGGCTCTGATGGATGAGCCATGTATGCTAAAGGCAAAGCTACAGCAAGACATCCTGACATAAGATCGACTCTCATTCCTCTCCCTCCCTCTGCTCCCTTCCTTCAGCCCTCATCGGCGCCCTGAAGCTGCTCTGCAAACGCTGCCTGATGCCAACTCTGCATCCTGCCCTCACAGTGCCTCCCACAACACCCAGGGATTCGAGCTCATTTCTGGTACGTAAAAAGAGCACGTGAATCCGCACCAGGTGTAAACACCTGGCACAGCTCAGAGCAGAGGGTTACTCCCGTTTTCCCAGCACAGCGCAGGGCCACGCACGGCTCAAGCGGGGCAGCAGCTGCGCCTCTCCCGCTAGGGCGGCACCGCGGAGCATGCGCAGAGGCGGCTTCGCCTCTTCCGGCAGCGCAGTGGGGCAACATGGCGGTCGCCGTGCCCGCCGCCTGCTGGGCCCGCGCCGCCGCAGCAGCGTTGCTCTTGGGGTGCTGCGGCGCGGTGCTCGCCAGCGGCATCCAGGTACGAGGGCTGGAAGGAGAGCGGTAGTGGGGACAGAGGGCGAGCGGCGCCGCAGATTCCGTTCTGCTACCTGGGCGCTGCTTCCTTCATCTTGCCGGCGCTCGGCGGAGCGCGCGGGCCCGGACTGCCCCTCGTGGCGTGGAGCCCCGCCTCGCTCCGACCCAGCCCGGCTGCTGTACCGCTGCCTCGGGGATGGGGTTTGGTACTCGAGTGCAGCACATCTCTGGTCGTCGGGCACGTGCAGCTTGCTTAGAGAGTGAGAAGTTTTTTTAAAAAAACCCTCCTTGTTTTAATACATTTGCAACCTCCTGAAATGCAGCTTTGGTATGGTAATGCAGTATAACTTTTAGTTGTGCAGGCTCTCTTTGCCTTTCTGGTCATTTGCAAAGCTGGATGTGAATAAAGAGTTCCCCTGGCCTTCATGCTGCAGCTCTGCCTGCTGCGAGCAAGTCTGTGGGCCGCATCGCCCGCTGCGCTGATTTCTTATATCAGTAATGTGCTTCTTGCACAGTGCACACACTGCTCCTGGAGTCTTGGCCCCGCTCTGTGTCCTGATGCATGCAGTCAGCTTGGAAAGGGCCCCGTGCCTTGCAAAGCCTGGTGGGAGCCATGATAGACTGAGACAGTGGATTGCCATTGTCCTTGCTCCTTGTTTCAAAACATGGGGCTTAAAACTATAGGTTGTCTTCTCTGCTAGAAACAAGACTAAAGACTTTTTCTGAAGAAGCAAAAGGAACAATAAAATAGAACTTCATCCAAGCCCCTTACCTCACTAAGAAAGAAATTGTAAGTCAATAAATTAGTGTATTTTGTTCTTGGAGCATACTGTGGTATAGACACGTGTGGGCTTTCCTTGTTAACTAAGCTGAAAGTGACTAATGGATCTTTTTGTTCGTTGTTTAGCAAGCTTCAGGGAAACATTGGTTGCAGCTAACTTGGGTAGAATGTGTGACATGGAATAAAAAAAATCACTGGCTTTGAAGCTTTTGTAAATTTCATTTTAGGTATGGTAAATGCAAGAATGCATCAAACATTCTTTTGTTTGTGGAAACAAGTAAGTAGAAATGGTCGTTTCTTTCTTACTGCTGAAAACATCTAATATTGTCTCCATCTCTCAGGATCAAGCAGAACAGTTCTTCAAAAGCAGACATACAAATAACTGGGCAGTTCTGGTAAGTGTAGTTCTGGCAAATTCTACCAAAAAAAAGTTTACATTATGTGCTGTATTTGCTCAGTAATTCTGTTCATTTGAAAGAAATGGAATGGAAGGGTAAAGACTTGGAAATAAATAAATTTGAAGTGATCCCTGCAAATTTATTAACTGTAATAAAATTGTCTGTTCCATGTAATTACACATCAAGCACTCAGAACATAGAGATACGTGGCAGATTTCATTAAACTAAAGTTTAACTGCATTAAAACGGTTGAATTATCACAGTGCATATTGAACCAACATGCAGTTATGCTATCAGAGAGGTATGTCTCTTTGACCAGGAAGGTATAATTTGTTTCTGATTTGTGTGTCCTTAGTCAATCTGTTAACTCGTGATAACAGGCTTAGAATAAAACAAATTCAGGAGACATAATGTTTAAATCAACTGTTAATTTTTTTCTTTGCCATGAATCTTTTATTAACTTTGAATCATACTGCAGAATTGGTTCCTTAATCACAGCTCAGGTCTTAATGACTAATTTGTTTCAGAACACTATCATGATTACTCAGTAGCAGATGTTTGTTTTACAGATACTGAAATTTAGCAACATAAAATGAAAGTAGATAGTAATGAATCGAATTAGAAGGAATAATTTCTATAAAGTACAAACTAGAAACTATTAAAACATCAAGTCTTACTTTTATTACTATTAACAAATAAACCCTTTTGTTAGAATGCTTAAAAAAACCAAAGTGGAATGTTCTGTCTGAGGAACTACACTTTCTGTCCTCAACAGATTCTCTGCAAGTTATGTTTTTTTTAACAGTTCATGATTTGTCTTTATAACAATTACTACAGATTTTTTTAAGCAATAAAATAGGGAGGTTTTGGCTGCCATCAATCGCTTCAAGCCTGGGCATGTTTTCTACTGCCTTGTAGGAGGTAATGGAGGGAGATAACATCTTGCAAAGTCTCAGCTGTATTTGCCAGGGTTAGTTTTTAGAGCTGTGAGTCTTGCTGAAAGGCAAATGTATGCATGGGAGTTTTGAAATTTGTAGCTGAATGGACTTGAGAATCCTTCCAGACTGAATTCGGATTTTTAAGTTTCTTTAAGGATAGAAAAAAAGATGTTCGATGGCACAAGTTTGCTTAAAGATGTTTCTATTTAATTTGGAGTTGAAGAGCTTAAGAAACTGTCTGAAATGCTATGGTCCTTCTTTTCTATTCTTCTGGTTTTAAAATCAGGTCTTTTATAAAGCTTTTTTTTCTTTATATGTCTGAAAGATTGGTAAAAGAGAAGGAAATTTGTCTGCAAAGGAGAGTTGCTGTTGGTGTAGAACAAATGAAAAGTAGTGAACTTGATGTATACACAAGTCAACGACAAGGCCAGCAAGGAAATGCAGCAGATTGCCTCTGAAAATTTTGGAATCTCATTGGTTTGGAGTTTTTGAGCGCAGATTAAATAGTATCTCACCTAGGGAATTGATCTCTTCCAACCTTAATGATTCTATGAATGGCTCATCCCCAACCCTTCACCGTGTTAATATAACTGAACTCCTTTGAGATTTTTGGGGAATTTGTATTCAGATCTTGGTTAGAGCTTAAATGCTCTTTTTTATGTTTGACTCCTTAAATGCAAAGTACTCTGTGTGTTCTCCCCAGTGTGGTTTCTGCATGAATTCACTTATGTGTTTATGCAATAGTGCTCCCAGAAGGGGTTTGCTATAGAGATGAAAACTCTTCCTTCAATTTTCTTTCTTTGGATATGGAGAAAGTAAGTGGGGGAAAAAAAAAATAGCTTATCTGCTCACTGTTCTTGCTGGTTTATTCCCTCACATGGCACTTTCTATACTTAGTTGGGTTTTATGTCAATTTTGCCATGAGCAGATACATAAGGAGCATTTATTTTTTTAGCATTTATTTTCCACATTTATTTCTTTGGTACAACAAAGGTTTATATATATATAGCTTACATCATGACTTTATTGGTGTTGCTGTTTTCTTTATGATTTGTTACTTTGTTAAATACCTGTAATCAGTGTCTTCTGATGTATAAGCGAGGCCTATTTGTATATTTTACACTACTTAATGTGGTGTTGGTTTTTCTCTTTTCTTAAATCTTCAAGGTATGTACATCTCGATTCTGGTTTAATTACCGTCACGTGGCAAACACTCTATCAGTATACAGAAGTGTCAAGAGATTGGGCATTCCTGACAGGTGAGGGGATCTTGGTGAATGCAGTTCCTTTCAAATGTGCTGTTAAAGTCTTTCTGTTGCCTGAAGCAGTATGAAAATACATTTTTCTTCCCAGTTTAAGCATTTATCATGATTCTTGAGTATGCTCTTTTATGTTGGGGTTTCTTTGTTTGTTTTGAAAGGATTTGTTCCTTGTTTTAAATGGAACTGTATCTGTCTGGTGGTTTAAATTACTTGTCATCTAACAAAAGAATTCATTAGGAAAATGGTTTGCGCTTCTATGAATACAGCTCGGATTTGCTGATGTGTGGACACAAGGATTCAGTTTGTAAGAGGAAAGTTTTGCTAGGATAAAACTAAACCAAAATGAATTAAGGAACAGTTTTTGATTGCTGGAATCATTATGTGGTTTAAGTTTTACAATATGGGAATAGCAGTAACATACATGATTGGATTACTTTAGTTTAACAATTAACGGGCAAATTAACGCCAAAGTTGTTTTGCTGGATGTATGGACAGTGTGTTTTTAAAGAATGCCATATGGTGTATGTTTGTGCTCGACTGTCTGCAGTTTATTCCAAATGAGGTAATTTACTTGGATTATTTTTGAGGATCTGTGCTTCAGTTATTTTGGATAGCATTTATCTTTTAGTGTGCGTGGAGTGTATCAGCACTTAACAAAGAACAAAATTACTCTTAAAATACACATGTAGACAGGTGGTGACATAGGTAAGCAATGACTACTTGGTATTTCATATATTGACCACGCCCTGACCCTGCCAGGTGTAGATCTCTGGCTGCATGCAGGTTGGTACAGCATTATAATAGTCCTTCAGGTGCTATTTTTTTTCCATGTTACTGTGAATAAGACAAAATCTGTCAGCTCATACGTGTTCCATAGAAGAATTCGCTGCTAACACTACTAACCATGCAGCAGTGTATTAGATGTGGTATAACAGTTTGAAGAACGTTTGCGAGCTCCTCAGATTTAATGAACAAAATAATTTTCATTATGTTTTAAATTGATCTGCTTGAGAGGGCACAGACAGGCTGGGATTTCTTCTGTGGAGCTATATCAAGTGATTTAGCCCTGCATAAAAGTCTTCAGATTTAATGAAGGCCTTGTCACCTATGTCTTTGCAAGTCTGTACCATAGAGTTGCTAGTGTTAACTGCCTGCATGTTCAGCTGTGGCCTGAGTGAAACCTATGGCTAGGTAGCGGCTAGCTGCATTTCTCTCTGTGGCAACTTTATAACAGTGAGTGTGTACATAAGGAAATACTGTGTAGCTAAGCAAATCTTCACTTAGCATGACAGGCATCTTCTTGATGGTACAAGCTACTGTTTTAATCATGGGATGATTTTGTTGTGATTTCCTTTTGACTTATGTAAAACTAGAATGTCTGAAAGGTCTTCCTTGTATTTCACAGTCACATTGTCCTGATGCTGGCAGATGATATGGCATGTAATCCCAGGAATCCTAAGCCAGCTACTGTGTTTAGTCATAAAAACATGGAGCTAAATGTCTATGGAGATGATGTAGAAGTGGATTACAGAAGCTATGAGGTAACCATGCCTTAAATTATTGGGCCTATGTTTTTATATCTCATCTTGCAAATGCTTAACACTAGTGTGAAACTTCTGATGTGCAAATGAAATGTGCATTAGCAAGGGCTATTTATATTTCTAATCTTAAGCTTATGCTGTTATTAAAAAAAAATACCAAAAGCCATAGCCTACTTATTTTTGTGAAATAGTTACTATATAGAAATCTGCTTTCTGTTACCATTTCATTTTTGTGTAATATTCTTTCAAAAAGTTTACCAGGAGATCTTAAAGCAGACAGCAAATACATGATTTAATAGTGCAGAATAATTGTTGATAAAAGTTTATAGGAGCATCTAAATGCATATATAAGATGTGAAGCTTTGTATAAAGAGATGAAAATACTATACCAAAATAGAAATATGTTGTTTTTTTATTATGTTCTTTCCTGAGTATGGATTTTTGCTAGCATTTATGCTGTATATGTCTGCGTGGACAGCAAATGGAGTTTTATAGGAGGTTTTACAATCACCATCCTGATGATATCTGATCACACAAAGACTTATGTAACTGAAATTGATCTTGTTTTTCCTCTCCTGAGCTGCAGAAGTAATTTAAACTTTTATTTTTCCATGGCAACACACACTAATGTTGGAGCATTTTGTGAGTACATGAGCAGCTTTGGCAGAACAAAGGTATACGCTGGCAGGTTTTCAAATCAATGAAAAGCGTATTCAGAGATAATAATGGTAGTAGTCTTATTGGATATAGTGGAACACCAGGCTGATATTAGTGAGATATAATAAGAGATGCTATGTAATTGTGAGCCTTACTGCAGTAAAATCTTGAACAGAAGATGTCTGTTGATAAGTTTATACCATACAGTATTGCTTCTTACAAGATACACTGCATGTTGTATTGTTCCATTATTTTTTTTTAGTGTAATCCAATTTAGAATTGTTGACCCATATTTTTATCTTTAGAAAATTACTTTATGCTTCTATTCTTAGGTTACTGTGGAAAATTTCTTGCGTGTATTAACAGGAAGAATCCCACCAAGCACTCCCCGATCTAAACGTCTTCTTTCTGATGACAGAAGCAATATTCTAATATATATGACAGGTAATTAGAGTTTTGTGTATACAGTTTTATTGACATTTATTGTTCAGTTGGATGGATCTGTATGAAAGCATGAATTCTCATAAAGAGCCCAAGCAAAAAAAAAGGATTGACAAATGATTTTTTCCTTAACATGTTATACTAACAAAGAAAACCTGTAAGACTGTACTTATTAAATATAGTTTCCAGTCTAAATTATATTTTTACTGTCCTTGTGCTGAAGTTTTATTGGAGCAAAACAATTGGTATTTTGTTTTGTTTTGTTTTTGTTTTTTTAAGGAAGATGATCACCCAGACTAAATATCTTCCCTTAACCTACTATCCATACTTGCCTAACTTGTGTTTTTTCTATCAGGCCATGGTGGGAATGGTTTCCTAAAATTTCAAGATTCTGAAGAAATCACAAATGTAGAACTTGCTGATGCCTTTGAACAAATGTGGCAGAAAAGAAGGTAATAAAAATGTATTATGTAGAGGTTAAATACTGTATTTCATTACATGCCTGAAATCTTACTGGTAGGCCTAGCTGAACTTTCAACAGTGATGCTATCTGTTGTCCATAGAATTAGAATTCCATGGAAAATTTACATTTAGAAAGAAGAGTTTTAAATTTCGTTTTCAGCTTCCTACTGTGAGAAATGCTCCTAGGAGTTGACTTGGCTGAACTTGCCATCTTAAAATCAGTGTGAAGTCTTCTGTTCCTTAGGTTGCTAATAGCTGTCCTGGTAACTAACAAGCAAAGTTCCTGTATTTCAATCTAAAGAAAATTGAGTAAGAAGGCGGTTTTGTTTCTTTTAGGTACAATGAATTGTTGTTTATTATTGATACTTGTCAAGGAGCATCCATGTATGAACGATTTTATTCACCTAATATAATTGCCTTGGCTAGCAGCCAAGTAGGAGAAGATTCTTTATCGGTAAGTACATTTTTGTGGTCCTAGAGATGATTTTCAGAATACCTAAGTGAGTTAAAAGCACAGCCATTGCTGCTTTTTTTTTTTTTTTAAACTAAAATTTCCCTTCTAATTGTGTACTGTGTAATGTGTTTAGTTATAAAGTGCAGCTTTGACAAAACTCTAAGGTGAATCTTCCTGCTTTTGTGGGCTGTCGCAAAGAAACAGGCTAATATGTTTTATTTTTCGATGTCTTCTATCACAGAAGTAATAGCAAAAATCATTTCATAGTATATTTTATAAATGTAAAATAACAGGAAAGTATAATTGACAATGCAAAAGGTATCATACATGTAAGGAAGATGACTCCCCTCTTCCTTTGTCTACACGTTGATTTTAGCTATGCCTATCAACACTAGCTTTTATTTGTGTATCTTTGACTAACGGTACCTTGCTCAGTTCCAGTTCAGTTCTAAAAAGTTTTCAAGCACTTGGAAAGGTTTGCAGAAATTCTGAGGACCCACACGTCCAGTGAAAAGGAAGAGGCAAATCATCTTCAGCTAATTGCTGATAGTTTAAGGTGGTGATAGAATTCTGTGCTTCCTGGTTAATTTATATGTTACATAGATTGGGCAGGAGTCTTATGGGAAGACTAGTGAGAGATCTGAGTGGGGAATATTCAGTCTAGTGTTTATTACACTTGGTGTATGAAAAAAAAACCCAATACTTATACCCCATTGACATTACAGAAGGAATGATGGGAAAGAGATCCAAGCTAAACTGAAAATAAGCTGTCTTTCTCAGCTTTGTTTTCCAAGCCCTAGGAAGCTTGGGATAGTACGTAAATTCACTGGACTTCTAAGAAGGGAGTTCCCAGCTTATTGTGTAGATGTAGTCTAGAAAATGAAAATAATCCATGTATTACATAGATAGTCAACAATATGTTTTTTCACGAGTAGTAATTTGCTTTGTGTAATTTTCCTAAGAACAAATAACACATTATGCTTAACTTTTGTAACATGCTATTATATGCTGTTCCCTTCTCTAAATACTGAGTTCTGTCTGTAAATGCCCAGTGACTGTTTCATGTTATTTTGTAGCATCAACCTGATCTTGGGATTGGTGTTCATCTTATGGACAGATACACATTCTACATGCTAGAGTTCTTGGAAGAAGTTCATCCAGCCAGTCAGACAAATATGAATGACCTCGTAAGTAGAATCTCAACATTCAGTAATTTACTTTTTCCATGATGTTCTCCAAATGCTTTCTGCCCATCTACTGTTTGTCTCAGAAGTAGCTTTGTGGAGAGGGCCTTTTTGCCATTATTAAACAAAACAGTAGTGTAACATTTAGAGGTTTGTCCTTAGTGCAAAAGTGGCTTGTTGGCTACAGAAAAAAGTTAACCAAAACAAGCCATTAAAAAAAAAAATCATTGAAAAATAAATAAAATTCATTAAATACTTCAATAAAATGAAATGTTTGTGCATAAAAAATGATAGTTGGAAACTTCTGAAATGTGTAAAATCAACTTAATGGATAGCAGACACTTTGTGGGTATGGAAAGGCAACTATTGGTAGTATTTTGCAAAGTTGATTAAACAGTTAAAATTCTATTTGTGCGCTCACAAATGCCTATAGAGGCTGATTTCTCCACTTGGCTTCCAGACTGAGATATGTCTAAATCTGTCTGTGTTTGAAGTTTATTATATCTTAGGTGAATACTAAATGAAGCTTTTAGTTAAAGAAGCAGGGGAAAAAAACCCAACAACCAGATAATCTAAGATAAAATGTGTGCAAAACAAATGCCCTTATAACAATTAGATATATGCACTGATAAAATGGCGTAAAAAGTAGCCCTCTTTTATTTACTTTATTAACACTTCATGCCTGTTCCAAGACTAATTTTACTATAGTGATATGTTCTGCTGTGTTGCCTTGTAGCTGTAAATCCTGATGTGGTGTATCAATGATCTAGGAGCACCACTGACTGAGCACATTGTGTTTGATTCATTTGTGTAAATGGAGCATCTACTCCTTTGTCTACAGAGGCTTGTCCTAGCCTGGCTGTCAGATATAGTAGAATTCAGTCTAAACAGCCCCCACTTAACAGATTTTATGTTGATATGGAGTTGATTCAGTGACTAAGATTCAGGATTCCTAGAATGAGAATGAAACTGGCTTGTAATTTAATACCTGTCTGATCATGAGATACAAAAAACGTCAAAATCAATCTTGTTAAAGAAGAATATGCAAGTTTTTTATTGACAGCACTTCTGCTTCTACGGTGTTCACTCAAACAGCATTCTAGAATTCTGTTTTGTAAACTAGAAAATGAATTGACATTAAAAAAAGAAAAGATAGATTTTAGTTCAGGTATTGTCAACAGTATAGAAAATGTTTAGGTGGTCAAGTAGCTTACATTTTGGGCTCTTTTGAGAAGATATCTAAACGTTCTGCTTCGCATTTTTGTTTTATGTTGTATGCCAAATAAGTAGGAAGACCTGTGGGAACTTACACTGCTAAATTACTTACATCGTGTAAGACATCACAGCGTGAATCTCTTTATTGCTGCTCTGGGAAGGGGAGGGAACAGAACCAATTATATGAGACGGTTTGCAAAAGCACTGAATCATGATACACATATATTTCAGCAGTTGTGTTATAGGATACGTACAGGTAATGCTTTGGCGCTGGAATAGACTGTTAGTATTGTTCTGGATTAAGAACAAAAAGCTAATGCTTATGCAAGCCTGATTTTTAAAATTGACACTTGCAAAGTCTGGGCAGTATATTAAGTGGCTCACTAACTAGTTCACTCATAGCTAGTGTGTAGTTGTTGACCAATCTTCTGTGTCTGATGTCTGCTCTTTCAGAAGAAAGTATTTGTTACATGGCGCCCATCACATCACCTATATAGTTTTCTCCAGCCACTCTTTAAAAAGCTTCACTTCACATCCACCTAAGGTTTGGATATCGCATTCCTGTGAAGAATGAGGCATCTTTCCTCCACCTACTTCCCACCTGCTCCATCTGTGTTGCTAAAGGGACAGCAAAAAGCTGTGCAAATGACTGATTTTCAGTTTGATTGCAGTTCCAAAAAAGTAAAAAGTGATGTGCCACACATTCAAACTTTCAAAATCAGATTCATATATGTTCTGTATGAGGCCTAATTTGTCATAAAATAACTTCAAAATGTGGCAAGAAAATTTCAAGATAACAAAGTTTCCATTTGTGGAAATCAGACAGCTTTATTTAATTACTATCTTAATCAAAAAGTTTGGAAACATCAGTGCATTAAGAAATGTTTCATTTAGCCAGTTTCTTGTTTTGTTTTGTTTTTTCCCCCTTTAAAGACCTTAGTTATCAAAATGCTATTCTGCTGGGATGTAATTGCTTTGCAGTCTTTTTTTCACACAGGTAGTGGGTAGTTGGATTGTTAATACTGAAATCCTCTTTTTCTCAGTGCCATTACACACTTTCGTTCCAAATTTGTCTCAAAATTGTCCTATGGTAGTAAACTGTTGTGGGACAGGTTACAAACAGTTGAGTGTGGTATCTGTTTCACACTTTCAGAGCTGATGCAGTTGTGTTGGAACATGTACATGTATTCTAAGAGCTCAGAAGAGAGACCTTCACATTACACTTGACGTGACCAATTATGTCATCCCAGCACAAAGCAGCTTTGAGTAGAAAATTAACCCAAAATAGGAACAGTTATGGCAGAGTTACTGAGTCAGAGCCACTAAGCTTTGCTGACTGTGCCGTGCTAATTAATCTGTACAGCTTTTCTTCTGCTTACTGAGTGATATTTTTGCAATGATATGTGATCTATTTTTTTCCATCTTGTATTATAAGATGTTATTTTTCTTTTCCTATCAAAAACGGTATCTAAACGCATCTTTTTAGTTGGGGACAGATATTTTTCCCTTTTTTCAGTGCTGCTTGGTATTAAATAATGCTAGAGCCATTAGTTCTGTCCTCCGTGTTAATGTTAAATGTATTAACATGCATTATAATTAATTTCACTTAACGAGAGTTTAGAAGTTTCTATTAACAAATACTGTATTTCAACAAGGAGCATGATTATCTTCTGAATGTTCATGTGTGATCTGGAACTCTACCACCCAGGAAGATAAATTTGGTGTTTAGTTGTATTTGAGTTTTGACTGCCACAAAGAACAGAAGCACATTGCAGGGTGCTGGTATGCTTCAGAATTCATGCTTTCTGATAGGTTTTTAAGGAGTAGTCAATTATGTATAGAAAATCTATGAGGGACACCAGACGTTTTATGTAATGATATCTTAAGCTTTTTTCCGACCTGAAAAATAGCATGGAAGGTGACAGATTTTCTGCATCAAAACGACAGCTGTGATTTATTTGAATGACTTTTATTAACAAAATTGTTGTAGTGCGGGTGAAAGAATTGCCATCTGTGCCTGTATCTTGCTGTCCAAAAGAAGTTTACATTTGAAATACATCAAGGTAGATTTTGAGACGCAATGATAAATATGCCAGCTTTGATCTGAAATCTGCTTGCTTTTAAAGTAGGTTGAATACTTGCAAATGATAAACTACGGAGCATTCTTTTACTGCATTGATTTATGTCTTTAATAATTTTTTTGTTTGTTTTTTGTTTGTTTTATAATGCCACGAGCTTTTTACCATCCTGTAGTGATTTCTTGAGAGTTGTGAAAGACACGTGGAAGAAATGCGAGCAGTTCCAGGTGCAGGAACAATTGGTGAGACTGGTGCTGCCCTCCTTCAAGAGTCAGAGGGTGGTAACAGTGTGTGATGGTGGCATGTTAAAAAAAATAAACAGAAATAAGTAGCTGAAAAACACTAAGCTTCCAACAAGCTATTTAGCGTGTCCGTTGAGTTTAACTTAAATAAATGATTAAATCATCTGATAAGATATCGTGCATGCTCTTGTTAACAGGCTGTTGTAATTCTACTTAGAAATGAGGTTTGTTTGGTTTTTTTTTGGTCCAGAAAATCGTTCAGTTTGTCTATGAAAGCATAGAAGTATTCCACTGAAAGGTTATTTTAGTGGTCGGACAGCTTTACAGGTAAACCTGTGCTTGCAATTCTTTCTGCTGAGGTGGGCATGTGGTGAGATTCACTCTGCCCATGAGGATAGTGCTGTTATGCAATGTCATGCAGTCTGTACGTGTGATATTCTCCCAGCTGAGTCCAGTGGAGGGGAACTGAAGGCTTTGAAGGCTTTGATTAAATCCCTTCTCTGTACATGTTTACTGCAAAGATTTGTGCAGATCTCACTCTTAAAATGCATTTGTTGAGGGCAAGAAAGATGTTTTTGAAGTCTGAGTTTTAGGAAGGAAATGGAAGTATTTGCTGTGACCAGCAAGGCAAAAGTTCAGTGGGCCCTCAGATGAAAAGAGCACTGGGCTCGTGTGCCTTTAGTAGCTCACATAAAGCAGAATTGCGAAGCAGCTCTTTCTTTGTGTCTTTGAAGCTATTTGCAATGGTTGCCTATGATCAATAAACCTTTGACTTGCTGTTGGGAGTCTTTTTGGGGCTGATAGAAGACAGCTGCATTGAAAGATCATTCATAATTTGTTGAGTCATTCGTTCTCATCAGATATTATTATACTGGTGTTAGCAGTACAAGAATATAAAAGCATTGTAGTTCTCACAATGTTTTGTAGCCTTTCTAGCCAGTACGCTGACATAAAAATATAGCTGCAGCATAGATTAATATCAAACAGAGGGATCAAAAGAAATATTTAGCTTATGTAGCTTACTTTGGAGATAGGTTTTATGTTTGTGCCCTTGGAGCAAGTTGGAGAAAATGTATTGTCTTTTGATGAAACCATGAAATGAATGTTTATGTGCCCTGGCAAGTGTCTTCTGTATATACGGGGAAAGCATGATGCTGGTCAGTCTGGTTCATTTCCACTTCACATGGAGGATAACAAAGATCTTGTTGGCAGAGTATCACGTCTGCTGAACAAGATAAGTGGGAATCACTGAAGAACAGCTCAGTGGATCTATGTGCTTGTATCCATTGGTTAGGGTAAAGGTTAAGGTGAGCTGAAGCCTCCCTGGATTTACTAGCTTAGACTGTAAGACCAGTTATAAAAGAGAAGTTGTAGTAGGTGCAGAGGGAGGAACAGTGAGATAGAATCTGTCTGTACTGGAACCAGGTACATTACTTTCTCTCTGAGAAACTTTTTTGAGAGAAGAGTTCTGCTGTCCTAAGAAGAGCCATACAATCCTGTGTATTCTGTGTCAGGCTGTGCAAAGAATTTCTGCTAGGAGGTATGGAACTGAAACTTACAGGTTTTACCAGTCAGCTTCTGGGGTAATTGAGGCTGCATCTGCACTGAGCTAACTAGGACCTGTGATTCTGCCCTGAGAGTGCAACCAGCTGATTCATGACAGAATCAGGTGTTTCAGTTCTACATCGTGTAACTAATGGACCTGTTTGTGAAAATCACTTGGATTATGTCATTTTAGGAAGATGAGCATCCTTGGTAGTCCTGCACATTAATGTGCTCTGTTAAGTATTCTTTGTTGCTGGAACACACAAGGACTCATGTAACCTGTGGTGTTACCACACAGTCTGCAGGCTGTTCATGAGGCAGTTCAATGGGCAGCAACATTTGGTCAAGGAACTGTTCAAGGCGCTGTAGGCCTATCACCTGCATCTTAGAGGGTTGTTTGTCTCTGCCTGTGTTTGGTGAGGTTGTGCGTTTAGTTATGAAATGCCTTCTATGGACTGAGACACAAACTCAGCTTTCCCAGGTCAGAGGCCAGGAAATGAGGCCCTGGTTGGCTTTCATGGCTACACAGTTTGAAGTTGTGTAATGTTACTAATTAAACTACAAACTATGTGCTCTAGGAGATACCCTGGAATAAGGAATCTGTCTGGATGGAAAATGCTAGAGACTTCTGTGGGCAGTGTGGCAGGACCTGTGCAGAAATCCCCCAATCCAAAATTTTGCATCCAAAATTTTCCTTGAATAACTTCTGGATTTGTAACAATTTTACTACTGAATAGGCATGCTACTTAGTCAGATATTGTAAATATTACAACTAATCTGTCATTGTTGTATCTACTTTGTTCAGTATAAAGATATGTTTGTAGAAAATGAGTCCGTTTAAACTAGCTTAATTTGTTAGTGGTGATTTTGCCTTCCCACTGTTGGAATTTGTGCTGGAGGTAGTAGAACTGATAGGTACATAAAATTAATAGTGAAGTAGATAGCTAATTTATAGGTGTTACAGGCACGTCTTTGTCAGCTTAATATGCATAGTACACCTTTGATATTTTAAGATCCTCATTCAGTATTGATTCATAGGCTGTAAACCAGAAATAAGGATAAGGAATTTTTTTTTCTGGTAAAAATTTAAATTCTTGATTCAATTTTAAAGCCTTCACAGCGAGCTACTTGTCATGGCTTGTGAAACTTGCCCGCCTCCCTTTGGTAAGCATGAAGAATTTATACCACCTTCTGCTTTTTGGAAGATATAGCAGTGTTGGCGCTTCTGTATTCAGAAATGCATTTTCACATTTAATCAGTCAGTTGTAGTTGGCTTTCACAAAAGCATTTCTATGCTCATATTGATAGCTGTGAGGATTAAGGTTTTCTGCTTATACTTTTTAATGTTTTATTTCAGTCACTTTTTTTTTGGCTGTGGAGCTTGTACCGAAATTAATGGTTGTACCAAAATTTAAGTATGGTATTTGTCTTAATTTTATAATAATTTCATTTTGAAAAGTACCTGTAGAAACTATCGATCAATGAGGGACATGATATGACTTTACAAATTTGTTTCCAGTTTCAGGTCTGTCCAAAAAGTTTGTGTGTTTCCACTCCTGGGCATCGAACTGATCTCTTCCAGCGAGACCCTCAAAGTGTTCTGATAACAGACTTCTTTGGCAGTGTAAGAAAAGTGGAAATTACGACAGAGACAATTTCTTTGGACCGTAATTTAGCTGGCTTTGAAAGCGAGTGAGTAGTCATTATTTATTATATTTAGCATATTATTTAGCTTTGTTCAGCAGAAACAAAACTGCCTTATAACTACCAAGGGAAGAAGAACTCTGCGAAAGGACCAAGGAGTCAGTATGGACTGTTACTATTGATAAAATTGAGATTTGTCAGCTGAAAGTGTCCTGTTTAAAAAAAATTCCCACTCCCTCCTTCCATCTTGCAAGTAAATACTTCAAAAGACCAAGGTGCGGCTATCATCATCAACAACAAAGAAAGTAGTCTAAAATTTTCTTTCTTTCTTGATAGCTTAATGTGCAGAGACATTGTAATTCCTTTTTATAGTAGTTTACTTCTTCGGATAAGCTCTGAGTTCAAAGCATGGGTTGTTTCATTAAAACTGTTTTCTTTATAAATGCTTTGTTTCTGTTCTGCAAATTCTCTGCCTTTTGGCTTTAACTGTCCAGTTGCAGAGATGTAATGATTTACATGAATAACATTGCTGGTGCAAGTTTGTTGGTAGAGTTAACAGGGATTCTATTTCTTTGTGGATGAAGAAGGAATTATAAACTCCTTTGTATTTTTGGTATTCTGTTGCCACCTATTGGAAACATGCAAAGGGAGATGTGCTTGTACTGCAGAGTTTATTTGGCATTGCACTGCCATTTCTGATGCATCTTTTAGCTTTCACAGTACTTTCCTCTAGAAGGGAAGAAAGAAAAAATAGTCAGCTCTAACCAGGAATGTAATATTTTTCAACTCATAAATTTATGTGAATTATTATTTACTATCACTCAGATAAAATAAGTTGTTAGTGGATATCAGTTTCATTAACTTTAAAGATAATAGTAGCTCTGGCCCTTGTAATTAATACTATACTACACTAAATCCAGTGTATTTTATAATTTAGTTTCATATTATGCTTTTAACTATATTGTGCATGTTAGTACTAACCATATACTAATTAACTAATTCTTTAGTTAATTTAGAACAGTATTTAATGAAACTAGATTGTCTTTTACCTCTGGAGAAAAAAGAAGTTTTTTCTAGAACACTATGTGGGATTCTACTTTGTGGAAAATTTAAAGGAGAATCAGGTTTTAGACTTCTTTATTTCAGAACTGCAAATTATACACACCCTCCCTTTCAATTAAATCTAATAGTGAGATACATTTCTTGTTAAGAAATCTTCTGGTTAAGGCTCTAATTAAATGTTATTTTGCTTTTAGTATACTAATAGTAAGTGAACTTTTTGTAAGCTTACTTTGTTACCTACCAGAATGCTTAACTATGAATTGTACAGGATGCTTTCTTGGACCACCTCAATACCTCATTTGCTATTTTTTCCTATGCAGCTTTCAGAATGAGCTGGGATGTTTTGCTTTTAGGATGACAGATTGTTGGTTGTTTTTTTCTCCTTCTCTTCAGTGTATAGTGAAGATATTATTTTCATTTTATTTTATATTGATGCCAAATGTTAAAACAATTTTTTTAATGAATTTTCATCTTAATCAACAAAGACTAGAATTTAATAATCTTTCCAAACCAGTCATAAATAATCTTGTTTGTGCTCAATAGTGTTTCTAAAAGCCTTTGTGAAGTGCAGAAAAGTCACATAGAATCGAACTTGCACTCCTTAGGAATTTGCCTTAAAATAAACACATGTATTTGCCAGGAAGTGTCTGATACAGAAATCAGCAATCTATACCCCCTGCCAGGAGTGTTGATGTGTTACACAGGTCGATGTAAATCTGTGCACGCTGCTCTTATTCGGAGAAAATCTGTGCAGAATTTTGAATCTTTTCCTTGTTCTGTATTGTATTTGTTACATTTTTGTTTAAAAGATATTTTGCAGCGTTATTTCATTTTTAACATTTGATGTATTCTCTTTCATTCCTTCTTTTTTGAATCGTTTTCTCTCTGTTTCAAGCTTTTTCCTTCTGTTCTTACATATTGGTGGCAGTAGAGTGCTACAAAATATTTGTGCTAGGGAGCAAAACAGGGAAACAAAGTAAGGACCCCAGCTCTGATCCGGTCTTAGGCAATTAGTGTTAGATTGGAATTGTTTTGTTATAAAGTTGTAAGGGTCAACGTGTGCAGCTAAGCATATTGTTTTAAACACAACAAATGGACAAAACCGCTGACTACACAGATAATGGGTAGAGAAGATGCTGTTGTGAGATATGACCGTGCCTTGGAATTGTGCTGTTTGCAGACAGTGCAAGGTTTCACCTAACTCACTGCTATGACTTTGCCAAATCTTTCCAATGGAACTCATTTCTTCTGTTGCACAGTTCTTTAGCAATTACTTTGCAGTGTGGCTCACTGAGAGCTCAGCACGAGCAGTTCCTGCACTGAGAGGTCAGTGTCAGTGTATGATTCTGATACCAGCTCTGGTAGTCCCAGTGTGGCCTTAGAAGTTTCCTTTGCTTGAGCTGAGCTCATGCAAAGAAACAACGACTAAATAACCAAAAGGAGAAGCTTTCATTCTATCTGTTTAGTAGTTGGTGACTATTTCTGAATGAAAGCTTTAGAACTGAGGGAAAAAAAAGGAATCCCCTGCTGTTTCCTTTCTTCATAGTAGTTTAGGTCTAATCTATGTTCAGTTCAGAGGGTTTCTTCCTGACTGGGCCTGCAGCTGCCACCTTCAAAACCTGGATGACATTCATGGACCCTGGGGCTCTGACTATTACTGTGTGTGTGTGTCTAAATCACAGTAAGAGCATAATGTGAACATGAAGAACGAGATCGTGAGTCTTGGAGAGAGGTCTGTGCGGAGCTGAACACCGCTGGTCAGTGTGGGGTGTCTCAGCCTCAGATCACGGCTGTACAGCATGTTAGATCACTTTCTCCTGTGCTGCTCCTGTCACAAGGAAGAGTTGTGTAACAGAGAAAACGTTGGGGAAAATCAGGGATTAATGTTTCCTTTGGGGGTAGTAAAAGGCGAATTCAAGACAGTATCATATAAAACCATCCTTGTTTCACTGCTTTTGAGGTTTGGGCTTCAGATTTATTAATTGTGCTGAGCTGCATTGTGCACTACTCTCAGGGGCTGTTGTCCTAAAACTAAAGAGTTTCGACTAAGCCACTTGGCTTAGGAAGGGTGCTTGTGTGATAGAGAATAATTGTGAGTGATTGGTTTATTTGCAGTACACTACTACTAATGCTGTCTCCCATCCATTTTTTGATAGCAACTCTTTGTTTCTGTTTCACGTTCTTCTTTTCTACTGGTTATTTTCAGATTTATGTGCTTGATAGGCGAAGCTGCTGTTGTGTATTCCTGAATACAAAGGGATCCAGTTTGTGAATGAATAGGTAATTTGTTTTGGTCAGTAGACGCTGCTTAGCACAGTGGGCTTTTCCTAAAATAGCAGAGGCTGTGTTTGTTCAGAGATCGCCGTTGATTTTTGACCAGATGCCTCAGTTTGTTTGGAGATCACCATTAATTTCTGACTGGGTGCTCGCAGAGGCAGGCAGGTGCCGGGAGGTGGCAGCAGCGCTAAGGCAGCCGTGCCGTGCTGGGATGGCAGCAGCTTTGGGTTGGGTTGGGCTTGGGTTTTTTTTTCTCCTTTATTTGATCAGCTTTAGAGTGAAATTAGATGAGGAAAGGAAGGAGGAGTTGAATTATTATTATTATTTTATTCAGAGTAAATTCTGGAGAGGCTGTTTTATTTTACACTTGTTGGACATCAGCACACATGAAACATGCTCATCAGTTATGCATGTAGTATACTTTCCCTTAATGCCTTACCATTATAACAAAATGAATTCATAATTGTGGATGTTTTTAATCCATAAGTGCTTTAATAGCCTACAACTGATTTAGAGAGTTTGAAGAAGTAATAGGCAGTTAAATATTACTGCTGTATTTCTTAAAGTACTTTGTAAATACATTTATTTTTTCTCTGCTTGCCTGGGAAAAGATAAATGTATGTGTATATATGTATGTGCATGTACACACACTGTGTTTGCAGGTGTAAAAGATAAAGTTAAGGTAAGACGACTGCAATGGCAATAGTAGAAGAAATTCTATGGAAAGGCTGCTCCAAAAATAATGCTTCCTATTTTATTATTTTGGCCTGTGATATCAGAGGTGGATGTTGGTGGCATGGCAGTAGAGGTTGAACCTTCCCACCACTATCCCATTATGTTTTATTGCTGTGCAACAGATGGCAGCAGAGGGGCAGTCTGACAGAATGGTGACCTCCATAGTGTATTATATGGTAGGATACATTTCCACTAAGGTAACATGGCTATAAAATAAGGATGACTGCCAATATCGAATGGAGCTGCTAGCTATAAATTGTGTTGGGAAAACCTGAAAAACACAAAAGTATTATGCTTGGTTATTGTGCTCCCTGTTTAGCAATAAAAAGCAGAGTTGAGTAATAGATTTTTTTTTACTCATTTAAAATAATTTTTTGATGATAATTTTTGCCAGAGATTTTTGTTTTTCGTAAGAAAATATGTTTTCTTGCAGAACTGTAGCTTGACTCAAGTTTTCTTTGATCTTGGATGTATTTTTCCCCTTCTACCTTTAGCAGCATTTATAGGGCATCCTGTATTTCTTCTGTGACAAAGCTTTAATTATTACTACCAGGCTGTGCTGTGATCATTTTGTGCATTTTCAGTTGAATACTGCTTTGCTGAACCTGTGTACATACAGTTTAAATAGGCATTGACGCACAAAAAAAAGAAAACTGTTGGTCTGCAGAGTTGCTGTGTACTGTGAATGCCCCACAAAGGTCACTTTAGATAAGGACTAAAGCACATAATAGTCAATGGCAATCTTTCTATTAACTTCAGACTTGTTCTTTGTAAGTGACTTTCATCTGCAAATTGACTTATGTATTATAATAGTTGCAGGTACGAGACAGGTAATAACTAAATTTGTTGCATGTCAGATTTCAAAGGAGTACTTCAGTAAATTTAGCAGATTTTAACAATCTAAATAGCTGAGAATATCTAGGAATCACAGGATCTTCAGTCTAGATTATTTTTCATTGTTTATCTACTCCTTTTTACATCTTTTTATGTAGCGTTCTGTTTTTTTTTTTCTCAGTATTTCTTCACCTTTTCTCCCTTGTGTGATTTTACCTGCTATTATTTTTACAGTTGAGTGAGCTGCTTTCTAATTCTAGTCCCCTTGAGTGCTCTTTAGACTTTCTAGTGCTCTTTATATGGAGATCATGATTTGATTTTCTTGCCTTGCTGTCCACTCACAACATTCAAATTAATGTCTATTCAAGGAGGTACTTCTATAGTTGTGTTCTATATTTTGCCACTCAGGAGTACCATGCAGTCAACTGTAATGTTTGTCCTGTATCTGACCAGAAAGTATTTCCATGTATGTATTTTTTCAGGGCTTTGAGACAGCATTATAATTTCAATAAAATTACATTAGTTATTATTGTTATTATTATCATCATCTTCATATCAAAAATACCAGAGCAACTGTTGATCTTTCTTAGGTGTAACATTTGTTGTGTCCTTTTTTGTGATTTCAGAAGAAAATTTCAAGGGAGTAGAAAAAAATAGGGGAAAAAGCAAAGAGGCATCTTGAAACAATTATTTTGGGACTGTTATGTCTTCGGAATTTAGTGGCCAAGCATATGTTAGCATTCTTTATGCCCCAGAAGTGAATCTGGGCACGTAACAATTAAGTCTCCAGGGCTCAAATAACATTGCTATTTTTTTTTTTTATGTGGTATTAAAGCATATGCACGAGCTCTTAGTCTTTCTCTGTTTTGATATTGTGAAAAAGCTTACACTTGTTTTTTGAGTGCCTGAGGGATTACCTTCCAGATGGCCAGAGACTTCTGCCACTGAAAATTTATATCTTGTCCAAAGCTGTGGGGGAGGAAGGGGCATTTTGCCTTCACAACCCATTTATATAACTGATGGCTAAAAGACCGTAAGATGATCTCTATCTGCAATTCCCAGCCCTTCCAATAGGAGATACTTTTCTCAAATCGGGTGTTTGGTGGACTACAGTTTTTGCCATAGGGCTGTTAAATTTCTTACTTAAGTCTTTGAAGTCCTATTATTGATTTCAGTAAGCTGCAAGATGATCTGTTTGATAGTAAGAAGTTTCTCTGCACTGCTTATTTCTGAACACTCTATTACACTCAAAGAAGTTACACTTCACAGTAAGCTTTCTAGGGGCTTTGGTGCTTCAGTGAAAAAAAAAAAAGAAAGGAAAAGTATAAATGTATGTTGTGGGAGGAGAAGAAGAGCTGAAATCCAAAGAAAACATCACATTATTACTAGGCGTCTCTTTTCAGTCCAGTTTGCTGTTTGAATAGACAACTGGAAATTTCAGGCAAGAAGAGAGAAGGAAGCCACAATTGCATCAAAGGATGGAAAGAAAACTGGAGGTGATTACAGAAGGAGAACTGATCATATAAGAAGTGGGTTTACAGATGGCTTGCTGAGCACCATTTAATATTACTTTACAAAGTGATATTGTTTTATATGCTTGGTCAGGGGTATCAGAAATCTCTACAAAGGGTGGGAGGAGGAACAACAGATGCTGTATATGTCTACCAAAGTGCTCAAGCTACTGTTAAGATTATTGTATGAAATCTCTTGGACAGCAGAATATTAACTGTGTGGCAAGATTGATCTTAGAGGAAAAAAAAATGCTATAACTAAAGAACTTACTGCAAAATAGAATTTATTCAGCTTTTTTCAAAGGCAGTAGATTGTAATTGCATGAAATTACAATTTACTGTTTACCAATTGCATTGGTAAACAGTAGGAGATATGAACAAAAAGTAATGAAACAGCAAAGGGTTTTGCATGTCCTGAAAGAAAATATACAGCAGGAGGAATGTGGGATACAAAGATAGTTGGAGCAATTGCTGTTCAGAGATTGGATATGATGTAGTATTTTTTTGGATCCTAGCTAACTCACTTCAGTGGGCTCCAGTTACTGTTTGGTAGTAATTGTGGATGTTCAGCTTTCATAGAATGGTGATGCCCATCTTTGTTGTGCCAGATACTGTTAAAAGGGCAAGACTAAATTGGACACAACTTCACGTAATATTGAAAAAGAACTGAAAAGCATGAAAACCCTTTACTCATCTGTCTAGAGGTCAGATCCAGTTTGGAACATGAAGACAGGCAGGATTTCTCTTTCATAGAGTGAGCTGGAAGATCCTACTGTGTATGTTTGTTTACACTCATCATGTTCCGTATCAGAGTAAGTACAATTGAAGGCAATATGTTCCCTTGTCATCAACAGAACTAACATATTTTGATTGCAAACTGAAATTACTAGGTTTTTGCAAAATCAAACTGTATTTATGTTTCTTGTGGATGTAGGGATAGGTATCACCGGACTTCCAAAAATATAAATTGAACATTTATATTTTTACATTATTTTACGTTATTTTACATATTTTACATTATTTGGGAAATTCTACTTTCACTCTGCATGTGTGATAGGGAATTAGTGAGAATGCAGTGTCACCTAAATAATATTTTGGTAACCGGCAGCAATTAGGATTTGGGAGCAAATGGAAGGGCAGGATGTCCCATTCCTGCCCCCTGAGTATTCAAACTGTGCTTCACTCCAGTAGTTTCCAAGAGAGGACAAGAACGCAGTGGAGACTGGATTTTCCTTTACTGTGGGGAAGGGAGGAATAAATACTGAGCATTGATATTCACAGGCACTTTAGCATAAGCTCTTTGAATTACATGATAGCTATTTTAAGTTTCTATTCCTACTGGTTAAAAAAGATTGGTGCTGAAGTCTAACTGACATACAAATTTTATCCAATATTGAGAGAATGCTTGATTAGAAATCAAAACACTTAACATTGTTGCACCATCCTCCTGACACCCGTTGGCAGATTTTTAATTTTATAGTAATATTTTCCATGTAATTTCTCATATATTGCTATGTGAAAGGTACAAAAAAATCAATCCTGCAGGGACCAGATACAGAGGAAAAGATGGAATAATGTAGACTATCTGTTGATACATTTTCAGACACTCTGAAGGAGAACAAAAATTTTTTTGTTAATCTCTTAAGAATAATCTTCAGCAGATTATAGTCTTTATCTTGACAACGTGTATGTTTTCACTCTGGTGTTCATCACTTTAATATACTTCTGTAAATGTTGATGAATTAGATTATTGGTTTTCCAGTGACAGATGGTGGATGACAAATGTTTGGACTCACGCAGTTTCAAAAGGTGTGTGGAAGAGTACTTTGTGAAAGTGGGCTACCTCTTATTCTGCAAAAAGTTTAAGTTCATATTTGACATTACATTTAACAGGACCACAAAGATGATGAGGGGCCTCTTTTGAGGAAGAGCTGGGAGACTTGGGACTGTTCGGCCTGGAAAAGACTGAGAGGGGATCTTATCAAGGCTAATAAATATCTAAAGGGTGGGTGTCAAGTGGACGGGGCCATGCTCATTTCAGGGGCACAGAGCAACAGGAGATGGGGCAACAGGCACAAACTGGAACAGAGCAAGTTCCATGAACATGAAGAAAAACTTCTTTATTTTGAGGGTGCCAGAGCACTGGAATAGGCTGCCCAGAGTGGCTGTGGAGTCTCCTTCTCTGAAGATATTCAAAACCTGCCTGGATGCTTTCCTGTGCAACCTTCTCTATGGGACTTGTTTTAGCAATGGGTTGGACCTGGGATTCTCCAGAGGTCCCTTCCAACTCCTGAGATTCTTTGACTAGGAATCTGAATAGCTCCATCAAGTTAACCACTACTGTGAGTGTATTTATTGGTGTTGGGCATCGCATGTTCTTAAACCGATGCTGGGCTTGTTTATTCTGCTTGGAATAGCCAAATTGGCTATCAGAATAAACAACTAAAATGCATGTTTTCTGTGGTCCAGCTGGTCCCAGATAGTTAGTTAGTCTGTATAATTTATACTCCACTGGCACAGCAGAGCTGCTGCCCTCGCAGGGAAGGAGATTATCTGCGAGGAGCGAGCAGATGGTCTTTGTGCTCCCTGCTGAGGGCATTGTATCATGGAGAAGGCAGAGCCAGTCCATGGCTAGGAGTCACTAGCTTGGCTAGCCAGAGCAGCCAAAGGCATCCTGCTGGCTGCTGCTCCTTGCTTTGCAGTTTGTGCAGAGCCCATATGGGCTCTTAAGAGGACAGGAGGGTGAGGGTTGTGACATGCCAATCTTGTCCCCATGGCTGACTTCCTGGAACTACAATCCAGGGCTATAGTTCTGCTGGCAAAAGCTTTCCAAAACTAGGGACAAATCTGCCTTGCAGATTATACATCTAAATTTCCTTTTGCACAGCACAGTGCTCTGAAGGATAGGAGTGGACAGATTTTCAATGCAATAGGAAAGATTATTTAAGTGCAAACTGTGTGAAAGAAGCAGATAAGGGTATGTTTTTCCTGTAACTCCACTGTAGCTGTTTAAATTTTACAGGTGGGAGGATACTGTATATTGTATTGTAATTATATTAAATAATTCGGATGAGATAAAAATCGGAGTTGCTTGTATTCCTGCATGATTTCTGGTCCTGTGTTACCTGCAAATGAGACGTTGCCATAGGTGTGTTTTAGCTGCTCTAAAATTTTAATCTTATTTTTCTGTTTGAAATGGTAGGACAAAAGCTACATCTCTATATATTTAGCAGTTTATGACTCAGTTTGTGAAAAGAGAATAATGAACCTAGTAGTTATTAAAAGGCTTATCTCAATTTAACTATAACATAATATTTAAACTTCATAGTTCCCCACTGACTAGCTTTGTTTTTTTCTCCTGTTGGTTACTTAAGAGTCTGAACCATGACTACCTGCTACAATAAAATAGGAATGAAGACTGTTTGCTGTAGGTCTAAATTTTATCTGGGGAATTGGAGCAGAACAGCCACTAAGTGAAACTGCTCTGCATCTCAGCTATAGAGGACATAACCTCTCTTGCTTCCTTAGCTGTCAAATAGTGCCCTACTTTGTTTTTCTTTTGTGTGTGGTTTCCCTCTGATTCAGTTTTACTAATGGATAATTTATTACAAAATATTCTAAGCTGATTTCTATCTTATTAGATGATTAGGAGCTTTTATAAATGTCTTCATAAAAGTATGTAGTGTATCTGTAAAATGAATAAATCTACACTGTACTGTAACTTTTTAAAAGTAAAAGCTTTGTATAGGCACAAAAAATGTGATAAGATGGAAAAAAATCCGTAAAACAGTATATTTCTACATGGTTTGTGAATCTAATGGTACTACAAAAAAATATTAGCTTCCATAGGAATCTGCAACTGTATGAAGTAATTTAGGAAGGACAGAAGAAAGAAGTGCTCTAACTGTGCCAGGTAGAATTTCCATGCCATGTGTTCAAGGTGGCTTAGGTTAGTGGTCACTCTAATGTATTATATGTATAGTTGTTGTATTTTAAATGATGTATAATTGTTCAGTTTCTGATGAGCAAACATCAAGGAAGCGCCGTGAAAACAGCTTCCCCGGTCGCTGTTCTTGAAGTTTCCAGTAACACTGGTGACTGCTGAAAGGCTGTGGAGGGGGACGTGCTTCCAGTCTGGTGATGGAGTGGGGATAAATTGTGGTGGTGGGGTACGTGTTCTGCTAACAGAGGACTTCCATTAGTCACAGAATCCGTATTGCATTGGACTATCAGGGTTTTATGCAAACATAATTATTTCTTTTAACACCAAGAGGGAGTATACGAGTCATTTGATAATTATGTGCCAAATTATGACTGTTGTTAAATCATCTAATTCTAAATATAAAGCATTTTAAATTACAGTGCAGATCTTAAAAGATTATCATTATCGCTGTGTTGAATTTGTGTACACATACATGAGTTTTATGGCAGGTAATAATAGATGCAAAAGATGTATTAGAATAATAGTGATTAGTAGTCTGACATGGAATTTATTTGTGATAGTAGGTCACCCAAAGGGTACTTGGTTGAGTTTATAAATGTTCTAGATAATTGTCTCTTACCGGTTTCTAGCTGTTTCTTCTGTCTTTCTTTAGATGTGAAATGAAGACTAAAATAGCTGTCCTTTACAAGATATACTGAGGCTAGGGGGAAAAAAGGGAGATGGTGGGGGGAAGCTCATTTTACGTATAAATGATTATATTTAAAAATGCAAGTACGGAGCAGACATAATCTCAATGTTGCCTCTATATAGCTGAGTGTAAGAGAAAAAGCTACAAAAACTAGGGCTAATAAAGTTATTGCTATAAAGGAAGTCCCACCTACAGAGGAAATCCCATATTCTTTTAATGTGCCAATTGAATATGCAACCTGCACGCTGTAGCAAACTGAAGTCTCAAAGATGGTGTAATATAAATTGAAACAGGAATTAATTAATGTATTAATGTGTTTTGTGCCTACTGTGCTCATCTGGTGATCAGATTATTTTGCTAAATGCAATCAGAATTGTACAAAAGAATATTTATATAATAAAACTTAATTAACTAGAAATTTAAGATGAAAAAAAATTACAGGAGTGAAGTGAAGGAAATTGAAGAATGTTATTTATTCTCATCAATAGATGTCTTTGTGAAGTAAAAGTAAAACTTCTGGGTATGATTCTTTTCAAACTGAATTGGAAAAAAAATAGCGAGAGAGGAGCAAATCATGAAGTCTGTAATCAGAAATGGCAGCAATTTACATGTTGCTAAGTCAAAAAACCATAAACTGTTTTTGTTTTTGAAAGCTGAAACGAAGGATCATCTTCCTATCCATAATCTGTGACAAAAAGACAAACTGTTTAGGCAAATGAATATTGAATGCAACCCCTCCCCAAACAAACTAATGCAAAATCACTCTGTGCTGAATTCTTTGATATAGTAACTTTCTTAGTTTGTAAATCCTTCATATATTTTGCTAGTATTTTTGATAATGCTTAAGAGGAAAGCAGTATTAAATGCAAATTATTCTGGTTTTCAGCTCAGTTGCAGTTTCCAAACTCTGCAGCTATATCAGTGTTCCAAAGAGGATAAAAACTTAACTTGGTTCTTATCATTTATTTTTTAAAATATGTCTTAGTGCAGGCCCAGAGTTATGGCAGCTGCAGAAGTGTGGTTACCAAGGAGGCTAATTGGAGACCTACTTTACGTATTGAGCAGGTCTGTAGTGCTCTGCTTCTCCAAATGTCAAATGCAGAACCAGTTTGATGCTCTAGCTGTGCAACTGGATGTGTTTCACAAGGAGTTATCACTTGGTTTGAAAAGATGGCCAAGAGAGCAAGACAGAAAAGGGTGACACTGCTAGGCTGCCTGAGGTTGTGAGAGTCTGCCCTGAGGGTGGCTGGGAGATGATGGGACGGGCTGAAGAAGCAGTTTTGGTCAAACCAAGCTCAGCTCAACAGAGAGAGGGAAGCAGGGTTAAGAGCCATTGCTTACAAGAGGTCATTTTCATAGCCTACTCTTGTCAGCTGGACCCAGCTGTCTCCAGCACAGCACTGTCTGTATGTATTCAGGAGCTACATTAGGGGCCAGATGTCCACACTGGATTAAAACCTTATAGATGAATGCTACTTTTGGAACTTAATTAATGAGTGAGGTAGTTAATCTGTTTATTGTTAATAGCTTAGTGTGGATTTATATTTTTAATGTTCAGTCATGTAAGTTGAATTAATCTTTTGTAGTTTAATCAGCCCAGGGTTTGTCTGAATACTTGTATTTGAGTTACTTTTCATGAGTAGAGGGGTAAACACTCGTGAGAGGTGCTTCCTGTGTGGAGCAGGAAAATAAGACGTTGTCCTATGGGAAATATCCAAAGAGCATCTCCTATGCATTCAAGGAAAAGTGAAACCTCAAGAAAAAAAAAAAAAAAACCAAAAAAACCTGAAGAATTTAGTCCTGAATTTATATAATCATGGAAAAATAGATGCAAGAATCTGAGTGAAAAGCATTTGGAGATGGCTCAAGCATTACCATGTACTTCATCTGTTTGCTGGCATATGCAGTTTGTTTCTTGTACGTTCTAGACCAACTTGAGAACAGACTATGTTCTAATGTGAAGAGAGAGTTTCTGAAAGTGACAGGAAACATTTCCAATGTGACAGAGTGATTTGAACTGATGTTGATCTGCAGTGGTAGCGCAGCACTTACGCACATTTAGCAGTTGCAGGAAAAAAATCACTCAATGCTCATTTTGTTTATTCGTGTCCTGCCTAATCTACTTTAAACAACGGTGGCCAGTTTTCTTTAAAAACGAAACAAAAAAGATGCAAAACCCAACTTGTTTTAGTAAGTTGCCACACAAGTTTCTTAAACATTACTGTTTTTAGAAACTGCTTTGTCCTACATACACTAGTCTCTGAATTAGTGTATTTTACGTGAATAGATTTCAGATTACAATAAGTAAGTAAATGTACTCAGACATTTAAAAAAAAAAAAAAAAAAGAAGCTTCAATTGCTAGCGTTCAAAAAGTAGTAAAGCATAAGTCTTTTTTGCCAGTTACGAGTGTGAAATAGCCAGATTCTCATCTAGTACACTATACAGCACTTTAGTCAAGGAACTATTGTTATAGAGCAGATAAGATTAAAAAAAAAAAAACATTGGGTTTGATGAAAACCTGCATGAACAGTGGGGAAAAAAAAAGCCAAAGTTACCATAGCAACCACCAGGGCTTTAGACAGAAGCTAAGTAAATAGTGGAGAAATGTAACAGAAAATGTGAGGGCCATTTGATAAAGCATTATAAAATGAAAATGAAATTTTAAGGCAAACATGATTAATACTGAGCTTTTATCCCTTCAAAATCCCTAATCAGCAGCTGATTGCCCTTAAAATAAAAATAAGAGGACTGTTATTGATAAAGTTTTAGTGTTGGAATCCATTAGACTCTATTAAAGAGACATTTTTGTGAATTTCATGAAAAACAGGTGACAGTTGTATGAGATACTTCTGCTTATTTTCTTCTCAACAGAGGTTAAGGCTACAGTGTTAACCTGTGTGGTTGATAAGGCTTTAAGAATGCCTCTCCTGATATAAACGGCAGTTAGACAGAAAGTTTGCCTGATGTAAGTGGTCCCACAGTAGAAATACCATGAGTTCTCTGTGGGATTTTGTTAGGTCAACTGACTGCATAACACCATAGGATTGGCAGAGGCAGCTTTAAAGTTCTTAGGCAGTAGAATTTCATGAATGGACAATGTTGGTAAGCTTGAGGGGGGCAGAATGTCCTGTATAAAACATGTTTATGCAGTCTGCACTGTCACTTTCCCATGCCTTTGTGTCTGAACCTGTCCTCTTTGATTTACATGCCACGCTTTGATTTTTGTCTTTTTAAATGCAGTTCTTCATTCTGTGTATTAAGCCTAGTATTTTGCCTATATATTGCTTCACAGTTGGGCAGTTGTTAAGTGGGTGAATATCAAATGTACATGCGATAAGATTGCAAGCATCATTTCTTTTCTACTTTCTATGCAGCTGTTAAATCTGAAATTTGGTTTTAGTCCTCATAGAGTGGTCCACATTGAAACCTTAAGTAAATAAGGAAACTTTGAAAGTGGAACATGCACTTTAATGTTCCGTCTTGAAAGCATTGAAGCATTCTGAAAGTTTTAAGTTCAACAAAAGAAACAAAAAATACTTTGTCCTTTCTTTAAAATACTGTCTGACTCGCTTCTTGTCTTCAGGACTGTGTTAGCACCTACTTGTTTGCCACTTGTGTTACAGTATGCTGGCATGGTGCAAGTGGCTGGTACCCAACTATCCGTACTGTGCCCTGGGGCTTTGGCTGTGTCAGTGCAGTTCTTGACTGGTTCTGTTTCTTCTGTTCTTCTGGTTCTGAAGCATTGTTTTTGAAGAGCCAGTGATTACAAATATATGTCTACATTAAAGTAGGAACTTAAACTGGTAAAGTCCAGCGTGGCTGGGCTTCAAGTGATAAAAGTTCTGTGTCAGAGCAGTGGGTTATGATGGGGCCAACTTAGCACTGGCGCAACGTGGGGGCTTGGTTGCTGCTGCACTCGGAGCTGTTGCAGGTGGTTGCTGCTCCCAGATCTTTCCTGCAGCCAGAGCACTTTGCTCTTTGTGCCCACCTCTGCCAGAGATCTGATCCAAAAGCCCTGCAGAGTCAAATCACAGCGTGAAGCCTTATTATCTCCCAACACAGTCTGTTAGGGCATTGAGGTTTTTTGTTGTATTGGTGTACACTTGAGATCAGAAAACTCATAAACAGTACATTGTGAAGTAGTTTTCTGTGACGACTCAGTTAAGTTCCTGCTGAACATGTTTAGGAAGAGTAAAACTGGAATGGTTTTCTAGAGCTTTTATTTTACTATGCTGTTGTAGATGTGTGGAAACCCAGAAGTGTTGTGCTGTGGTGGGTCATGCAGGCTTGAGGTACTGAGCACATTGTGAGAAACGTGGTCTCTCACTGGTGTCGTGAGGCAGGAGCACAGCCGAACCCTGCATTTTTGTCAGATGAAACTCAACCCCACTAGGTGGTGCAAGCAAATAAATCACCTTGCAAAGTACTTCTTGCCAGATTAGTAAGCTTGGGGGAGATGTGTCTTTCACTAAATTAGAACACAGTCTTTATTTATTTTTACCTTTGTAATTATGTATATTAGTTATTAAGAGTGTCATAGACTTCTCTTTCCACGTGCAAGAAAAGGTGCGTTCTGTTCTTTGCTGAGACGTGTATCTGCCTTTCGGGTAGCGTAGGCTGGCAGCAGGGTGCTGTGTTCACAGCTGAGGTGGTGACCTGCAGAGGAAGTGGAAAAGCTTGCAGTGTTTCTGTGCTGGCAGAAGGGCCTGCCGATATCCTTTGAGGGCCTTTCCAGAGGGTCAACCAGACCTTGCCTGGCCTTCAAAGTCTCTCCCGTTATGATTTATCCTTCGCCAGTTGCACTTTGGATTTGCTTACCTCTGCAGCAATATCATATACATACAATTAAGTTTTATTTACAAGAAAAGCAGTTTTCCGATGGTAAGTTAAAATACCACACCATCAAGTTATTGTCCTGAACAATTTAGTGTATAAAATTCCAGTAGAAATTCACCTCTGAGATGTATACAGCTGGTCTGTAATGGTCACTGTGCTATATTTATTAGATCATTGGCTCTATCATGTATTAAACAAACAGCTATGAACAACAGAAAGGAAACCACTCAAACCTGCAAACACACTTCCGTTGCACTCCTGGACGTGATTATAACATGACATCAATTCATGTTGTACTAGCTATACCACTGTGTTGAATTTAGACCATAATCTCTCAATAATTCAATCTTTTACTAGATCTTCTCTTCCTTCTCCTTCCTGCTGAAAAGCCATCTTGTCAAATGGCAGCTTTGCTAAAGATAAGCTGGACAGTAGTTGGTCAACAGCATTTTATAGCCACAAGTCATTAGCAGAAGTATTCAAATTCTAACAAAGTGCATTCTTGAGATAAGTAGAAATTCTTGGGACCTTCCACTTATGGAGAGCCATCAGCATTGTCAATTTTTTTGTCATAAGTCCTATTTTACAAGAGTTCATATGGCTTCCCAGCGGACCCCAGGCTGCCAGCTCTATGAGAAGGTGATGGCATCGTGGCCCTGCCGTGATGTTGAAGCAGCCCCTGCCTGCACTGCTGGGCGAGTGCTGCAGTGAACGTGTTGTCAGCTGCTTAGCAGTCAGTGTGAGACAGCAAGTGTTCTTCTGTGGTGCTGTTTTCCCCGCTTATATCTGTCTTTCAGGCCTTTATTTCACAAGGAGTGCAGTGTGTTCATAAATGCTTTATTATCATGTTTCAGACCAGGGCTCTGTAATAAGACAACAACTGCAGCTCTGTAGTGAAATTTGAGTACTTTTTAGTGCCTTATATTTACTGAAATGGAAATTTTTCATTTCAAAGTGACTTAAATATTCATCATTTAAGATGAGTGTGTTTGCTGCATTTGTCCTAGCCCCTATAAATGCAGTATATGTTTGTGTTGCTGTTGTTGTTGTGGGCTTATTTTCTCAGTAAATAGGTCAGGGAGACATAAAGTATAAAAAGTAAACCCAGCAATACTTGACGTAAAACGCTGCACATCTAGCCTGTGCCCATGAAATCTCAATTGACCAACAGCCAATACGTATGCTAGTTACAAATAGTAAACACGTACTCAAAGTTTTACAATAAGATTTTATTAGAATGTGTAGTCTCTTTAGGGTAGACAGAAAAATTGCAGCAGAGATGTTGTATTTAAAATGCAGAAAAGTTTTTTTTTCATTAGTTTTGTTGTGGTAGGGGACCAACACACTCAATTACCATAATACACTTTTGGCTTTTATTAACTGCAGAATTAGAATAGAATTTGTATATGTACTATGAGTGAAGTAAAGGATTTCATATATTAAAGCACTTTGATATTCATACTGAAAGAAGTAGTGCTTGTTATGATAACAAGTTAAAAGTTGCATGACAAAATCTGAACTCTTTACTTTCTCCATATATGTGGTAATATATAGCATGCAAAACTTCATTTGGCTCTTGCTTGTGTTTGTGCTTTCCTCACTTTGGATTTTCTTCCTGAGCATATTATTGTGCAGTTGGAGTGGTTCCATTGTTTCTGTAACTGTTAGTTATTCCATATGCAGATGGTAAAGGAGAAATCTGGCCTCATTATCCTTACTAAATGAACCAAGAAACTTAATTTTTACCTCAGTTTCATATTTGTCCTTTTATGTATATGAGCATGTATACACACATGTGTTGCGAAGGTCCTGAGCAGCACTGAGGGCTTTGTTCTTTTATATAAGGCATCTTGAGAGGTTGAAATTTCTAAGTTGTGACAGGTTGGGCATTGTGATGTTTTCTGCTATATGCAGTCTGTTGCTGGTAGTATCTACTCTGTAGATTGTAAACATTAGCAGGAAATAACTTTTAGATAATGGGAAAAACAACTGCTGAGATTAGGTTAATAAACCTTGCTGGATGCAGGCACAGCTGGGGAGATGTGTGGCTGGAGAGCATGTTCTATCTAAATACTGAAGGTTGGATTTTAAAAGTTAAAAGTCCAATTTTCACAAATGACTATTTACGATCAGTCTTCAGAAGACATTTTTGTTAGCATAATAAATCTGCCGACAAGTTATTTATTTACTTATTTTACCCCAAGCAAGGACCAACCCATTCAGATGTTCTAGAAAACTGTGCTGCTTAATTTTTTAGGAAATAAAAACATCTCATACAACTAGTTTTTGCTGAATTGTTTTGTAAAGAAAATCTTGGGTGATTGTGTAACATTGCATAGTGTATACAACATTGATGATTAAGAGCATTCCAAGATTTTTATAAACTAAAGTTCATATAAACATGGGTATGGAAAAAGCCTGAGATTTCTTTTAAAAAACCTTTTCGTATTATATGTTTTTAGCCCTTTGATGTTTTAGTAAACCAAGTAAAACACTACAGAAAATCGGAGGTAACTGAGAAGGAAAGATGAGGAGGGGTATGGTTGTAGCTCACTCAGAGCTGATTCTGTTCCTGCTTTAGCCTTGTCCCTTGAAGACTGCAAAGAGAAAGGGAGATTATAGCTTGTGGCATGCTCAGAGCTACTGCATCTGTTTTTTCCCAGCAAGAGGAGAGTGAGGTAATCAGAAAACTGGATTTGGCAAGTGTCTGAGATACTGAATTTTGTGTCAGGTATTTGGATTAGAAACCACCTTGGAACATTAGAAGCCTGGGTTGTCCAGCCTGCTGTTCAGCTTTGCAACCAGGGATAACTTACAAATCCAGGAATGTCTCTTGTGTGAGTATATCTGGCAGATAATGGTACTACTACAGCACTGAATTGATTGGAAGGTGATAGTGTCCCTATGTCTGTCCCATACACTTTGGACTTAGTGGCTTACCTTGACAAGTGGCTTGCCTTGCTGCTGCTGTTTCTGTTCCTAGGAATAGAACACTGAAATAATTCTAGCTGCAAAATTTGTACAATCAAAGAACTTAATATAGGGTGCTCTGGTTAATATGCAATGGTCTGTGGTGGACAGGAGCTGAGTCCTTTCTGGTCCTAATACTAGAACCAGGATATAAAGGAGGATGGAAATACAAATCATGAAATTCCAATGTAAATTAAAAGGTTGTCTGCTTTCAGGTCACACAGTCATCAATTCCTTGCTCAACATCAGCAGACTCCGTAGCCTGCAGTACCTTAAGCTCAAAGAATGTAATGTAGCTAAGGGTTCGGATTTGAACGTGAGGTTTCATCTGCCACTAACAAAAACAAACAGAACCAAAATCACGACAAAAATGATACAAGCTGCCTGTAAAAACAAAACAAAAAGGAAATAATGCTCTAGAGGATTAGATGGAAAAAGCTTAAGAGCTGTATGTGTTCTATGCAGCTAATGTGAAGAAAAGCCCTCTAATGTGCTTAATAATATACTGCTACCTAGACACGTGTGCTGACAGGAGAGACATCGGATCTCCTAAAGCATTTATTGCTGGCAGTCGGCCAATTTGGAACACTGCTCAGTTCTGCCATGGCTGCTCAGAGCCAGCTGCAGAGAGAGGAACAAAGGAGGAAACCCAACTGGTGAAAGAAGAGAAAATGGTTAAGTTATGTAGTGTATTGTTCTGCTGTCCATTGTGTATATCTGTTTTCTGCTTTGTACAAATATGTTACTGATGATGCTGTATCCAAAGAGAAAATGCAACATTTAGTGTCTAGGGGAAAGTTGACTGCACAGCAAATCACTTCTTGAAACCCCATAACTGTAATTTTTAAGATGAATATTCTGAGTGCTCAGGATATAGCTTGTTTAAACTTAGTCTATTATTGGTACCAATATATGCTCTTTTCTGTGTAGAAATGCTTAAGTTCCTTTTTTGTTGTTTGTTTTCTTGTTATTTCATACCAGCAGAGGCTGGAAGCTGGCAGGCTGATTAGCAGCCCTTCTTTAAAGGATCTGAGGGCTGTGGTGGACATGAAGTTGCGTAGAAACCAACAACAGACTGTCATCATCAGTAAGGCAAACTGCCTGCTGAGGTACATGAGATTGTTAGCAGATTGAGCAATGTTACTACTATTTCTCCTTGGTCAGTGCTAGTGGAGGCACACCTGAAATACTCTGTCTGACTTTTGGACTTCCCTTTCAAGAAAGGCGCTGAGATCCAGGAGAGGGGTCAGTAGAGGTTGGGCCAAGATGGTGAGGACCTTGAGCACCCAGCCTTGAAAGGTGATTGAGGGATCTGGGCTTACTTAGGCTTGTAAAGACAGGAGCTGTAGCGGCAAACTACAGTGGTTTGAAATGCAGTTAGAGATGGTAAACTCTCCTCTAACCAAGGGATGTTGGCTATGGGTTGCAGCTTGGAAGGTTCAGGTTTATCATTAGGAGAACAGTTTTTTCAAAGAGGATGGAGTAGCCCTAGAACATGTTACGTGGAGAGGTTAGTGAGGTTTTGAAGGCAGTTAGGTGAAGCTGTGACTGACCTGATCTGGTATTGAGAAGTCTGACTAAATGATCTGCAAAAGCCTCCTTGAAACAATATTTCTTTAATTCCAGGTAACTGTCTACATTGAATTTGAGTAAAGAGGCAAAGAAAAAAAGTGAAGAAGGAAGCTTCAACTACAGGGAATATGGTAGAAGAACGTCTGATGATAATGTCAGACAGAAAACAGACATTGCCACCGCTACTTTGACAGATTCTTGTAGTGAACTAAATATTCTCGTTAGAAATTATAGCTGGATGGAACATTACATGACTCATGAACTGAAAAAGCAGAAATACATACTGTAGGTGTAGAAATATTGGGACTTAAAAACCCTGCACATTTTAGAAAGTGCTTGTGGAAAAGCGTAACAATTTTAGACAAATGCAGATATATTCTGTTTAATTTAAACATGCAGAAATGAATCAAGATATGAATTAACTGTAATGGCCGCTAAATAATGGAACTGCTGTGTTGGCATGCTACCATGTTAATTGTTTGTTTTAAAAATATCTTCCCGCTGATTTTTCTGATGTTTCATGCGATGGCAGGTGTTGTTAGAGCCTCTGTTACTCTGCATAGCAAAAACACACTTCGAACAAAATTGAACATTTGCTCAGCTAGGTGGGAGATAATCTTTTCTGGCTGGTTCGGACCATCAGTAGAAGCTCCTCTGATATTGCTAGACTTGTCTGTATGATGTGGCCCAGCCTGGGAAATTTCATGGAGACTCTTGTTCTCTTTTCTCCCCCACAAACTCTGCGTGCTGTGGAGATGAATTAAAGTAAAGCAAGGAGAAGCTACTTTTTGCTGTGGACTCAGATGGAGATTTTCAATGATAGAGGAGAGACTCAGCTGGTCTTCTATCTCCATTTTTTTTTTTAATTAGCATTTTGTGCTTCAGCAGCATCATCATGTTGAAGTTTAAATTAATTCAAGAGAGATTTTCTAACTTACCTAAAATGTGGAATATTTGAGATAACAGAATAAGCCCTCCAGGTCATGTGTTTTCCAGTAGCAGCAAAGACAGTTCTGCTTAGTTAAGCTAATATTTTTTCAAATTCCTTTCCTGCGTCTTGCCTAAGTGTAAAAATAGGAGCAGGAAGAACAGAGAGTCCCTTCAGTGTCTAAACATATTTTTACAAAAGTCATCGGCCAGAAGAGAGAAGAGGAAGTATTGGTCAACCTGTGTATTTGGCTGAAACGCAATACAGATTTCCATCACCTCTTTTTAGGATCTTGGGATGGTTAAGTATTTGTAGCTTGGCAGAAGTTAATCACTTGAGATTCTTCAGATGAGAAATTATATCTGGTTCACAGAAAGGCAGAGGAACCATTTGTTACAGTCTGGTTTTATACAGTTTATGAAGCAACAGATTAAAGCTGAAATGTGTCTGGCAGACTCTGGAAATGCTAACAGACCTTTTATGATAGTGTCCAACAGAAATCACCGAGTGCTCAGAGACTCCAGGATTAAAGCTGTACAACTAGTTTGGGTCAAAATTATTGACACTTATTTGAAAGAAATGAACAGATTGCAGAAAGTATTTGCATTTCCAAACAACAAGATGCTTTGCTTCTTCATTCTACATAATGAGGCCAAGTAGAGGTCAAGTTAAGTAAGTTTACTGAAGTAAAATATTTTTTCTTTTCAGTAAAAGTCAGCAATACTGTTTCCTTCTCCATAGAATAAATCCAATTGCGTGTAACATTGATTTAATTTTTCATTGCATCAGAGATCATTGTTTTCTTTCATTTCTTTTTTTTTCATGTTACATTGTTCATTTTTCTTTTTAAGCCAGAGTAGGCTACCTGCTGGATTAGTTTCTGCAAACATCATGAAGTGCAGGTTACTGCATTCATCTACTCAAGGATCTCGGTGTGCTTGGCTGTAATTGTGAAATACTTGCATATTTCCACTGTAGACATATCTCCTTCTCTTCATCTTTGAATATACAATAACTCACCCATTTGAAGGACATGACTTTCAGACTTCACAATAGTGAACTGCAAAAGGTGCACATTAGCATTCTTCTGGACAGTCATGCAAAGTCACACTAGGTAAGCTGCCAGCTCTCTGGCTAACCAGAGCTCAGTAGAGTGGAACTGAGTGAAGTTGTTTGCATTATTTGGCACATCAGATTCTTACAGGGGGACATCCATACATTTCTGAGCAAGGGAGGTGGCAGCAAAGTGTACGTTGAATGTTCTGTTAAATAGTCAAAAGCCTTATTTTGATTATTAATATGATTTTTTTGATTATTAATATGATTTTTTTATGATTAATATGATTTTTTTTTTTTCATTTTGATTATATGATTAATAGGAGAAATTGATACCATAAAGGAGACTTCATGAAGAAATTCCCTGGGATGATGATTACTTTTGAGTGTTTGTTTCTCTTATATGTGACTATCAGCATGGTGGGCATGCCTATAGGTAAATCTTGCATGCCCTTAAAAAGAGAAGAACAGAAAGTATTTGCACATTTTTTGAGGAGAAGCAGAATTAACAATGTTCTCTTCTGGCTTTTTCCATGTAGTTTAGTGCTTCTGTTGGTTAAATGTACCTTACTCTGAAATAGACATGAAGTTAGGACTTAGCAGGTAGATCAAGTACCTGGCATTGATCCAAGGTCTAATTCTTAATCTTCTGTAGTATGGCTATGGTAGATGAATTTCTTAATGGCCAATTTTAAAAACTATTCACTCAAACCTGACATAGACCATTTCAGTCTCTATCTTTAATAGGAAACCTAATAACTTTTTCTGATGTGGTGCATAAAGCTTTGGTGTTTTGTTTTCTTTTTATTGCCAGATGCAAGCACGTTCGTGTATTTACAGTCAATAAAGCTATCAGTGCTATACATGGACTTAAATTAGGAATTTCAGCCTTTTAGCTTGGGATGTCTAATTTAGGCTGCTGCTGTGTTATTTGCATCCTTTGGTGACATGTTGACTGTCTGGTCAGTTCCAGCATTTCTGCTTGCAGGCCACTTTTAGAAGTGGGGCAACCTGTTGCAATACCTTCATTCACAGTTTTCAGAAGTTATCTGTTAAACAAATGAGGCTGCCGTTCATGAGCTATGCAAGGCTCTTCTTAATGTATTTTTTGTCTCTCATAGCCTCTTCTCTTTGCCCTGACTTAACACTCTGACTTTGATCTTGTGTAGTTTCTGAGAGGCGTGGTTATATGTTAAGACTTACCTTTCAGGATCAGTAGTTTCAAAGAGGTGCAATATTACTTATGCACGGGTCATACGCATGAAAGAATGTGCTCTTTTCAAACCAGCATATCTAGAGACTGTATAGGCCTTAGCCCTACTAACTCATGTAATTAATGAATGTTTACATTGCCCAGGTAGCCAGGCTTTGTGGCTGTGTTGTGCAGTTTGTCCTGATTGTCAAGTCTTTTCTCTCTCCTGAAGTGTCCTAACATCACATTTCTGCCGTGAGCAAACCAGGTAGTGATCACATGCTGCTCTTTTTTCCTTGTATTTTTACAATACTTGCATGAGATAAAATATATCTATGCCCTAAAGCCATTGCAGCTATTCTGTGTAGCAGACCATAGCACTTGTGGCAAAATATGCCACTTCTTGATAGTAAGGATTTGTACTTCAGCACGCGTTGACTCTCTCAGGAATTTTCTCACAAGGAAGAGCATGTACATATAAATAACAAATAAGATTTTTCACTAAATATCTTGACACATTTCACTGGACTTAGATTCACTTTCCACAGTTTCTGTTTTATGCTTACTTTCCTCCATCTGAGAACACTCACAGTGGCGATATAAAAATAACTTCCAAATTGAATTTTTCAGGATCCTTCTCTTCTGCTGTCTCTTACTGCTTCCCACATCTCTTCTGATTTTCTGTTTCTTTCTAGTCTTCTCTCTGAAAATCAAGTTCTCCTTATGCTTTGCTTACCAGCTGTCAGGCATGATGCAGTATATGCTGATATGCTGCTGTGTTAGCTTGCTTTGCCACTGTTGGCAGCACTCTGCTGTCATGCTCAATTGAGACAGAAAGGAGCATTTCTCACTGGAAAATTAATCCATGAAAGATGACTTCTGTTTTTGTAGTAGAATTGTTTTGAAAGACATCAAGCATACAAAGAAATATGTATTACAACAAATTAGCTCATAATTTTATAAAGGTTTAAGTGTCAAATATCAATGAAGTAAATAGTGAGGCCGAATGAGTTTGTGAAATTGCAGCCTCAAATTACCTCATGTGATTTGAGCACAAATTCCATCCACTGAGATGACTTTTAATGTTTTTTTTTCCTGACATAACTGTTTTTTAGCAAAAATGAACACAATCCCAGGCATCTGGAAATTCTGTAAGCAAAATAAGCAACTTCCTTGTGTCCGTCTGAAAGAGAAAAGCAAGGCCAGAAACATTGCAATGGATAGGATCTTTTTCCTGACCTGTTCTTCTTCCCCCACCCTACAAAACAGAGGAGGAAATTGAACGTCCTCTGTATCGACCTTTTTCTCCTTTCTAGTTATGGCCTTTCTGTCCTTTGTGCCTTTTAGAAGAGGATTGTCTTTTACAGGTAATTCATCCAGCCTATGAGGCCCAGCTACAGTGGGGCTCGTGTAGGATGCAGTAGCAGTTTTGCAGTAACTTTTCCCATAATTCTTTATACTGACTGTCCTGTGTTGCTTTTTTTTCTTTGATTACAAAGCTGACCACGCTAACTAATGTAATTCTCTTGATGGAGTGTGACACTGTTCTGTGCTTATAAATTAGGCAGACGTATGTATTGTATTGCAGTTCTGTGGTGTTTATATGTCAGCATAGTCTCTGATGCAAGTTTTTCTCACCACAGCTAAAGCTTTCCCAACGTTTGCATGTGGCTCGGGCTATAGCGTGTGCGTAAAGTAACCAGTTTTGGATGCGGCTGCTGTTTTGGGGAAGGGAGGTACATAGTGTTGCTTGATCTTCTTGGCAGTGAGCTGTCTCTGTTCTATATTAAAAAGACTATTTAAAATGTAGTAAATGTGTCTACTTCCAGGGGGTTTTAGGCTCTGATAGTGTATTTGGCTTATACATGCTTATAAATATAGGCAAAAAAAAATAGTTTATGGTCAGTGAGAGCTTTTGGTTGGCTCAATGATCTGCATATCCTCTTCACAGCTGATTTTTGTTAGAGTGAGCTGAGCATTTGGTGGTAGGAGGTGGTGGTCTGTTCATTCTCTTGACAAAATGCCCTGCTGTTACTTTAGATGATAGCACTGCAACATCATAATAATGAATACTGTGCTACTGTTGTCAAATTTACAAATGCCACTTACTGTGAATTATTCTTGCACCTTAGCCCGTAACCTCAAATGCCCAAAGTTTATTGATACAGTGCTTTATCATACCTGCTAGCTCAAGTTAATGACTTGCTCCAAGTAAAGGACATTCTTTGGCAATATTTCACACAGCTTTTTTGTCACTTTTTTGAGCTTCCATGCTTTAATGTATGCAGTTTAATATTAAAGATTGAGATACATGCTCATCCAGTTGAGGAGGCAGAAGAGAGGAATCAAAGCTCTTTTGTAGTCTTGACAGCTAGTAAATCACTGAGTACAGAAGAACTTTGGAGAGAACAGTTCTGAATTCTTCTGAAATTACCTGTGTGTGTGTGTAATTAGTATACAGATTTATACATGTGTGTGCGTATATAATAATTTGTCTATCTAAATCTTGTAATTAGTATAAAATATACAATGTAGTGCAGTTCAATTGGCTTGATATATTTTTTTCCTGAAAATAGGCTAGAAAAAACTAAAAAATCTTTCTTGAACTTGAAATTCTCCTGTCAGCCTAATTTCAATGTAAATCTAAATTTACTTTAAAATATCTGTTTATACTATTCTTCCCTCTCTCCCTGTTTTTTCAGTAAAGCTTCCTGAGGTTCAAAATTATCTTGATAATTTTTCTCTTTTTAATCTATTGACATTTAAAGAAGGGTCTTTTTCTGCAGTTGACGAGGAGGTTGTTTGACTATGCAAAGGGTGCTGACTCTGTCTAGACAGAAAACATTGCCAAATGTTCAAAGTCCTTGATAGAACAGACAAGGTTTTTTTATTTCCTGCTAACATTCAGTTTAGAGTAATTTTAGCTGTTACTTGCAGCTTGAAATCTTCACTTTTGGGATTTGAGATGCAGTTTTCCCCCCCAGTTTTGCATCGTCCTTTTAAAGACTGCAGAAATCAGTATTCAAGATATTAATGAATATTATGTTCTGTGTACAGTGTTTTAATATGTAGAACTGTGGCTAAGAAGTGCATCTATGTAACTAGTATCCATAAATCAGGGTAATGTATCAACTAACGGGCTCAAATTCACGTCAAATGCGGATAACTAAACAGACAGTGGTATGTCTCGTGTTGGACTAAAAAAGGAATTTATTTCATACCATGTATCCTCTGGATTACATATGCAGTTATGTATTTTTTTTTTTAACCGGGAGGAAAGATAAAAGAAAAAAAAATATATGCTTTTTAGAAAGAGTTAATGCCACCACCAGTCAGCTGGACCATTAGAGAGCTTGAAACTGTTTTAAAACAGCTCAGAAAAGATGTGGCTACTTCGTGAGGAAAACAGTTGGATGCAAGTTCTCTTGCGGAAAGAAAAGAATTGGAAAATCTTTTCAGAATTAGTGATGGTTTTTACTGGTATTTCAACAGAAAACAGTGAAATAAATGATTAGCTTGTTCAGTGTTGACCTCCTTGGAGAACCAATCGTTACTACTGAAGTTTGGAAAGTGGCAGTTTGTGAGCACAGATTCATCATTGCCATTAACAGTCCCTTGTAAAAACCTTGTAAGTAAATCAGCTGTTTCAGTAGGCCAAATTCAGTAGTTAACAAATTGCTTATTTAATTTTCTTTCGTTCGGCCTCTTACGTGGAACTTAAAACCACAGCAGAAATTCAGAAGGTGACAAGGGAAGAGATGTGCATTTACGGTTTTCTCTTTTATCATTGCAAGACAGTCTGTAGTTTCTGTCTCGTGCCTGGCAGCCAGTCTGCAGGTAAAATAACCCTACAAGCCCACGTATCAGTTTTGAATTAAATGAGTATAAGTTAGAAACTTAAGCTTGCAAAATAGCATCTTGGCCATAGTTTTTGTCTGAAAGTAATTCCAGTTTAATTCTGTAGAAGGGACTTTGTTTTGTAGAGATCACTTTTCCTTCATCTCATATTGCTGAAATTCCTATGCTTAGAGCTCTTTAAAAGAACTGATAAAACCTTGAATGATATTTTAAAAATGTAGCAAATGCTGTGGGTTTCAGTTGAAGAAAGCACTACGATTAAAGGGTTTAAAACATATTTTCATACTTGTTTACTATCATTTAAGTATTCTTTTGAGAAAATGCATATGGATTCTGCATTTTCAGTTGTAGCTGTGGTTTATTTGAAACTTAGAGATATATGATGCATTTTGTTGGTGAAGTATTCTGCTCCTGAAGTTGATGTTCTTTGACTTGTTTGAAATCAATAATACATGTTACTCTGCTCTCTAATGCAGAAATGTTTGTGTTGCTTAAGTCATCAGCTGGATACTGATATGCACTTGCAGGAAAAGGAGAAAGAGTAAACGATCCCTCTTGCCTTTTGAGGTGGTCATATTTGAGTTATGTTGGCAGGATTGAGTGAAGAATCTTGTGTTATTAACAGTCCTGAATCTTCTTTGTGAACTCATAAGGCTTCTTGTCTGTAGGATTTTCAATCCAGTTTTCACCAATGCTTTGTTAATTTGACACCAAACAGAGAGATTTTTCGTGGGTTTCTGCCATTAAATTGGTGGTTTATCTGCTTTTGTTGGGAAAAAAATCCACAACAATATTAATATTCGCTTATAGTAAACTTAGTATTTCACTCAGCTATGTAAGAATACCCTTTTGCTTCGCTTTAAGCAAAACTATATCCCAGATACCAAACTCTTAGAAGTGATATACCTGAAACTCTTAAATTTCAGTAATTTCACTTAGCAAACATTTTTTGACTTTGATAAATGTTAACTTCATTTCTTCCCAGGCTGCCAAAGGATGCATTGGCAACAGAACCACTAAAATATGCTGATCAACTTCCTGTGGCTCAGATAATACACCAGGTAAGCCTTTCTATTTTGAGGAATTTCTTTGAGAATAAACAACATCTGTAATATTCTAACTGCTTTTCTAGGTCATGCAAAATCAATGTGCTCGTGCTGGAAGTATGTAAAAACAACACACGCTTGTTCAGATGACAACCATTAAATTATAAAAGGCTTATTCAGAACATGGCAATGAAATGATAACTTGCTGTATGACACAGTTGTCACTTCAGAGGTTACTGTTAAAATTGTTGTATGTACTGATGTTAAAGAAGAAAATCCATGAATTTTGTCTAATTTGTGTATTTTCCCAAATCATATTCCTACTCCCTCAAAAAGCAGACAAACTATTGAATCACTGTTGTGGAATTATGAAGCATTGAGAGGGGAAAATAACGTCCCCTTCTGAATGAGGTGTTTGCAGTACTTCTGCTTCCAACTGCAGCAGTGTCATCATACTTTCTGCTTTGCACAGGCCTTTGCTTTTCGTTTTTCACAATGGAAAACAGAGATAGAGATTTCACCTAGACTGTGCCTGCTGTGTCCTTCAAATCAATGCTTTTCCTTTGATTCAGATACTCAAATGAGGGAGTTGGGGCTGGAATTGAAAAGCAGGCTACGTTTTTAATTATAGCAAGTCTAATTTTAGTTAACTTATATCAAGAAGGAGGAAGAGATCTTTCTTTTGCAGAAGATTCTATAATCCCTTCTCGCTCTTTTCTCAAAGTTCAAGGTCTGACACTCAGTTCATCCTGTTGATAGATGAGATGCCCAGCCTATATTCATATGTCTTCTGAAGCCTGATTGTTGGCTGTTAGCCACAGTGGGCTCTGCCTACTTTGTGGAAAGACCAATGACTAAGTAACATCCATAAAACTTGTGACATACTGTAAAACCGGAATATTGAGACTTTGCATCTCTGTTCTTGGTGATGTTTTAAAGAAAGCAAAAAGACCTGATCTGTTGCAGTCATTTGGAATTTTCTCTCAGAATTTTATTTTTGAACTTTGTAGATCCTAGGCCTGCTTCAGGGACGGATAATTTTGATTTCCCAAATTTAGGAATGAATAGGTCAGATTACTGCTTTCCTAATGGTATCTCAACAGTATGGAATCTTTAAAGTAATCAGGTATACAGTGAAAGATAGAGCTGGAAGCTGGGGAACGTTATGACAGTTCCCCATGGGAGAAAAAATGGTACAGTCCACCAACTCTTTTGGGACAACGAAAACCTCCATCCTGGAAACTGGGAGATGATGTTGATCAGGATAGTAATAAGGCAGATAAGCAATGTTAAATAAAGCTGTGATGTCATCCTGAGCTGGCTTTGAACGTATGAGGATCAACAGGAAGAAATGTCCAAATGTTGAAGTTGCTTTCAAAATCCTGTTAGTAATGATTGTTCTTGTAGATCTTTCCAAATACCTTTGTCAGTTGGTGTTTATGAGCAGTTGTGTTCCATGCTGCAGGCAGTGCTGGTTTTACCTTAAAGGAAACACAAGCTCTATTTTAAAACTTTAAAATGTACAGGTCTTTTCTGCAAGATGTAAGCACAAGGGATTTAAAAACTTTTGGCTGAAATCTGCACCTCTGGGAGGAATATCTGATGTGTTCAGAACATGGAAGATTGGAAATCAGGACCAGTTTGTATGTCAGGAACTCCCTGGTGTTGTCAGGGCTTCAAATGACCCAACAGCCCGCAAATGTCACATTTAAAATTCTGCCTTCATGCCTGACTCTCAGCATAAATGAATTAAACAGCAGAGCAAGCAGCCAGTCAATATGTTCTTAACAGTGAGAGTGAGCAGTGAAAGTTTGGGGATTGTTTGGAATCAGTAAATAGAAACTGCACAGAATATCTCACCTCGAGAAAAATCTCAAATAGGAAACAGAATTAACCTTTTAAGATGGTTGACCAGATGAAATGTCATAGTAATATTTTTACAATATTAGGTGGGTAATAACCAAGGAATGGTTCATTTAGCTACTGTGTATTTTACTGCAATAATAGAATATTACACTGTGGAAAGGCAAAAATGTGGTTTATATATTCTTGTCTGTTTGCTATAACAAATCTACCAGTAATTTAGGTCCAGTCCACACCAAGCAGCAAGTCAGTCCTAACGTATCTGGAAATGTCTTTGATGTAAAGAAACAGAATAAAATGACCATTGTTTAGCTATCATGTCAGGAATCAGGCATCATGTCCTGGCTTTATTTGTCATTGCTGCCGTTTTTGAGCCTCTTAGCTGTGGTCAGCTAAGCATACTCATCACCAGTGTGCGAGTGAATTAGCATTTCTAAGTTTATAATGTATTGCTTCTGAGGGACCTTTGATAATTAGAACATAATGCAAGGACCACGTTCAGTTTATAAGAACAAATATTTCTGTTTTACTTTTAAGTAAAAGAGAGAAAAAATAGCATGAGTAAAAACAGTTAATGCTGTTTGTGGTGTTAATCTTTATCCGAAGTTAATCACTGTGTTAATTCTGGGCCTTTTTTTCATGTTAACCTGTCTATATCTTACCACTAGCTAGGAATAGCAGTGAAGGTTGCAAATGATTCTGTTGCATAAGTCAGGATTTGTATTATGGCATACATACATATTAAAGCTTCCCAAAGACAGACAGTTATCCTAAATCCACATAATGCCAAGGTGCGTTTTATTTACGTAGCAGCCAACATGGCCACTAATTTTGTCCAAATTTCACTGTTAACTTATGCTCTTGAACATTAGTAAGGCTCTACACAGTTTCCTTGGGAATTTACATGTGATTTCTAACATTCTCTTCAGTACTTAATGTCTGGTATTTTAAAAAATACTGTACTAGCCAAGAGAAATTACTTTTGTGGTTTCTGATCTGTCAGTTCCACAAGAAAAAATCAGACTTATTACATCCTGTAATGCTTAATGAAAGGAAAACAAGAATCTGATTTGGAGTTTGATCTTAAACTTTATGGTAGTAGTAATTATTACTGTAAGCAGCATAAAAACAAAAGAATGAAAGCCCCATAAAATTCCCAGTTCCAATTCTCAGACAAATGTTAAATGTCTAATGCAGTTAGACCACGCTTAATTAAAAAGACAAATGTGAAGAAAAGAAATTAAACAGTAGAATGAAAATGAACAGTAACATTTAAGCCACTTTTAGACTTGTACCAAAATCAGACATTTGTAAATAAAATAAATAGTTTTCTCCATTTTGGAAGGAAAAAAAAAAGGAAAAAGATGTGTATTTAACTGAAGTTAAAAACAAACAAACAAATAGGTGAAGAATATAGTCATATACTTCAGAAATGGGAAAAGTTAAGCTTTCAGAGGAATACCCACCTAGGGTAGCCTTTTAAAATGGGATTCTTTGTGTACAGTAATGTGTGCAGTGCTGCTGCATAGGATGAGTTTATGAAAAGTAAGGCCAAAAGCAGGAGAAAAAAGAGAGAGAGCAATTCTGCATTTGTCTTTAGTGAAAACAGGTCTACTGAAAGAATAAGCAAAACTGCATTTGAGAAGATTGTTTTCGTATATCATTAAGGATATTCATTGCTGGGCATCCAATTCGGCATGGTATTTTAATAAAAGTACTTAACTTCAGTGACAGTGCTCATGCTATGAATGTCACTATCCGGTAATATATTTTGCCTAACTGAGATTTAGGATATTGAAGAGATTTAAATTGTTACAGGTGTCTTACTGATGGAAGAATGTTTTATTGATGAAAGGCATATTTCAGTGGATAGATGCCAGATTTTCCTGATGTTATAATTGAAAACAAAATGAAACAGCAAATTCAGAATAGAATCAGCTTGTATACATATTTATTATAGTCCATGGTAAAATATTAAGCAGATAAATTAATATGCTGTTAAAACAGGATGGTATTTCAGGAAACCAACTTCTTGCTCTTGGCAGGGATTGCACTATTAACTTAAAAATTGACCTGGCTTACAGGTCCAGATGTACGTAAAAAGAAAGGGTTCCTGGATGTTTTCTCATGTGGGGGAATGCATGAGAAAATGTTGTGAAGGTTTCCCAATGAGATTAGATCGAATTTCCTGTAGGTGGCACGTGTTTAAGTTTGTTTTGTAACATTTTTAACCAACACATTACTGTAGCCTCTCTCTGTAGAAGCTTCAAAGGAAAATGCCTTTTGTGTAATCTCAAGAGATAACCATGAGAGCATGCTAACCTTGGTGCGTTGATCATAGAATCATAGAATTGGAGGGGACCTCTAGAGATCAATGAGTCCAGTGCCCCTACTGAAGTAGGTTCCCTACATCAGGTTGCACAGATGGGTGTCCAGGCGGATCTTGAATGTCTCCAGAGAAGGAGACTCCACAGCCTCTCTGTGCAGCCTGTGCTTTTTTACTAAACAGAATCACAGAATCACAGAATCACTAAGGTTGGAAAAGACCTATAAGATCATCCAGTCCAACCATCCACCTATCACCAATGGTTCTCGCTAAACCATATCCCTCAACACAACATCCAAACGTTCCTTGAACACCTCCAGGGACGGTGACTCCACCACCTCCCTGGGCAGCCCATTCCAGTGCCTGACCACTCTTTCAGAGAAGTAGTATTTCCTAATATCCAGCCTGAATCTTCCCTGGCACAGCTTGAAACCATTCCCTCTAGTCCTATCACCAGTTACACGAGAGAAGAGGCCGACCCCCAGCTCACTACAACCTCCCTTCAGGTAGTTATAGAGAGCAATAAGGTCTCCCCTGAGCCTCCTCTTCTCCAGACTGAACAATCCCAGCTCCCTCAGCCGCTCCTCATAAGGCCTGTGCTCCAGACCCCTTACCAGCTTTGTTGCCCTTCTTTGAACACGCTCCAGGGCCTCAATGTCTTTCCTGCAGTGAGGGGCCCAGAACTGGACACAGTACTCAAGGTGCGGCCTCACCAGAGCTGAGTACAGGGGGACAATTACTTCCCTGCTCCTGCTGGTCACACTACTTCTGATACAAGCCAGGATGCCATTGGCCTTCTTGGCCACCCGGGCACACTGCTGGCTCATGTTCAGCCGAGCGTCAACCAACACCCCCAGGTCCATTTCCTCTACACAGTCTTCTAGCCACTCCGCCCCAAGCCTGTAGCGTTGCTTGGGGTTGATGTGGCCAAAGTGAAGGACCCAACATTTGGTATTATTAAACCTCATACAATTGGCTTCAGCCCAGCTATCCAGCCTGTCCAGATCCCTCTGTAGGGCCTCGCTACCCCCAGGCAGATCAACACTTCCAGCCAGCTTGGTGTCATCTGCAAACTTACTTAAACATCCCAGTCGAGCAAAACATATGAGCACCCTTTGGAACTGTACCATTAGCTTTGCTCAGTTTAGACTGAAAGGACATTAGGAACTTGCTCCATCAAGTCCAGCTTGGGGATATTGACTGGGGTCCACAATAAGGGAAATGAGATAAGAAATTCAAGAAAAAAGATGGGAGAGGAATCTTCAGAGTTACAGACAGGCTGATGGTCATCAAAGATGACTGCACTTCTGCACTGAGTCTTCCAAGAAGATTTAAGTTTCCATAGTTTTTGGGGTTCTGTAAATAGTTTGCTAAAAAATCCTTTTGACTTGGAATTTAGTGTTTGTTCATTCTTGGGACCTCGCTCTCATATAGTAGAGCAGTGTAAGTTTATTGCATTCATCAGTGTTACTACTGTTTCATGCTGGTTTAACTGGGAGAAATTTTCTATAGCAACATTTGGCAGAAATTGTTGAAACAGTATTAGGAGAATAGAAAGCAACATGTTGTATACATTTTTTGAAGTATTTTTGATAAGCTATAACGCAACAATTTTAGTTCTGAATCAAATATATTCACAAGCATGAATTTAAGTTATTGTCACCGTCTTTGAGAAATTAACCCATTACATGCTGATACATTGTCCCTAAAGCATAACTTTAATGTTCTGGAGTCACACTGATGCCTTCCCCCACCCCATTGCTGCCCTTTGGCTGTTATGTTTCAAGAAGAGGCCTTGCACTCAGCCTGGGCCTGTTCTGATGGTGGAGTTTGTGTTGGAGTTGTTGGTTCCTGTTTGTGCTTTGTGAAGACTATGAAGGATGTTCAGAACTGCAGTCAAGCATGCAAGGTGCTGATTAGAACAATGGTAGCACAAGTATTTATTTGTTTTTGATGTGGACAGTAATTTTGTTTTATGAATAATAATTTATTAAAAAAAATTTAAGTACTTTGATAATTGATAGTTGTTTTTTATGGTGTCTTTACACGTTAGAGGGTTCAAAAGCACCTTGTGATACTTAGATATGTCAGTCTGGATGTGTAAAGTTTTAGACTCTACTATTTATATGTTCTCTAAAAATCCATCCCTGTAGATATGTTTAAAATTAACTTCAAAGCATAGCTTGCTTTTATAAAACCCTGGTCACTGTATCCAGCTGGATGCTGTCAGAGGTGAAATGTGACAGTTCATCAGAAGGTCCATTTTTTTTGTTTTTTAATTTATATATATATAAATATATATTTATATATATCTCTTAGGACAGTCACAGGTCTTCTCAGGAAAGCTTTTCTGTCTGAGGACTGATTTTTGGGGAGGAGGATGATTTAAAAAATCTAATTTTTTGTATTAAAGATTCAAAATCTAATTTCATTTTAATGAAATATGGGGTTAGCCAACATAGGGAGATCTTGAATCCACTTCATTAGCTAGGCAAAGGCCTTGCATCGTGTTGCCTTACTCTGGGACACCTGTCTGGCTCAGCAGCATACTTAGTATGGTGCTGTGTTCTTACCACTGCTGCTTCCTATGGCGTTTTCAGAGCACGCCAGGAACAGCAACGTGTTCTGATGTTCATGTCTCTCTGTGGTGGACTAGAGGTGAAAAAAGCTGTTTCTGATGCACAACAGGAAAGTCTGTGGATGCCTTCTTCCTCACCAGCTGACCTGAGCTTCCTTCAGGGCTCAGCTGTTCCGACTCCATTTGTGTGCAGAACTAAGTCTAGCTGTGCTGCACATCTTTTGCTGAACCATCCCTTCACCTAGGGCTCTTGGAGTGTGTTGAAGTTAGAAGATAGTGTGTCTTAGTATGATTTTTTGGGGTAGTTTTCTTTCTCATCTACATTAAATAAGTTTGTGAATTCTGTAACCTAGTGGTAGTTTGCCTGTATTTTACAACTCTCATAGATGTGGTCTGAAGTGGAATCATAACTGGATGTTATCTAGTAAATAAGAACTTGCTTTTTTTCCCCCAGACGAGATACATAATGTGGATTAAATTTCTCTCACTGTTGCATAAGTTAGAAATTATTTAAATTTGTTTTGGCTTCATTTAATACTACTTTGGATGAAGCTCTCTGCTCAGAAGGAGCGAAACAAACCTTCTGTCAGAAGCTGTTACTGCACGTTTTTGCCAGCCACCAAAACTATTATGTCACAGGGCAGCAAAGGCTTTCCTGCCAGCACCGTGCAGTGTGATGCACGTAGGTGCGTGATGTTTATTCCCCAGTGCTTCTTCTAATGTTAAGGCTGATTAAAAAAGTTAGAGTAGCAGAGTTATGCTGTGTGTATGTGAGCCATGCAATGTATGTGATGTGTACCATTAAATATAGAGAATGAGTGTGCAATTATTTTAATGGTACTATTTTCTGTTAATAATTTACATAAATAAACAAAATAAGAATGGAATAGTCCCCTATTTCCCTGACTCATCCCAAGAAATCACCAAACACATTCTTTACTTGTTTATAACTGTTACAGATCTTTAATGGCAAAGCATTAAACCAGCAACATTTTCAGACAGTTTTTCATCTAGAATTACTGCAGCACCAGTGATGATGCTCAGTACCCTCTGTGTAAGCCATTAGTACACACAAGCAAGGTTGGCACTCTTTTTACCCTCAGTCAGAAGTCTCATAAGCGATGTCATAGTACTCCTGAAACAGACCATATTTCTAAGTGTAGCATAAAGTATTTTTGTAAATAAATAAATAAATAAATAAATTGAAATATACTTTTTTTTATGTGCTGCTGTTTTTCTCATCCGTTCTTCCTGATCACAGGATACAATGATACGGAGTTAGCATAAATCAGTCATGATCTGTTTGTACAGGCACGCCTCAGCTACCTCTGTTTTGTTACGTTTTTCACCTGAACGTGATGGGAAACGTTATATATAAAGTATATATAACTCAGTATAGAGCAGTATATAAAGCTGTCTCTTTTCTTCCCTCGTCCCATTAAAGGAGTGTTGCAGGTGATCATTCTCTGCCTATCCAGAGTCATTATTTTTCTGTTTCTCAACCACAGGCTTGAAGTTTTGCTTCTTTATCTCTTAATTAAGTTGAAGTATTAGGTGGAATCTCTCAGTCTTCGAGACACGATAAAGATAACTATTTGGAATTATTTTTCTTGCAGATGCTGCTTTCTAAATCTTAAAAATTTAGCAGTAATTACGAGGAACTTCATTTCCATAAGGATTGCCTACCAAAATATTCATGCATGGGGAATTCTTCTTTTGTCTGCACACAACACTGCTTGTTAGAGCCAGAGAGAAAGCATTAGTTTTTTTGTTGCTGACCAAGCATTACAGGGGAACTGAATGTAGTATTAAATTCTTCCAATTATAGCTGAATACAATGGATTGAATGAGTAAATGCACTGAAAGGTAGCTTGTGCAAGGCACCTAACAATCAGCTGTGGGGTTCCTGCTTTTAACTGTTTCCCAGTAGAAATACAGCATTGAACGTTTTCTGTAAGCCAGAGAGGGGTGACCTGTCCCAGCTGCCCAGAAGCACTGGAGATTGAAGATAGTTGTTTTTTTCTTGCCATAAGTATTGCAAGGCATGTTTCATCCTGGCTTGACTGCAGAATTTCTGAGGCCATCTAAAATAGGTGATATAAGCCAAAATTGGTAAAGCATGTGTTATATTCCTTGAAAATGTTTGTCTGTATTTCTTATGAGTAGGTTACTCTGGAAAGTAGAAATGGAAATAAATTAAAGGCTTTTGTATGTATTCTGGGAGTGCTCAGTTTGTGCTTGAGAATACTGGTAATATGAGGCATTATATGTGAATGTGGTGTCATTCATTTAATGTGTTGGGCTTATGAGACATCGCTTTCATACGACCAGCATACAGAACTGTCAGATGTACTATTAAAAATATATGAAAAGATGCCCAGGCACTGAAGTAGCTGTAATTGTTAGAGGTGCCATGTTGGAGCTGCAGCTTCTTTAAGACATAGTTTCTGAAATAATTTACTTCTAAAGCATTATCTAAGATTTAAAATGAAGGAAGAGGTTCAGGAAGGGACTGTAACATGTCAGGCTTCAGAGTGTGCTATGTATCTTTGTGGTTTATTCCTCTGAACTACGGGTGACTGCATCTGGAGGGTCATTAGTAGCTGTATGACCGTAAACTCCAAGAACTGTTACATTTCTTACATGCCTGATTCAGACAGAAAATATGTAAGTATTTTTCTGCATGTGTTTCACGATCCTGTATGCACAAACCTTTCAATATATTATATCAATCTTTATACATTTTATCTTGGCTTTTTTCTTGATCATGCCATGATCGCCTTTTATTGTACTTTACAGCCTGCCCACAGCCAGTGGTTATTGTTTGTACTGTGCTGTAGATAAGCATAGAGCTTTACAGAAAGAGACAGGTTCAAAATTGCTTACAGCTTAAAGTAAACTTCATATAGCATGTTGGTAAAAAGCAAAATAAAGTTAACAGTGATAGATTTTATTTGTAGACTAGAGCCATAAAGGACTGTTACGTTAATCTGTCCTGACTTTCTGCACAAAGTGCATTGATGCTTTGTTTGCATTCTCCCCTTGTTGTGGCTATATTGAGGTCAGGAAGAATGACAAAAGGAGTGAGTGAGTAGAATTGTTAGGTGTTGAATCAAAATACTTTAATTATGGGGGGAATATAAATTAGAAGGACAGTAACTACATGTTTGTACATGTTTGTGATTATTGTGAGGTATGCATGATACTGCAGCTGTTAAGGAAGGAGCAATGTGTGTGTGTCCCAGGGGTCTCAGTTGTTAACGTCATGTGAATTGTTGAGCAGCACTACAGATAAAATATCAATACCTATCTTGCTCTGTTTTGGGCAGCTGATATTAGAACTGCTGCTTTGCTGACAACGTAGGGAAGTTATTTTTAAGTGAGTTCTGTGATTTGAGGCTCTTTGCCCACCTTTGTGCTTGTAATAAGCTTGGGTAACATCAGAGCTTTTTTACCAAAATTCTCTCTCCAGTCACTTTCACAGCATTACAGTCCTCTGTTAAGCTTATAATTTACTTTTTTCATCATTCATTGCTTCCATGTGATTTTATTTTTTTTGGTAATACACTGGTCTCCATTCATTATCACTGGTCACTCATAAGCCCAGATTCTTAGACGTTCGGAGTCTTTTTGGATTTATCTGCACTAGGTTCCATTTATTTGGCATTCCTTCAAATATTGAGAAAGTGAATACTATTTAGGTCGCTGTGGAGAGTTGTCTCCAGTGGGGATAACTGAATAGGTTTTCAGTGCATAATGGTATGCAAATAATATACTTCTGACTCACATGGGAATAGACTAAATATATGCACAGGCTTTCTGTGACCTTAATAGATTTGTAGGCATCATAACACACCATGTGCTGCTGCAGTATAGCATCTGATGTACAAATATATGAACTGTGGTGGAGGGTAAAGAAAATTATGAAATAACTCTGTAAATTTAGTATGTGATCCACACACCTTATTGTATCTGGAAGTGTATGCCAGCGATATATCTGATTTACTTTGTAACATAAGCAGTAGGCATAATAATAATCACTGCTAATAAAACAGAAAGTTCTTATGCTTAGAACACACTAATTCGTTACGCTGATAAAGCTTCTTCATGCATGATGCAAGATGAAACTGAAAACATGCAGGAAAATGATAAATAAGGTATTCCATTAGATGGTTTTTTACATTTATGATGTTCACAAGGAAAAATAACTTTTATAAATCTTTCTTCTTTATAATTTTTTTTTTATTCCTGGTTCTAGAGCAGCTCAGGAAACAGATGCTGCTTTAAGAGAGCTTTCCTTTAGTAAAGCTTTCTGTGCAAGAAAATTCATTCTTCCTGAAACTTCATTTCACTTAAATTAACTTGTATTTCCACTGAGGATGGCTTATATTAAGCACAAAGGGAGGCTTAGCGGTTTAGACTTCCATCAAATAAACTGCATAACTAAAAAGAGAAGATGCCAAGCCTCATACTCTTGTACTTGAAAGTATTGTGTTCCCGCTTGTGGGAACTTGAGATTAGTAAAATTATAAAGGCTTTGCATTAAAAACAGGGAGATAGAATTAATTTTTGCTTAAGCAGGGAAGTGTCAAAAGCCTATTATAGTAATTTTTCAATTTTGTCTTAACTGTTCACACATTTTAAAATAGTTGTACAATTGAGTAGAGACATAATTGATGTGTTGTGGTTTCTTTTTTATTTCTTGTCCTTGGGCCATCATAAAACGTAACTGAGGTGCACTTAGAGGCTTGGGAGAAGTAGGTGTGCTAATTAAGTAGTTGACAGTTTTCATATCATAGTGAGAAAATTTGCCTAATGGATTGAAATAGTGTTATAAGAATGGTTTCCCTATTCTTAATTACGTCCAAGTACAAAATATTGATATTAGATGAAGACAGCTAAGCCAAAAAAAATTTAGTGTGAACATGTAATTCCTAGCACTAGAATTTTGGGATTGTGGAGACTGTCATGCTTGTTACTACCATGGTCAGCAGCAGCAGCAGTAAAGGTCTGTATGAAAAAATGTTACTTTAATAACTTGATTCATTGACTTTTAATATAAGCATTGATTCTATCAAAGATGCTGGAAATACCAAAGAATGCAGAGCTATTGCACTTATTTTGTTAAACGTTATGGAATAAAATTTTCAATCTTGTCTGTATCATAGCACCTAATGGTACAGCTAATGGTGGTGACTGTGTTGAAAAAGAGTGTTTTGTAGCTGAGAGTATGCTCTATTAAATTGTGTTATTGTGCTCTTTGTATCAGTTGTAGTTTCCATGGAAATAAATAGGAGGCAGTACTTCCAGAGCGACCTTTGTAGATGAGGCCCTACACAATTCCTCTTCACTCAGTGCAGCCCAGGCAAGCCAAAAGGTGGAGGAGGGGACAGAGGGGGGACATGTTAGATCCACAGGCAAAGGGCAAAGCATTTGTTACGATTGCTTACTCCTGATTGCACTGGATATAAAAGTAATGTTAGTGTGCTTTTGGTGGAGGCATGTGCAATTTGAGCCTAAGACTAAATTCTGTACTTTGTTTTACCTGTCACTAAAAATGTGCAGGATCAGAACCTTTCCATAGGAAACAGATTACTGAAGTTACAGTAGATTGACCAAGATGCAAAATTTAATTTCAGTTTTCTGGTGTCAGTTCAGTGCTCTGTAATGCTTCAGTTTCTCACATAACCTTGTATGGTTTTTTTAATCATTACTTTTTTACTGTTCACACATGAAAGTTTCTCTGCTAGACAGTGTTTATTTCAGTGAATAGTAAAATTAACGGTAACGGTTTTCCTTTTTTTTCACTCTATCTGCTGTAATTCTTCTGAGCATATGCAGAATAAGAAGTATCTGTTAGAATAAGCTCACATTGGTAAGGACAGAATATGAATGTTATCAATTCTAGCTTGACATATTCTGTAGTGCTGCCTGTGATGGTAGATACTTTGCTGAACATTTTTCCTCAGGTGATGGCACTGTTAGCTCCGAATATATTCACACATTTATCCCACTTAACCGTGTAAGCTTAGTGAGGTGTTCTTGGTGATATTTTGTGTTAAGTTAATTATAGTTTGTTTACCCTTCAGTAGCGTGCTGTGAGGAGCATGGCAGTGTAGCTCACAAGCTCTTGACAGGACTGATGAATGGCTGGAGATAGAGATATTGGCAGGCTGCTCTCTGGTGCTCTGTCTGGAATTGTTTTCCTAAATAATTCAGAGAGTTGAAATTTGATGAAATCATTTCCATTTTAAGAATGGGTGGAAGGGGTAAATGAATGGAGACTCCAGGAATGGGAGAGCTCTGATCGTATTGCTGAGCAGATCAGACAGCATCCTGTCTCATTGTTCTCCTGGAAATCCTTTGTGTGCGTGTGCAGTTCAGCTTCGTGCAGGCAGACACGTCGTGCTTTACCGATCAGCACGTGGCACCTCCCCGTAGCCGCTCTGCGCCCGGCATGGTGACTGTCGTCTCTTGTGACTCGGTGTTCCTGGAGAAACCCAGCTCCAGCAGAGGGACACTGTGAGCTAGGGGAGGGATCCCCTGTTTTTAGGAGGATTGTGTGGGAGGAGTTCTGAAAGTCCATCTGCAGACAAAGGGCTTTCAGACCATTGGTACTTACATGGGGCTGAGTGACAGCGTGGCACCAGTAGGGCAGTAACCAGTGGTTAGCTTAGGTGGTAGGAAGCTAAAGGGGAACTGGTTTGCTATTAGATATGAAGACCTGTGGTTTCATCTTTTTAAAGGACTTACCTTTCAGAATGATGCTGGTACTGCACGTACTACGTGTGTTTATCTGAGGGGGTACATGCTCAGCTGTACTCATTCATTCTTCCAGAAAGATGGACTGTTGAGCCCCAGGTAGCATCTGACTGATGAACTGGTGTCATGCAAATGATATGGGGGAACAGGAGCACTGAATATTTATGACACCATAAATCTGCCATTCTTTCTCAATGGCAGCTGCCAACAAAAACTCTTTGTAGGAATGAATCTGCTCTCAGGGTCTCTTTGTTCTTTGACACATCTGGTGTAGGTCTAATTAGGTGCAACCACGAGGTAAGTTCCTGTATTGCTTCCGTGTTTTATGATTTGTTTTCAAGGTTGTGTAGCAGCTAGAACAGATAAAGTTCTGAGTTGATATTTCAGAATAGTTCTTACTCCTTTTGCTTTTTTTTTTTCTTCCACTCACAGGGAGAGTATACACAACATAAAGTTGGGTGAGAATACTTGTCTGGCACATGAGTGCAAAAGTACTGCAAACAATTGCTTTTAAAAGCAGGCTGGTGGCAGGGATCAGATCTATCAGCAGCTGTGGTACCCTGATTTCCCACTGAAAATGAAAATGTGTGGCAGTAGAAACACAGCTATGTTTGATCTTGCTGATATAAACGTGCGGACACCGTTTGCCTCAGTGCTTCTCACCCTATCCATTTTTTTCTCATGCCTTCCTCTTAACTATAAAGCAGTTTTGAGTTGTGCAAGCCACAGCTAGAAAAACCTGCACAGGTTTAATGTCACACAGAGCTCAGGGCAAAGGAGAACTTTCAAAATTATAGTTGTAGAGATCCCAGAGACATTTAAAAAATGAGCAGTGAAAAGTACACTAATAGAGAATATTGATTTGGATTCCAGTTTCTTTAAATGTAGCTGTTAAGATGTTTGATTAGATTTTGTACTCAATATGACATATTGAGTATAAGATCTAATGTTGTCTAACATCTGTTGTTAATATTGCCTGCCACCTGGAAATGAATGAGGAGTTCCTCATGGGATATCCAGAAAAAAATGCATGGTTAGAACCATCACTACTACTTTGAAAGGAGTAGTTCAGTAATTTATGAACGCTGTGGTTTCTCTGTATAAACAGATAAAACTTCTTTTGAATGTGAGTGATCAAAATTCTGCTTCATAATGGAATGGTTTTGAGGCATGCAATTAATTAATAAATTAAAAAAAACCTGCTTCAGAACCCAGTGATTTACAAGTACTTAGAAGGGCTCACCTTGAGGTGGTGACACCATGGGAAATCCAGGCGGGGCTCCCCGGCAGCAGGCAGGGGTGCCCAGCGTGCATCTCCCAGATGGGGACACGATGAGGCCTCTTCTCCTCACAGCTGGGTTGTTGGTTCTGGTTCTTCTCCCACTGGCTTTGAGTTGCTGTAGCAACAACACCTGCCTTGTAGAAGACTTTGAGATAAAGCTTTCTTAGGGAAAAGTGGGCAGCGTATGCTGCTCCAAAAATAGAGTTGTGAGAGTAGGTTGGCACACTTTACACCTTTCTAGCAAGTATAAATACAAGATAACTTTGCCCCGTGAGCAGCCTCTACAGACCCTTTTCACAACCTTTGTTCTTCTGCAACAGCCTTTTCTGTCTGCTTAACCCAACGTTTGGGTTGCAGCAGGTGAGTCATTTTACAGCTGATTGTTTTTGGAAGGCCATGGAGCTGCAGCCAACTAGTGCACAGTCCTGTTTTCTCACCTCCAGTCAAGAAAGTTTATCACCATGTGCTGAATGTCTTTAGTCTTTATTTTTGCTAATAATCTTCTTGTTTAAATTAATTACAAATATTTTTGAGAAGGATGCTTCTTGAAGTAATGGTGGCCAACTTTTAATACCAAGTCTGTTTAATTATTCTGCTCATCTTCTATTTTCGCATGCTTCAGTTGGCACGAAGCTCTGTGTTTGCAAATCTATTTTATATATCTGATGTGGATTTAAGTGCTCTTTTATGAAAATTATGATCATGGCTTGCTAGAAGTATATGAATGAATATGAATTTAAATATAATTTGCTTAGTAGGCCTTAAATAGATGTGATTTAAATATATATATATATATATGTAGTTTTTCTTCATCTCCATCCTTCAGTGTATGCATGCTTCTAAGTGTCCTAATGACACTTGTAACTGAGCAGGTAAGAGCTCAGCCAGCCCTCTTACCTCAGCAGAGTTAAGAGTTCTGCAGTGCTTGTCTCCCAAAGATAGATGTTAATCGTTACAGCTGCCAGTACAGAGCTGTGTTTGTTGGCTTTGGTTGTATCAAATCACACGTCTTGGTTCGGAGGGCCCTATAGCGCAATCCCTGTTTGCCAGGCATTGTTCATATGAGTGATGGCTCGACTGGAATTGAACTGCACTGGGTCTCAGGTGCTGGGAAGGCTCCCTGTGATTAGAAGAAGTATATTATGTATTGTGTCAGAGGTTGGAAGATTAATGAATAACTGTTAAACCACTGAAAGCACTTTAAAGTGCTATATAATGCTGAGAGATAACACTGAAAGTGGAAAACAGTAAGTGAGCAGCCATTTTTGAAGTAGAGGATCATTTCTAATAAGCCCCACAGATTACATATTTTAGAAGGAAATGAAAAACTAAAGCTGTTATAACAGTATTTGATTTATGGTGATTGTAAAATTTTCAAAGTACATATTTAAAATGCATATGTTGGTAATGACATATTAATTTACTTTTAGCTGCTGTTTTTTTTTCCTCATATTGTCCATGAGTTTTTGTTGATGAATGAACTCTCTTCACCATTTTATTAACATTGGAGATATCACTAATCATGGCACTGTGGTTAATAAATACAAACCAGGAGATCAGACAAAAGTGCTTTAAATTATTTTGCAGATTAGCAGGAACTGCTTGTGTTGGAGTTCTCTTATGACTTTAATCTTGCTGTGGGCACAAAAGAGGATTAAACTATTACTAGATGGCTGGAATTATTTGATTTCCCCCACCCCACTGTGGGGACCACAAATCAAAACGGTAACCAACAAATTAGAAGAGCACACTTCCACTAAAAGCTCTGAGGATATGTTTTATGCTGTGATTTAATTGTGATGCATGTAAATTTGTTCTGAAATTAAACTTTGTCCTGTGTTTTCTTGCAAGAATTACAATGATTATATGGTCTGAAATTTTAAATTGCAAGTAAACCTGAATTTGTGTGGAGCATCTCTGAGAAATACATGAAGGGCTCTTGACATGGTGTGCTGCGCGGTAGAATTTGGCTCTCCCATATCCTTTGGCCTGAGATCAGGTTTTTTTCTGAGTTGAGAAGCAGGTGAACTGTTTCAGCCTTAGGTGTGAGGTCAGCTTTGGATTCAAAGACCTCATTTTTTACAGATTTCAGTCATGGTCTTTAACACAGACCATAACATAAAATTAGGTGTCTTGATTTTAGTATTGTAATGTGAAAGAAATAGAAATATTCATTCAAATGGAGAATGACTTTTAAATCTGCACCCTAAAATACATAACATAATTTACCCCAATGACCTGATAATGATGCAGGACACTGCACTGGCAAGCAGCACATGTGGTTTACTTCCTGCTACTGCTAGCTGACCCCCAAGACTGGTAGAGGTGGAGAAATCCACAGAGATACGCACAGGGCTTCCTCTAGTAGCTGCTGCTCCTGCCAGAAAGCCCCAGGATCCAAGGTGGTGTTTTATATCACCTGTGCTGCAATAAATAGACCAAAATGGGCTTAGGGCACTTGGAAACCCCAAAGTTTCTCTCTTGAGGCCCCATACAGAACAAGGTGTTGGCAGAGACAGAAGCGTTGGCCTGTCCTTTTCTCGTTCCTAGCTATAATACTGCAATGTTTATACCGTGTGCATTGCATTATCTACTGCTGCCATCCAAATGTGTGTTCTGAGTTTAATTTTTCTGTACCAGTATTTTATTTGGGACACTGATAAAAAGTTGAGTTCTGCTGGAAGTGGACTGTAGGTTGAGTTATACTGGTATTTATCAAAGCGTTTTCCACGTGATGTTTTAAATCTTATTTCTGTTCTGATCTAACATGAATTTAAACCATTCTTAATTTAATTACTACTTCAGCTTTAATACTTTTTATTTCTTAAATAAAACTAATTTTAATTGCAATAGCAAGTACTGTATGTTTTACAAAACACTTTCAATGAAAATCTTGGATACTTTCCATTACGGTCCCTGTAGACCCATCCAGTTTGAAAATACACTGCTTTATCCTCTCCTTAATTACAGTACTTGGAGCAACTTTCTGTTAACTGTTTCTTAAGTTCCCGGAATAATGAGTCTACCAGAACTAAAGAGAGTGCAGCAGAAAACTGTTCACAGGAGGAAGCTTGCTGTTGCTTAGCTACCTATCTTCTTAATTTCGAATCTCCAGCAATTCAATAACGACCAGCCCTTAAGCTGCTGAATGTATTTGTTCGTGACGCATCGTGCCATTTTTGTGTGCGTTTCACCTGTGTGTTACAGCTATTATTGTGGGGAGGAAGGGGGCGTTTATAATGGGGTTATATTGTAGCAGAAATCACAAAACCAAAATATAAGCGGTCCTTAGTGAAGTTCTTATGTGGGTACTGCTACACTGAAATTCAGAATAATCTGAGTCAACGCTGCTCAAGATCAGTCCCAAATAAAGGGAGAGTTATGCAGAATTTCGAGGTCGTGAAACCTGCAGTCTTTTAGTAATGCACATCCTCATATCAATTTAGGCATTGTAAGGGTACGTAATTAGTTGCAAATTTAAATACTGCAACACTTAATATTTTTTTTGTCCATTTAGCATTTTATTGCGAGTGAGAAAACGCCTGACTTTCAAAAATTGCCTTTCAGAGAAATTTGCTAGAATAAGATCCTGAATTAGGCCATGTTCGTATGTTAAATATTGATTTATTATTGTAATTTAAGAATCTAGAAGAAACTTTGTATTCACTTATACTTTCTAATCAATACAAAGCGACAGTTTATCTAGGGATTGCTTATGGCCTCAGTACTGGTATTCTTCCAGCTCTTGCAGGTATGCTTTAATGGTTTAGATATGGATCTGTGTAACCCCTTTTCAGGTATTCATAAGGTTTTGATGTCTGCATGTTGCTAATGGAAAATACTGGCATATTTCAATATAATTTTGTGCTCAATTAACCTCACTATTGACTTACAGATGTACAACAGAGTTGCATTTCTTTGCCCTTTTATTGTGGTTAAGTATTTACATGCAGATTCCACTCTTAGCGTCTGTAAGAACTTTTTTGTTCAGATAATTTATTTCTGAGATGACCAAGCTCTTGTATAGCTTCAGATGCTTCCTGGGGTACTTTAATGTTTAAAACAGTAGCGTGTCCTTCATGATTTAACACTGCATCACATGGCATTAAGTTGATTATTTCTATGCCCTTGATGTCCCAGTGTAGAGACATGACTGCGCTAGCCTTTGTTTCCTTGTGGAATTTCCTGGAGCAGCCTTCAGCACATGGCGTGACAGAATGTAAAACCATACCCATAGATCACCTTATAAATATTTATTCATATAAATTCTTTAAAGAAATTAAATTACGTGATCTATACAAAATAGGAGAGAGAGGCTTTTAGAGTCACTGACTGCAAATTGAAGTCATTTGTCTAGAAGGGTCAGGTGCCACTTTGTGGTAAGGAATTTGTCTGAGATCCAAGAAAGGGAAGATTGATAGTACAAAGAGATTGATGAAACGGGCACTGCAATATGCATACGAAGTTATGGGTTAATTAGGAGGATTTAAACAAGAAAGTTCCTCTGTGTGGAGAAGTGTCGTGTGCTGTTACCTTCAGAAGTGAGGTGTGCTGGCAGCCTGTTTGAACATTCAGAGTTGATTTCCTGAGATCTCTGTGTGGAGATGCGTGGATGTGAATAGCAGTGAGGTGGCAAAGTAGCAGTAACACATCCCTTGCAGCTGATGAGTGCTTCTTAGGAAACAGTTTATGTTGTCTTTGCTTATAACTTTAGGTTTGTTGTTACAAATGTAAATTATAATGCCTGTTATATGATTCCAGTTTCAGAGGAAATGAAATCTTGAATATTTCTGGGTATCAGCCCCTTCAGGTGTCTGAGGAGACAAGGCCGCTTGTGCTACTTTCTAAGTGCAAGCATGGTACTTAAGCGAAAATCTTAACATTATATCTATGGAGCTTAGCAGATGGAAGCTGAGCAATCCACAAACGTTTTCTTCTTGGTAGAAGAGATGTTTTGAAAGAACAGACGCTGCAAAGTGCTCTTTATTGCCTGCAAGTTCACCAGCCACCTGGTGTGTTTACTGGAGAACAACAAGGCAAGGTTCCGTAAAGCAAAGTCATGCAGAAATTGAAGCCATACCATCTCTTGTAAGTTATTCACATTGCTGGAAGAGGATTTTAAATTTGACTTAAATGTGGTGAAACCAAAATACGCTGTGTGCCCCTTGTGCCTCTTTCTGTGTAAGGATAGAATAGTGCAAATCTTTCAGCAAGGCAGAATAAAATAACTCAGCACGCACTTCAGTATTTATTATTGTAAGAGTAAATCATCTCTGTCTGCATAGAAGATGTGTAAAGCATAGCTGCTGAGGGCAGGAGTTGACATAGGCATGAGGGACTGAATTATACCTCTAAATACCGTAATTCTGATACTTTTGTCACGATATTCTTGACTAAAATTTTGCATTCATATGAGTTCACCTTAGCCTTAGAGAGACAGATCTTGGGGCATGCAGCAGCTCTTATCTTCCACAATCCATTTCTCGTAGTATGTGGAATATCTGAAATTTTTGTAAATATGAGAAGAGGAGGAAAGAGACAGACGAGTTTTATCTTGCCTTACTGTTAAGTGTGTGATAGAAAAAAGAAAAAAACAGATTGCAGTGTATTGCTTTTTACCAAAGATGAAAAAATTGTTGAAGGGACAGGTATTTGAATTGCAGAATATATTTCTCCATTAGGGAAAAGCAGTTAGACTCAATGAGGCCTCTGGGAAATGTGACTGACATTAAAAACAATCCTATTTTGTGTTATGATACTCCTTTAATAATGAATCTGAGCTTTTTATGTGTTTAGATATGTTTATTTAAATAACTGCGTACAGAAGGAGCTGTAGAAAACATTCAAGGTAATGGAAAAACAACACCTCTTCTCTCACATTTTCAATTCCTGGAACTGTTTTTCATGCTTGCAACATTCTCCTCTTATATTAACATGAGACCAGATAGGAAAAATTCTGTCCAAACAAATGAGTTTGGACATGTCCTACCACACTGATACCATCAGTATCACCATCAAAGTGGTGTCTCAGGCACAGTTCTGGTGGCTTTTTGTGGTGCCTTGCCTCCCTGCCTGACCGTCAGCTCACTTCCCATCAGCATTTACACCACATCAAGAAGATGCTTCTTCATGAAGAAATACAGCTTGTGTTTTTCTCTGCAGCCAGGATTGTATTTTTTTTCCACTTGATGAAGTGCCTGTTTCATATGATGAAGTTTCATGTTTCATATGAAGGTGTAAGTACTAATTGTTTGTTTTTCTCTTTTTCTTCCTTCCTCCCTTCCTCCCTTCCTTTCTTTTTTCAGAAACCAAAACCAAAGGACTGGCATCCTCCTGGAGGATTTATTCTGGGACTTTGGGCATTGATTATCATGGTTTTCTTCAAGACATATGGAATCAAACACATGAAGCACATCTTCTGAATTTGAGCAAGCAAGATGATTGCATTGACTGCTACTTTGGATTCACCGGTGTCATCTGAGTTCTCTTTATGTATATTATGGTTGTAGTGAAAAGCAGAGTTGGCATCTCACTTCTAAGCGTTCTTTTGACGTCGTGTCTTTGTCGACGGTTTTCTGCCCCTTTTTCTGAAGTCTAACAAATGGTTATAATATTAGACAAATCTTTTTTTTTTTTTTTCCCTTTCTCTTGTTTTATGCAATTTTTTTATGCTTTCTTTTTGACCATCTTCTCTTTCTGGTTAAATTTAAAAAAGAAGGGTGAACCTAGACATCTTAGCAGACTTTCTGAGGTAATAATCTAGAAAAATATATATTTTTTCCTGCTCTGTTAAATACAGCCCTTAGGCCAGTCCTTTCACCATAGGCAAGTTTGGATTTAGGATTCTGAGTTGGTGGAAGTGAAACATAAATATAATGACCTCACTGAATCTACTTAAAAGAAATGCCAAAAAGAGTGAAACTGTGAGCACACTGTGTCCTCCAGGAGCATGTCATAGGTGTCATCTTTTTACTGCATGTGATCTGCATTTGGATGTTTTCAGGGTTTTCAATGCACAGGATTTTTGCAAAACTGACTCTAGGATCAGGATGAAAAATGTTGTAAGTGGTACTGTTGTATTCAGTAATTTCTGAGCACTTGAAAGATGAGATTTATAATTTAGGTTTTGTAAATTCTGTTTGGGCGTATCGATTTGTTCTTCTTGGACATGTAACGATGAATGCGTGCTAACTGTGCTTTGGCTGTGTAATACACAGATGCTAATAAAGAGAAGAACAAATTTCTGCATGTATAAAAACAGTAAGTGCCAACTGGGTGATGCTCTTGCGGTATGCTTCCGGAATCTGTTCTCTCTGCTATCATAATAAAGCTGATGTATATGTGGTCTAAAGTTACTAGGAGTTATCTGTAAACACATTATATCAAAGCCAGGATTGTTGTCTTAGAATAGGGTGTTGAGCTTTTTCTTATTGCACAGAACATACAAATCTGAGTGCTTACACATTTTTATTGTTTTCTGCTTTCCTTCTCTTTCAGACTGGCTGTGGCATCATAACCTCAGGTAACAGGTAGCAGACTTGTCAGAGACCTGTGTGTATGCAGTGACTGGAAAGGTTACAGAGGAGGCAGCCACTGAGGCTCTCAGCTGTTTCTTGAGGTGCATGCCAGAGAACAATAAACAACACAAGTGTAGCTGATCTCCTGAGTGTAAAAACCCATTTTCTCCCTGTATCTTATAGGCTTGGAGAGGATAAAAGTACCGAATGAGCCATTATCAGGAGGTAAATACTTGTCTGCTACACCTTGACCTCACTATAAAGTTGTGGTACCTAGAACCTTGTGGTATTTTTTGCTGAACAGCAAGAATTACTTTCAGCATTTGCTGAGCTCCGAGAACAGCAGGTAAGCTGTATTGAAAACACCAGTGTCCTTATAATTGTATAAACTGTTCTTCTGTGGAAAATATTAGTGATTTCTTCCCAGTTTGCCACTGAGAAGTTTTTATATAACTGAAGCAACTTAATCTGAAAGATGAAAGCTTTGTTCGCTTGTCCTTCAGAGAAGGAGGAGGTGAGAAGCTCTGTGAAGCACGAGGAATGGATCTCCTTGTGATGTACTGGTTTGGTGGGGTTTTTTTTGTTTTTTCGGGTAGGATCTTTCACAAGCAGTAGGTTCATATGCACAGCACGATGTCAGGGTGCCTCCTGTTAAAATGCAAAAAGCTGTACATCTCATACAACAACCTACTGAGATCTGTGGTAGACTGCTACAGAAATACGGAGACATAGGAATGTGTAGATACTGTAGAAAAATGAATCCTGCAGAATTTGTTCTTAGAGGATTTGCTTGCGTTCCATTTTTTAATCCAGCCTTTGATCCTCTTTTTCTATTGTAATGAATATTTTTAATCAAATATTTATTTTGTGGGCCGGCTTTGTCACATATTAAAAAATGGCTAAGTGAAATTGATAGAGCTTTCTGCCTTGCTTCAGTTTGAATTAGAGTTACTGGGAGCCCTCAGCCCTTACTGAATTCTTTTTTGCCATCTTTTGCAGGAAATGGTGGGTAGAAACATCAGCAGAGCTCAGCAAGTAGCAGAAGATACCAAAGTTTCTATCTTTTTAAAACTTATCTGCTTAGGGAAAAGGAGGCAATTAGGTAGGTTATTAAAATGCAATTTAGAAATAGAAGCACTCAGTAAATGTGCCCGTGAAGGTGATTAAACTGAAGTGAGAACAACAATTATACTAAAATGCGACAAACTACACTGTGGGCTTTTCTAATGTTTTTATAAGCACAAAGTAAGGGGTTGAAATACATGTTTCTCAGAGTCACCATAAAGTTGCCTGTACTACATGTATGACACATTATTTTTTTTTATATACAATATGTTTTATTCCTTGAGTTGTTTTAGCCTGAAAACCACTCTAGAAATATCTCCTTATTGTCTGTAAATGTGTTTGTGCAATTATATTTATTTCCTTTAAGTTAGTAATCTTTTTTGCTGACAGCCCTTCAAACTCACTTGGGATCTGGACTCCAGGAACAAATGAGGACATTCTTATACACCGCTCGTGTTTTACAGGCCAGAAAATATGCTTGTGCAGTGCAGATGCTTTCTGCCTTGTGCACAGATGATCTCTATAATAGAATCAAGAAAATAGGCATGTTGACAGCTCCTTTATGTTTCCTTGCATGGAAACTTACAGAGCAGAATTAATTTTGGTATTTTGAGTCTGTATAGATAGGTCTGTGAACCAAACACACTCATGCTTGCAGTATCTTGTATGTGTACGCGTGCATCTTTCGCTATGTAACTGGACTGATCTGCAGTGGGTTTTGTAGATGTTGTTTACAACGCTGGTGGCTGATAAAAATAACTGTTTCGTTTCAGTGTTTCAGCTCTCTTTCAGAATCGTGTATTGAAACTGTATTCAGCTGAAGAAATGGTAAGTTAACTAGTTTTATACTCGTATATGCATTCTCCTATGCCTCTGCCCTTCCTTTCATTTCTAAATTGTCTTTAAAGTATTGTACGCATTTGAGAGCAGTTTTGTATGACCACGTCCAAACGTTTACATAAATGCGCAGTTTAAACCATGCTTCTGTAATAGACTGAAAAGTGAGATTCCCTCGCAAATCAGTGGAGAAGGAAGCCTGAGAAGTGACGACACAATTGGCATTTAATTTGTCTCAGCCAGCCAAACATTTTTATGTTTTATCTGAATATCACTAAGAAATATCACCAGCATTTCTTTGTTTATCCTCGCATAAACAAAGGTATCACAGTCATCAGAAGTATTTTTACAGTAGTATAGCATAGAGTATAACTCTTCTAGAGAGCGGCCTGTCCCTCCACCTTCACTAAAAAAATGGTCTCCTTTATTGATTATAGGAAAGCAAATGAGTATCTGCAAATTGAATCCATTTATCTCCGTTCAGCAGTCAGGGATTTCCGTTCTCTGGTACCACATCCTGGAAACATGAACTGGAAGTGAGCGAATCTCGTGGCCTAATGCCCTTCAGATGGGCACTGGTATGTGCTAAAGCAGGGCTGAGTTGTACATAGTACTAACCCAGTGGTGTGTGAAAGAGCAAGGAGCAGACTCAGCTATGAATTTATCACGAGTGGAGAGGATCTGCATGGTGATAGGGACAGGAAGGTGTTGTATATAGGACAGTTTGGAGACAAAGCTTGGGAGAATCAAAAAACTCAGTCTACCTGTGTATAGGTATAGGTAGGTAGGTATAGAGCTGTCTTCCAGCTCTGTCTGTCAGAGAGCTCTTTGTGACCTGGGAGAATTATGCTTTCTGGACGAATTCACCTCTGGACTGAAGACAAGCATAAAATATCTCACCCAAGAGACTAATAGAACCATAAAGTTATGAACTACAGAAAATAGTGTGCATAATGAAAGTGTCTCGTCAACCGTAACTTCAGCACTTCTTTCCAATAATGAGCATAATAGAGTTTTTGTATTTTTTGAGTGTTGAAAAGCAATTTTTTATTTTAAAAAATAAAAAGGAGAAATGTTTCTTTTGGAAGATATCTTCTGCTGTGTGTGTACTCCACTGTTATCTCTGCTTTATCTCTTTCCATTAACTTCTAAAAAAAAAAAACATGCAGTAGGGAAACGCGTCTTGAAAGTATTGAGGTTTTATGATGAGAACTTGAATATGCTGTGTAATGTGCTCTGAAATCAGCATTTCATAGCACTGATTTCACTTGCAAGTTATTTTAAATAAGTCACTTTTTCTCCTTAATGAGGATTTCTGCCTTATTTGATGATTAAATTGATAGCGTTTAAGGCTTCAGTTCAAAGTTTATGAACACATACAGCTCTTAATGTTTGGTTCTGCTGTGTTTCCCTCCTCATGCAAATTTTAGATTTTTGTTTTTGTTGTTTGTTCTGTATATGCAGACAGCGCACTGAAGCCTTGTCAGTACAGGCATGTCATTTTTGCTGCTCTGGCCAACAGGCTTACTAGAGGCGTGGATTGTATCAACACAAGTTATTTTGGTAGCATTGTTTGCAGGAGTCCCTTCAACAAAATAAGCACTACCAGAAACAGGCTGTCTCTTCAGAGTAAGAGCAATGCTGGCAAAGCTCTAGCATAGATGCTCTTTCTTCTAGTAAGATTTTTTTCACACTGCTCACTGATTCATTTCTTTGGTGACACAGCTCTGTTTAGACTGAGCTGCTGGGATGTATTTTGTTGGGGAGGTTTGTGGCACGTCATGCTTGTTCCTACGTCTAAGTCAACTAATTTGAACTAGGAAATGTATTTCTTTCCTTGCCTGCAAAATGACATGCTGGAATAATGCTGTCATATATTACATGTTTATGTGGTCCACTGGTTTTGCACGTAGTGAGCATTTAAAGTTTAGACCCTGTGCTTTCTTCACCTTTGGTTCTAATATAACAATTCTTACTTCCTTTGTCAAATGCTTTGATATTTACCAATGGGGAACGCCACTAAGTATTAGCTATTGCTGTTTGCTTTTTGTTAGTTGCTTACTATTTTTGTGCTGGTTTGCCCGTCCAGGTTAGGTGTATAGCTCAAAATACTGTGGCTTGTTGTGATGATTTTAGGTTCCCATGGTCTTTATAATGCAAGAGGAGCAATGAGCAGAATCATCAGTATATTGTGACAGTGCGTGTTAGTATTTTGTACAGCTCTTCTGCATAGCCTCCTTCACACTTGTCCCCATCTTTTGCACTTGCTTTTACTGCTTATTTCTGTATAGCTGCTTCTTGCCTGCAGCAGGATTTGCAATAAAGTGACCAGGGAAGCCTTTTAGTGTTTCATATACTCCTTGTCTAGAGATGTATAGCTGTATCTAAAGAAAAGAAAGCTGCAGTGGGAAAATGTTCCAGTTTTGTCCTACACAGATGAACACCACACTGAATACTGGTAACATCTTCTGGTTTTGGCATTGTGTGCAGCTTGATTAGGGCAGAGATGGAATGAGTGGAACATATCCTCACAGAAACCTAACCAAAGCTCTTCCCTTAGACTCACATCGTGACTTGATCATGTTGTGAGTTTGGATTATAACTAATAGGCTCTAGCTTGATCTGATGGCCAAAGCGAAGTCAGCGAATTCCTAACACCTTATATCCTGCTAAATATGCATTATTCCCTTTATCTTCTCTATGCTTTAGGAAGTATTTTGTGTCCTAAAAGCTACTGATGTTATCTTAATGGTTGTCTTGGTTGCGTAAAGAAGCTGACAGACTTAAATATCTCTGTGCATCTCCTAAAGGAGATAAATCTGCTCTGAGAAATGAGAAATGATTAAGATAGCTTTCCTTGACTGTTAAGTAGGGTCCAGTCTTGCTCTCTATCCGAGCTAGATGCTTTGACATTGCTTTCAGTAAAATGAAAATGCAGTTACTGTTGGATGTTATGGCTGCCTGGCGTGTGCCACTGCTCTGCGTCAGCAAGGTGTGAGCATGGCAAGTCTGTAACTGGGCTTTAGCATATGGGTTAATGCTCGTCCTGTACAGAAATGTCTTTTTTTCTTTTTTTAATTTAGATAGAGTCTAGCCCCTGTATGCTGTGTCTGGGAGTGACCGATAGATGTCAAGGGAACAGTTCAGAAAAGCAGCAAAAATATATTGTGACATTTTCCTGTGGAATTCTGCTTGTAACCTTACCCTGATGGGAAATCTGAGGATGTATTCTCTTAACTTTTGTTTCCTGTGTTCAGATGGGCTCCTTGGGTGAAGATCTCTGTTGCGCTGTAGTACCACAGTTTCTTTGTAAGCCTTTAAGAGCAGCTTTTCAAAACCAGTTGTGGAGCTCCAGGTGGACTCATCACCTGGTTCTTGTCTACTTGCTTCAGAAAACTTGACACTCTTTGACACCCATTAAGGCTCTGAATGGAGGGTTGTCTTTTTATTTTGTAGCATGATGCTGTTAGCTGGGCATCTCGCAACTCCTGTGCCAAAATAACAGAAACCAATGGTAATTTTTTTCCCATTCTTAGTTTCTTTATCAATCGATCTCAATTCCAGCTGTGCAGCTATGGTTCTTCAAGATGAAAAACAGCTGCTCAGATGAAACCCAGCATAGCAAGATATGGTATGCTGGAAGTTCAGAGCTAAAGTAACACAGATCTTAAAGCTGCTCTAGTGTGTAAGCACTGTTTTACAACAGTTTTTAATACATAAAATGATGCATAATGAAGATCATGAATCAATCAAATTATAGTGACGAGTACAGCATAAACAAGAGAATGGCAGCAGCTTCTGGTTGTACTGCTTATCCTTGGCCTGGCAACATTTTTTCATCATAAATCTGTTTGTCACTAGGCCATAAAACCTTACTTCAAGCTGAAAAGAAGCAGGATATGCTATAGTTCAATATATTGCTTTTCACAAATTGCTCATGCATTTTTGTATAATTGAAATTGCAGCATTTTAAAAAGTTTACCAATTTCTTTGCCCTCCTATAACTTACAAATTTTGGACTGGATTTATGTTCCCTGTAAGTGTGATCAGTCCTTTTTTAAAAGCCTTGCTCTCTTCTTGGCTTCATCAAATTCCCTTTACAGTAAGTTAAGTTTTATACATGTGGGCGTGACTTAGAAAATACACCTTCATACTTTCTGTAATCTGGTGAATGCTGAACTGTCACAGGAAGCCAATGAGATTGAGTTTGGGGTTTTTTGTTGTTTAAAAAGACTGGAAATGTATAGATAGCAACTATTAACAAAAACCAAGAAGGAATATTTACAACCATTAGTTTTACTGTTGGAAGTTAGGCGATCTAATATCAGTTTATCCTACTTTTCTTCTTCAGATACTTAATACACCTGATGTATTTTGCATTGGCCAGTCTTTCAGGCAGGAGAAATGCACGTGGAGCACAATGCAACCTCGCAAGTCCTGCCGAATACTGTAAGTAGATCACTGTAATCTATTTTAAAACGATCTATTTTTAACAGTAACATCACAATCGAAACATCTAGCGTGTAGGTCCTGCAGCCCTCAGTTAATGGAAGAACTAAAAGCTTACTTTATGATAAGATCTTTTTATTATATCACTAATAAAATAACAGGAGGGTTGTGGCATCACAGCACCTACTGTGATCTGCACCATCTCTTGCAGTCGTAGTAGAAATGATCTGTAAATCAATTTGACGGAGTTCATCAATTCAAGTAATACAAGTTGGATACATGCCCCAGTACACATGCTGAAAGGGATGTGCAAATTACTATCAGTTCAAAACCCATTCTGTTCTTCGTAGAATTTTGTGAAATGAAGTGGAAGGGATAAAACATAATCACTGAATGAGGGAGAGTTAGAGATCAGCTGGCGAGAGATGGGTTACAAGTAATTGGCAGAAGCAGAGATTTGTATTAATTTTGTGTGGTGAATGATGTATATCAGGAAGAGCACTAAAATAAAAGTTCCAAGGCAAAATAGGTTGTACTTTGTTTCTTACCTTGTCATAGTGGGGAGTGCTGCAGCAAGGAAGGGAGCTGTTGGAGAGGGTCCAGAGAAGGGCCACAAAGATGGTCAGAGGTCTGGAGCACCTCCCCTACGAAGACAGGCTGAGGCAGCTGGGCTTGTTCAGCCTGGAGAAGGCGGTGGGATGACCTAATTGCAGCCTTTCAGTACCTAGAAGGGAGCCTATAAACAGGAGGGGAGTCAACTTTTTCAAAGGGTAGATAACGACAGGACAAGGGGAAATGGTTTTAAGTTGAAGGAGGGAAAATTTAGGTTGGATATCAGGGGGAGGTTCTTTACAGAGAGTGGTGAGGTGCAGGAACAGGCTGCCCAGAGAAGTTGTGGATGCCCCATCCCTGGAGGTGTTCAAGGCCAGCTTGGATGGAGCCCTGGGCAGCCTGGTCTAGTATTAAATGTGGAGGTTGGTGGCCCTGCCTGCAGCGGGGGGGTTGGAGCTTGATGATCCTTGAGGTCCCTTTCAACCCGAGCCATTCTATGAAGGAGAGTGGTTCTCTTATGTCTACACAGCATTACAGGGGTAACACTGTTCTACCTCTGACAAGGAGCTTTACTGCAATTTGTCCCTAGAGAACTGGGGCATCTGTTGGGCAGCTGCAGCTGCTGCTGTGACATTTTGGAAAGAGGAAGTCATAACATGTCATAACTGAGTTTAAATGATACCGAGTTTGGTCCCAATTCCATGTATTGCCTCTGAGGCTGAGCTCATTGGGTTTAGAGGCTTCAGTACCTTTGTTATAGCTTTACTATTTGTCCAATGAGAGACACCTTTGTCGGTATGTTTCATGCAATAATTTCTTCAAAATAATCCAACAGGAGAAGTTGTTAGAGATTTTGTATTTGTGAGGCAAAAGGAGAAATAATAGCATAAATGACATTTTCTTTATTCACGAGCCAAGTGTAACCCAGTAAGACGCAGTGTGAGCTTCCACATACAGAACTAGCATTGTCCACTCCTTGCATTTGCCAGGCTTGCGTACGTCACACAGATACTGCCAGGTGTAACTTAGCTGCTCTCAGGGAGACAATTTCATGGAAATCTTTCTGCATCCCAGCTTCAGTGCAGTCCAGGATCTCTGAGATCAGTGGTGGTCTTGGAACAGTGGAAGGCATGGATTATACATTACCATCTTTTTGGCTGGTACTGTAGTACACTGTAGCGCAGCTTCCTGGTTTTAGAAATTTGGTTGTGTTGCTGCAGGCCATTGTTACAAACTGTTGTTGCCTGGCCTGCGGATTGTTGCCTCAGGAAAGTCCTTCAGCCTCCTGCAGGACCACAACAGGCAAGACAGAACAACCCCTCAGCTCTAGTTGGTCTCTTCTGCAGTGAGAACATGGTGCTGTAAACTGATTTCTTTGGGATGAACTCTGCCTTCCTTCCCCCACCTCTGGATTAAAATAGAGCAGTTGATAGCACAGCAGCAAATTCACATTAATATCAAACAGAATTTTCACTACCGTTTTCATATTAACATGAGATGCCAGAATGTAAAGTTATCTAGATCTGCACATGGGACCATTCTTGCTGTTAAAGGCTTTAGGCTGGAACGGAGCCCAAAGTTTGTAAAAGAAATGCAACATTTCCAGATCAAATATTAATTACATGCTATATAGAATCGTATTTTTCAAACAAATTTTTTAAATAAAAAGCTAGGCCTTTCAAACCATCAGCAATATTAATTTTGGATTTGAAAGATTATGAAAGATCAACAACCACAGAACTGTGAATTAGAAAAATACTGGCCTAGGTTGCATAAAAACCTCCATTAAATAAATACTGTCAGTTTTCACTATGAAAATTCAGCGGTGTTGTACTTTAAAAAACCATAATGAATTACCCATCCCGTTAATGATACCGAGTTGCTTTTCACAAATCACACACACGTACAGGAAGTCAGATGGCCAAAAAGGCAATATACTGGATTAACACACAGTGCAACAGAAAGTACTCTCGATACACTCCTTCATCGGAACTTCCTGACTTGCTGCAGTTATCAGCTGCAAATCCTGTTACCCTTTTGCTGTCAGTCGCCTCGCTGTCCCAGAAGGTCCAACACCCCGATGGCTGATACAGTCGGTGATTGTGGTGGCAGTCTTGTGCGTTCATCCCTCAGACCGCTGCTTTAATCTCGGGGTGATTTACAGTAAGTGGTTCTGGTTTCCAGTCTGGTTGGAAGAAGTGAATATTGAATGTCCGCGCCCAGTTCTCAAACACTCGTTTCTCTGTGATGAAACGATGATGGCTGCCCTTTCGTCCCCGCTCGTGCGAAATGTACATTGTGCATTCGTCGGGTCCCAAAGGTTCGTAATAATGATAAGGTACTGAAAGATGATTAGGATCCCTGCGGGAGAAAAAAAGTAGATGGAAGCCCCAGATGTTCTATTTTACTGATTGAAAAGATGTTATCTTTAATAAGCTGATGGGCTCAAATCCACTTTCACTCCCAGTTAAACCGCATTTTCAGGTATCTGCATTTTTCCTGAATATTTAACACATCAGAATGTGGCAAAGGTTTTTTCTTCGCTCCTTCCTTTAATCTCCTCCTCTCAGTTAAATAAAGGACAGCAGTAGCTCAGAAATAAGGGAGAGCGCTGCAGGGCTGTGCTACTACTCTGAAATTTGAAGCAAACTGCTTAAGAGATTTATATCTAGATAGTGATTTGTAAAAAGCTTTGCAGAGATATTTACTGGAATAGGAAAGAAAGGGAAAGAAAGAAAGAGGGGCGGTGGTTATCTGTGTCACAGCAGCTCAGCTGAACACTCCCAGCACGGTGCACACGGGTGTGAGCACACAACTGCAGTGAGCACATCTGCACACCAGGTCAGCGATACAGCCCGCTGCTGCTGGCTTTATAAGCAAAGATCTAATGCATGAGTGAGTTGTTTGGTATTTTAAAATGGCAACTTTCACGTATGTATGGGAGCTGAAAATTCAGGCCATTCACACTGACCTTGTGAGCCCATCAGCATTAACCAGCAGTTACCAGTGACACATGGGATATACCAAAGACTCATTAAATATTTAGGATAAAGATCGTTTTAACAGTTTTAACATCAATGTTTTGATGTTGCATTCTGTAAGAGACACATGTATTGTGTTCATAATGTAATAAGCCACAGTGGTTCACTCTCCTTTTATTCTCTACATTAAACTATACCCATTATGTTTTTTTGCTTTGAGCACAGACTGACAAGAGCTCATACAGCTGTCTCTGTCCTGAATTCAAAGAGAGAGAACTGTCCTAGACAGAATAACCCAACTGCACAGTGCTCCACAGTTAATACCAACAAACTGTTTTGTAGTAGCAGAAAAAGTAGCAGCAAGTTGACTGATTGATTGAAATACTGCCATTTAGTAAAGCCTTGGAACTGCTCTATATGAAAACCTGAGCCGAGTAAGGATCGCATGACAGAGCAAGAAATCTCACGCAGATTCAGGGCTGTCAGCTCTAATATGGAGTTGATTATTTTCACTTTGAAGAGCTAATATTTAAGCTCAAATTCAATTGAATGCATCCACAATCTGTCACTATTCTGTCTTGGTCATTATTTTTACTGTGTAATTCTGTCACCTACGCAATTCTCTAATTCTTCTTATTTTACCATTATCCATATTGTATAGGCAGAGGTAATGTATGATATTACTGCTGCTTTCCATTTGTACTGGAGATTAACGTTTTAATTCAATCAGTCTAGCTTCCCAGTAACACAACAGGGTGATCAATCTTACCACACCAGAATAACAATAATATTGCATTTCCAGGATAAGATGGATTCTAGCTGTACTGTACGTATTCTCACCAGAATACATAAGGGAGTAAAAAGAAATCTTCTTTTAATTTCTCACCTACAGAAGGTGTATTTTTAATGTAAAAAATACCCTTTCCTGTACATTCTTTCTAGGTACAACTGTTAGATCTTGATCTTCAGTTACGTTTTCATACACTTTTTTTAAAGACATTGGACCTTCTATTACAATGAATCATTTGTATAATTAATTACTGTAAATGTAACAGGATACATCTGTTTTCTTACAACTACTAAACGCATGGGCACCTGCCTCTCATTCACACTTCTTTTCTTCACTCTAGATGGATTTTACTCTTGTGTTCTCAAGGGTAAACCTATATTGCTTGGTGGAAATTTACTGCTTTAAAATTATAATTAGTAAAGTTGAAATCTTATCTCCAGCAGTCTTTGAATAAATGCAGTCACAGAGGAACTGAGTTAACTGCTCAGGCCCAGTACTGCACCATGAGCCAGTCAGGCTGCTGTGCTGATAGCAGATCTGGTTAGCATCCTCCTGCCTTGTTTTCTTTTGAAGTTTCGAGGCTTGAAAGTCCAAATGTGTTTTAGGTTCAGGAACACCGAAAGGCAGTTAGATAACCACCACTTTTTGTCTGAAGCCTTTTTCCTTTTGCGGCAGTTCTGGATTCCCCCAGATGTCACGCTAGTAAGGTTTGGATTGGAATTCTGGCCTGAGTAACTACAGCATAACTGAATTTAACTGTACTGTGTTATCTTCTAACTCTGCAATTAGCTTGTGTCACCAGCAAATGAAATGCATGAGTAATTTCTATGCGGAAATTGCTTGCCACCTCATTTATTAACATTAAAACAGATGCTGTTTTATCACTGACTGATACTGGACATTAATCAGTATTTTGTCAGGCTTCGCATGCATATTAATATCACAGCTGGGAGGAATCTAGGGAAGATCCTTTGTAAAATATACTCTACTTCCTGCCTAATCGCCTGCCAGTGCAGCAGCAGCGTAAGTGCTTGTACCCAATGTCAGTCATCCACTGTTTGCCACTTCAGTGCACATTTTCCCACAGATGGTATCCACCCACAGCGAAAGCTGAAAATACAGCAAGCAGAGTTTGCCTCAAAAGAAACGAGACAGAAAAACATGGCCATCCCATCCCATCTTCTGGTCAACCTCTCCCTTTACAAACAGGGCTGTTATAAAGCAACCTGCTGAAACTACAGGTGCTTGACTTGCTTTGTCAAATAATTCATACTTTGAAGGGTGAATAAAACGTAATTAACATGCTGAGTGATGGGCAACATGCTGTGCCAGGACTCTTTAAGTTTTCTGGATAATTTTTTTTGCCTTCTATTCCCAGGAGCTCATTTCCTTGGCTTGCATTCTAACCCAGTTTTCCAAACCATCTAAGCATTTTGTTATTAAGTTAGTAAGGTAATGAAGTGAGATTTGGGTATAAGGAACTAAAGGGCATAGCTATCTCCCATGCAGTTTATATAATCATCTACGTGCATCAAGTCCTCCGTACACCCCAGCAAATGTAAGCAGCAACAACTGCTGCTTTGCAGTTGATTTAAAGCAATTGAAAGTGGAGAGAGGAGGTAAAAAAAAAAAAAAAAAAACAACACTAGATTTAAAAGCGGTGCCCAAAGGAATAAATTAAAGGATTTCAAATGCCAATTTTCAGGCAAATTATCGCAGATGGGAAATGGCCTGGCAGTCAAATGAGGATTCTTCATAGGAAAATGATCTGACTCCATAATTGGAGCAAGAATTATTCATATCAGTTAAAATAAGGCTCAGAATTAAGCTTTAAGTTTCTTTGAGTTCCAGAAGGCCCATGAAGGGGGGGAGGGAGGGAAAGAAGAAGGGGGAAGTTAGTTAAAGGGATCTCTTCAACACCTTGAATTTTCCTTGCATGTGTGAGAACCCAGAGATACCTGTAAGAAACCAACCTTTCACTGCTGCAGAGAATCCAACAGGCAGGAACTGGCGTTACTACAAACTGCATTAAGCTTTGTCTCTATCTGTCTTTTGCAGATGCTGCTGAGCAGCCACAAAGAAAAGCAGCAGCACTGCAGCTCTGCAGGAGTTGTGGTGCTGTCTATCTGCGCACTGCAATCTGGCTGCTGGTGTAGGGAAGCAAGAGGAAAATCCTTGATTTCCATCCCAGGCAGAAGTGAGTCCTTGCGTGTGCGGCAGCTGCTTAAGGCTGCTCAGAGAGGGCAGTGCTTTCTACCTGGGCTGCACTTGCTAGGCTAGGCTTGGACTGGATCCCTGGACACTAACGATTACAGCAAGATGTCTTGTTTTGTGACAGAAAAGGGAGAGATGCACACTCTCTCCAAAAAGCTTTGCAACGTGCATGCAAGCACAGGCTTTCATCTTATTCCAGAATGTGCAAGATAGACGTATCTAACAGCGTGAAAGCAATATCAAAGCCATTAACCCTTAGCACAGCAGAAATCTGAAGCCAAGCAAAAGGCATTCGGTATTACATATAACTTTGTGCTACCAGAAATTTATAATAATCAGGTCGCCAATTCCAGTTAAACTATAAAAACCAATGTCCAGTGAAAGTAAACAGAAATGAATCTAAAACATGTTGTTGCATGAATCTAAAACATGTTGTTGCAATTAATAGTGGCAAATCTTTTTAGTCGGTAGTGCAGACTGCTTCACCGGACTTTTTTTCCTGCATGGGTAGGAAGCAATTTGGTTAATGATCTTAAGCTAATAATTTGTGGCAGAATCAACTGTATAATGTTCATGATACCTTTGAGGTGTCCTTCACGTTACGGATGCGATGCTAATTTAGTTCCATGACAGTGATCACCCACACTCATTACTTACTTACTCCACACATTAATACTTAACAAATAATGAATATCTGCTGGAGTTGTACTTTTGGTGATATTCAATTTGAATAGTATTAAGAATATTAATATATTTTTTTAAATCTTAATGATTCCTTAATTGCACAGCAAGTAAAATGCACTTGTACCTGTACCACCTCATGCATACATGAGAGGTAGGGTGGGTTGTGTTGGTTTCTCTTAGTTCTGTGAAATGGTAGTTTTGTTTTTTGTCTGACTGGAAACCAGAGAAATCTGCCTTAAGTTACATTTGTTGACAGAATGTTTCTTCCTTTATGACTTTCTATTTTGTTCTCTTATTTCTCTGAAAGGATGCACTGTTTAAATTAATGAGCAGCTTGAAGAGCAAAGTAAGTTTGACTTCATTTATGGCAGCTGGTGCATTTCACAGATCTTAATAGCCAGCAACCAGCTTCTCCTAGGAATGGAACTATAGTTTTCCCCTTCATAGTTTGTTAAATAAACCTTAAGTAAAGACATTTTATATTATTTTGGTTAAGAAATGACCTTCTTCCACTTCTATGGCCAGGTAAGTGCATCTTTGTTATCCAGGCTGTAAGCATTGTTACATTTACTGACAGTAGGATTTATTACAGCATTTTTTTTGTGTTATAATTTAATATTATATCCATTTGATTTCAGTGTATCATTTCTATGAAAGCCTTTCATATGGTCTCAGTTACCATTTAACCCTCTCAATATTTTTGTATGTTTTTTGCTGTTTTTGTGGGGGTTTTTTTGCTGCTTTTTTTTTTTTGGTAAATATATGTACCTAAGCTTATCTGACTTTGACAAGGAACCTGGCCTGAAAAATTAGGATTGAGCATTGCTATCTATCTTCTGCATTTCATATAATCATAGAATGACTTAGGATGGAAGGGACATTAAAGATCATCCAGTTCCAACCTGCTGCCATGGTCTGGCTGCCCCCCCACCAGCTCAGGCTGCCCAGGGCCTCATCCAGCCCAGCCTTCAGCACCTCCAGGGGAGGGGCACCCGCAGCTCTTTGGGCAGCTGTGCCAGGGCCTCACTGCCCTCTGAGTAAAGATTTTCTTTCTAACATCTGACTAAATCCCCCCTCTTTTACTTTAATGCCATCCTCTCTTGTTTTGTCACTATCAGACTGTGTAAAAAGTCCGTCCCCCACCTGCTTGTAAGCTCCCTTCAAGCACTGGAAGGCCACAGCGAGGTCTCCCTGGAGCCTCCTCTTCTCCAGGCTGAACAAGCCCATCTCCCTCAACCTTTCTTCACAAGAGAGATGCTCCAAGCCTCTGAGTATCTTTGTGGCCTCCTCTGGACCCGCTCCAACAGTTTGCTTCCCTCCGCCCCAGGCCTGGACATGGTGCTCCAGATGGGGCCTCGCAAGGGCAGAGCAGAGGGAGACAAGCCCTTCTCTCTCCTTGCTGCCCCCCTTCAGCTGATGCAGCCCAGTGTACAGCTGGCCTTCTGGGCTGCAGGAGCACAGTGCTGGCTCATGTCCAGCGTCTTGTCCATCAGGATCCCGAAGCCTGTCCATCTCCACTGGATTTTTAGATGAGAAAGAGCAGCCACTTACAGTGATGACAGGGACATAACCATTTCAGAACAGAAACTGAAGAAATGAGTCTTTGCCAACTGAAATGACAAGGGAACGAAATGCTGTGTTAGGGAAGGTATTTATGTTGCCTGAAATATCTGATCTAGTTTGTTGTTTTCCTTGGAGAATTCATGATGAAATCTGGCAGTACATCACAGCATTTATCATTGGGGTTTTGTTCTAATTTGTAAAAATTCTCACAAAGTGGGATTTAATGTTGACATTTTATACTGTAATTTCTTCAGGGATTTTTACTGTTTTGTGCCCAGGATAAATGCAGATTTTTGAATGATCCTTTTTAGTGCTCACAAGAAAGTCAAAGCAGTCTTATTCTCTCTGACAGATGAGCTAACCTGTCACTGAAATGTATCTTGAATTGGCCAAGGAACCAGACTTCAGCCAGATCACTAAATCTGCAGCAGAAAATTCAGGCAAGTTGCTCTTAGTGAGACAGATTCAGGAGCAGGGGATGAAACATGTCATGCTGTGCATACCAGCTCTGTGCATCACTGACAGTGCAAATGGATCAGGACTAGGTGTGCACACGTAAGCACGGTTTTCAGAAGGTCTGCATGCTAGGTGGGGCTGTGGGAAGACAGATGATACTTAATAGCATAAAAAGACCGTTGATGTTTGCAAGAGTTTATACCACAACTACAAGTCTTGAAGTCAGTTTCCCAGTATTATGGGTCCACCACAAGAAACCCTAACCAACACCTCAGGTCTGAGGCGTGCATAGCACTGGGGCATCACAGAGCTGTGAAATGGACACAAGCTGTTAGTTTATAAACCAACATCAATATGTCACGCAGCTTCCACTGAGAGAATTTGTGTGCTGTTTCTACCACGTGTACCCCACGCCCTGTGGGACCAAAGTGGGTGAATAGAGGACCAATTGTAACGGCTCTGCAGATCCAAATTCTGTGGGGTGTTTGGTGGGGGTTATTTAGGAAACCAGTTTACTGGAAGATTGGTATTTATGTGACAGCAATACTACAACCTTAACTTTAGTTGCATAGGAAGTTAATTTAGAAGCTAGTCACTGTGGGAACTGCTCTTCTCTATTAATTGTGAGGGCAACCTTTAAAAACAAATTCAAAGTAATATTTTCTAGTGCTTCCTTTTTTTCAGATTAATTTCATGCCAATTACTGCATTACTTTTAGCTGATAAATATTCAGGGACTAAAAGAAACCAACAACATGGATTAATTCTCCCACACTACAAACAACAATTTTTAATATTTTATATGACATAATTAAATGCTGTTTGTTGCTTTCAGAATCAGATCTTGGGACATGTTAATTAATTGCTTTAAGAGGATGGAAGACGTTTCAGAAAGAAAATTCAAGATTCAGATATTTATCTATCTGTAACGATGTTCAACCTTGTTGGCTAATAATGGTTCCAAAAGAAATCCTACCTGCAGAAATCCGGTGGCACCATGCCATAAACATTTATCCTGTCACACAGCTCTAATGCGATAGTCATTGTGAACCAGCCCGTGCTAAGCCAAGTGTTGGATATCTTCCTGAAAGCAAAAACAGAATTAAGTCTCTAGTCTGACAAATATTTCTTGAAATATCTGAAACAATTTCTGGGCATGTTTTTCATTTCTAAGAAAGGTTATGAATTGTTATTTTTTGTTTTTATGAGAGGTTGTGAAAATTGAGCAACCAAGAGGACTTTGCTCATTCACCTTTTAACCATTGTTGCTAATGTCTTCTGTCAGTCAACTAATTTATGCAGAAACTGTAATTAACTTTAGGCAGAGCAGTGTTAACATTTAGCTGACCTTTTGGTAAGTTTACCATAAGTGAGTGAAACTTCATGTCCTGTATATACATACTCCTGCTAGTAATGTGCTGGATAAACATCACCCATCTGTAATCACTTAATGGAACTTGTACATTAAACAGTCAAGACTACACATCACAGGGAAGAGAGCTGCTTAAAATGCAACCTCCCACAGCATACAAAGGAGCCTGGCTGGTAGAAAAAGTGATGAGACCAAGTACTTGGTCTCATCATCTGCCTTCACACCTTGGTCTACAATGTAGAAACTCTCAGCTACACCCTGTGACTGCTGGTAGGAAGCTTGGTTAGATGCAGCCACTTGGGAAGCTTTCCCCTAGACCCCAACTCTCTGCTTGCCCTGAATTACCCTTTCCTGCCTGGTGTCACCTTTGACTGTGACCAACAAGTGCTGCAAGGGCACCCTGCGTGGCTGCTCCTTTCCTGGCCTTCTCTGTAGGATGGCAGAAGTTTTCTAAGCACAATTGATCCCAGCAGAATTAGTAGATATCATCCTGTGACCTCTCAAAGATTTCAGAGATTTAAAACCTATGCTTAAAATTGTGCTCTGTCACAGACTTTTAACTACAAAATGGCAACAGTAATGTTTTTTCTTTCTAGTACTTGCTTGTCACTGCTGTTTAGTGGTTAAGAGCTGGCTACTGGAATGGTTACTGGTTGCCTGGCACATGGGCTGGAAGTCCCAGTTCTGTGTTGAGCTCATGCACTGTGCCTGTGCCTGGGAAGAGCTGGCTGTCTTGGAACAGGAGGACCAAAAGATCTTATGTCTTAAAGGTGTAACTGTATATTTAGGACAGCCTTGTAAGACCAAGTCAGGCACCAATCGTGGAAGGAGGGACCCAAAACCACAACAGGCACTACATGCAAGTGCTGTCATCACTAATACAGAAATTCAGCAGAAGGGGCACACTATGCAGCTTCCCAAATGAGCGCTAAGTTGGCTCCAAGTAGGTAAGACAGTAAGACAGAGGTGTCCTGAACGCTGTCAGACTGAGGAATGCCTGGTACTGAGGTCTCCCGTTTCCTTAGTGAATCATGAGTTAGACTATTGCAAGTTAAGCAGCGACAACAAAGTGGTGTAGAGGATGCTGGGGAGCCTCAGTGATTTGCCCTGTCCTTCATCAGTTACCTGGTAATGTACAAGATCCCCAAACATATGTATTTACTACTTCGGACATACAGACTTTCAGGCTAAGCTATCACTTGGAGATTAACTGATTTAAGCATCCCATTAGTTCCAATTAGGGGCCTTATTTCTTATCTGAATTTGCACTTAGGCTTTGGGGGGGATGGTGGGAGTGGCGTCATTTATCACAATGTAGTGGCTGGGTCATAAGCTCAGCAGAGGCCTTCAGGCATAGCAAGAAAACAGCAAATAATTTCTGGCTTAAAATTATTAGGGAAAGGAAAAGGTAGGAAAAAGTCCCAAACAGTTGCTTTCCTGCCTCTGACTCACTAGGTAATTTAGGAACATGCTCAGGCTTGGAATGGTCCATGCCTAAGACCTAGCATCCAAAACCAAGAGAGCAATTGCACTCAGACCACGACCTGGGTTCCGCACACATCAGGAAACCGAGCGGGGCTGTCTGCTGGGTTACTTTCCTTTTTGCTTACACACAGGGTGCAATTCAGTGTTTTCAGTAAATCGGAGAAGAACTGATTTTGAATACACAAGCTTAAAAGCCAAACAATGGAATAAAGATTTAAAAACTTATTCAGGTACTGCTTTGGCCTCTTTAAATACCATGTCTGTAGGACAGCACTGTAGAAACAGGGTTACAACGTTTTGCCTTTTCATAAAAGATCTGAACAAAACTCTAACAAAAGAATCCTGTTTTTATACCTAATCAGCTGTAATGAAAGAATATGAAGAACTGTCATGTGCTTATTAGGGAAAATTATCAGATATTCTTTTATACTATGAACTAACACACTGTGCTGATAATTCTGTAGTGCACACTAAATTACAATTAAAGGCCTTTCTGCTCCACCAAAATCTCATTTATAATCTCTATGGAAATACTCTTCCTGCAGTTATTTCATTTATGCTTCCTTTATCTAATTACTATAATATTGGTTCTGAATCATATTTTCTTAATGTACCCTTATTCAATTATAAAGTTATTTTCAAGTACAGTTACTTTATAATACCAAGGATACTGCTCTGTAGCCTTTGTCATTCACCACACTATTTAACTGACAGCGTTTTCTGAAGGTTTCCCTTCATTTCAGAATCAGCTATTTTTGTAAATCACAATGCATCCAATTACCTTTTTCCTCATCATTTCCAAGACAGAAAGGAATGGTTTGATTACTGCAACCTTGCAGTCACACTTCTCTTTCCTTCCTTTGTTTTTTGCAGGCACTAATATTGAGAGCTCAGCAGAAACCTGCCAGGGAGCGGCATCACTCCGGGCTGTACAATGCACTGCTCCTGCCCCCACAGCTACATAAATGTTCTTCCCTTACAATGTCTACCCGTGTTTCTTTTCATCTTTCCTCTCTTTTTTCCATGCTGCCTATTCGTTTATTTTCACCTCCTGTTTTAATCTTTTAGTCCTTCATGTGTGCTGCATGTGCCCTACAAAGCAGTGGTTCCTGCAAAGCCTGCAGCTGCTTAAATGCAATTGGACCTACACATGAACGAGGCTGCATTCTGCTAGGATCCACCTGCCACTGATACATGCTGGGAGTTCAGGGTGCCTATGACTGAGCCCACTACAAACCTGTTAAAATGTTATTAATGTCTCAGACTCCTTGATAATATTTCGGGAGCCAAGACTGGGCCTGTTGCCTGTGCAGAAAAAGAAGTGCTTTCATCCCATGCATGGCTGTTGGCCTCCAGCTCCAAATGGGTAATCCGGAGTTAGAAAGCAGCAGTTTGCCTCTGATTGCAATGCAGCTGTCAGGAAAGAAATGGACCCCTAGCTCCTCATGGCAGGACTGGCCAGACTGAAAGACTGGAGGTGAGCTGGTCCTCAGAAATGGGGATTTCAAATGGTCCTACACTGAAAAGAGAAATCTGGGGCAGGAGGCGGCAACATGCAGGGCTGACCCCTAGGGCCAATGGTAGCCCACGCTATTGCTCTACTACAGCTCTTTCAACTTTCATGCTGTTGTAAACACTGGGCATACTACTAATCCTTTGCACTTTTCCTGAAGGGGTCAAATGTTTATTTAATAACAGATTATAACCTCCTTGCTTTGCTCCATTCTGAATGAACAAATCTGGAAAAGACTGTACCACAGCTGAGCTGGCAGGGTACCCTCCCTGTTATCCTTCCCTCTCGTTCTGGCAGAAGCAGAGTCTGGCAGAGAATCACAAGCACTGTTCTGAAGATGAAGAGGAAAGGACCTTCAGTGGTCAGAAACTGAAGGAGTTACTGTGTGAGCTGGTGTTAATGTGAGTCAGTCAAGTAGTGAGATGCTTTGTTTGTTCCACGGTGACTGAACTCTGAAAGAAAAGCAGATGGGGCACCAAGCTAAGATGCAGTCACCGTCAGCTACTGGGATACAGGAACTTCCATGCCACTGGCTCTGCCCAAAGGACAAATCTGGTGCTCAAGTCTTCTCTGTCTGCATAGGACCAAGCCCAGCTTCAGGCTGTGCTGCATATGTACAGTATTTGTAAAATTAGAGAGTTACCATGAGTTACTGTGCAAGGAAGCCACCTCTTCATTTGAACCGCAGTAGAGACCCTGTTCAATTTTTTACAGCGACATATTTAATATATAAAAAATGGAGTTCATTAAAAATAAATGTGTTTCTCTCTAGGAAGTCTTTGGCTTAAATGCCCATTTTTCAGACATTATATGTGAAAATGCTCGAGTCCTGCAGTGGGTCACCGATTAAAATTCTGATTTGAAGATCAGCCTACAAGTCATAAACAGTCTCATAAAGATGTAACTATCATAACTTTCCTTTTCCCAGTTGGAACTGTAAGGTGAACACTTCTGAAGCGCCTAATGTATGACTAATGTTTGTTTGTTTTACAAGAAGCTTTACAGCTGCAGCGTTCCAAGAATGCTTAAATTCAATAAACAGCTATTACAATTCACAGAATGGTGGCATTTCCTCTGTAAGGAAACATAACCTATCCATTCTGATTTTTCAGAATCAGTAAAAAAACTTTCAGGTATATAACCTCAAAAGTGAGATTTAAACAGCTCCTACCTCCTTGGCTGTATAAACAGTACAGCCAGATGCTGGCATTCTAAATTGATGAGGCAATACTCCATACAAATTATTTAGAGGCATACTTTTTACTTACGTTGCAAGTGATGCTATTTGGCGTATTATACCGTATCTCAACTCACGCAGCGGAGGATTTAATGGGTGTGATGGTCCCTCTGAGCACACCTCAAATTGGTACATATAAACTACGTTATTTTATTACTGTATGACTTCCCCCAAATGTATCCCCATAAATTTTCTCACCTGTCTTTCCCAGTTTCCCGTTTAAAAAGGTCATCAAATTGAAGCATCTTGTGGCGAGAAATCATGTACGCTTTTAATTGGGGCAGTATCTGATTCATCAGCTGCAGGTTGTTGTACACCAAGCCTTTACCATCTCTCCTCATGTAGCTGCTAGGACCCCAGAAGATGAACACAGCACCGTGGCTCATATTTAAGAGTTCGTTGCGATTTCGCAAAATCCTCTGGATGCTGGAGTGTGCAATGACTCGAAGGCTTGTTTTGTTCCCAACATCCTGTCCATAACCTCGAGTAGGTGCATCATTCATTCGTATTACGCACTCCGTCTCGTCAATTCTGTCACCTTGTTTACTTCCCAGAAGGTGTCCAGAACTGGTTACCAATGCACAGCTCTTGCAGTGCATTTTTAAAGGCTGCAAAAGACATACATATTTCAAAATCAGCTGTGAACGCCTCCCCACGCTCTAGGTATAACTCATATTTTACATATACATTGCCTATTTTACAGCAAAAACTCAGGACTTTGCATAAATCTCTCTCAGCATTCTTCCCAAATAACTGGGGATATATTACCTATACCTTTTATAGACGGGGAAAACGTGTGTAGCCCTTAAAGTTCCTCCATGGAGTTGAATCCACTGTTTAAATCCTCCTTCCCACTGCGGTTTAGTAACCTTCATATTCAGTAATCACAACAGCTTCTACACTGTTCACAGCTGCACAGCGCTGTTCTCCTTCCGCTTGTTATAGAAGAGTTATAATTGGAGTATTTCTGATTCCTCCTCTTCCAATTTCTGCAGGAACTAATCATTTTTTAAGTCTCCATAAGCACAAGCGTGAATAGCTTTTCAACCTTGGGGTCAGGACATTTTGCACAGGGAAGAGAATTATATCTTGGTCTAATCCTTCCACACCATTTCCAAGTCAGTGCCACGACCATGGCAGTGCTCTCATGCCTCCACTGTGGTTCAACAGTCAGAGCTGCTCATTAACGTCTGCATATCTTTTACATGACAGCGAGTTAGAGCACTGAACTTTTTCTAGCTTGTCAGGTCATGCTTAAAAGTTACACAATAAAATGAAATGGGCAGTGCCTGTTCAGTCAGTGCCTGACCTAATAGCGCTGGGAGAGTAAAACAAGCTTTCATGAAAATACTTTGCAAATCATTCTACTGAAATTTGTCACCAACACGTATATAAACAAGAGGCATATGTATGTTCACCTGCTGCTCAGTGTGAGAACTGGAAAGGGGCAAAGGGTTAGGAGCATCCCCAAAGTGCTGATTACCAACAACAATACAGTGAACTGGGAGGTACAGCCTGTTTGAGGGCGCACCTCTCTATATATTGCAGCGCCAAAGATCAGCAACACCACATTACAGACCACAGATCTGTACCTGGTCTATCCTACACGGGGAGGAGGAGGCAGTCAGAGCTGCTGTCCTGACATGGCACGCTGGCCTTCTTCTACAGGAGACCAAAAAACACTCCCAAAATAAAACCCAACAAACTGAACTATGGTTGCCCCCCAGTTTGAGATTCTGAAGGTAATAATAAGAAGTAGTTGCTGTCTGAATTTGTTTTCTGCAAGAATGGCTAACGAATAACTGCTTTTTAAATTAAAACCAAAAATAACTAAATTATACAATTTGTGTAAAGACAGAAGCAGTAAGCTTTGTGTCTCCATCTTCCCCAAAAAACAAAAGTCCTTTTTCTCTCACGTACGCGGACTGCAATCCAGAGCTAATGATATGAGTAGCAATGTTCGAGCTTTTGTACCCAAGGTTCCTAATGCAGTATTTACATGTATTTTCCTTTAAGCTTTCTTCTGGCACTTTGATGAATTACCTAGCAAAAGGCTTTAAGGTAAACTAGCTTCCCCACCATCATGCTTGGGAAAGCAAGATGAAGTGCTAATGAGGTTAAAGGAAACGTAGTCAGCACCAGTGTTAACTCACATGGGTCCGAATACCCACGCTGCAAGACATTTTCACCTACAACAATCTCTGCTGGTTTCTGGCCTACTGAGCTACAAGTACTTATTTCTTTTAAATGTCTGCCAGAGGATCCATCACCTGTGAGGAAACAAGGGCAACCATCAGTGGGGCAGGGAGGGAAATGTCATCATCTGCTAGGTGATACACATTAATACTCCCACAACATCTGTCCCGTAGCTTGCTAGAAAATGGTTCCCTTTGGACAAAAAGTCTTCTGACTGAAACATGCAGGTATTACCCAACCAATTCTGCAGTGATGCGTGGGGGCCGAGCAGCTGTACCCGCTCTGTACAATCACTGACGCTCACCTCAGAGTCTTTCTGCACAGATCTACAAATCTCACACCTAAAGCCGTCAGAGGAATTCACAGCCAACAGCCACAACATTCTCATACCAGCTGTTTCTAATGCCTTGACAATATTGAAAGCAAGGGGAAAAAAACCTACTGCTGTAATATTAGCTGGTCAGGCGGCAGTGGTTGCACCAGAAATGTCATCTACTTAAGCAATAATAATGGAGGCACAAAGCATTTCTTTGGGATTGATGACCAGCTAGGAAAAGTTGATGGCCTGAGAATAACCAGGGGCCATTAAGCCAGAAGAACATTAAGTTCACAGAAAGCTCTCTGCTAATGTAATTATTACAGTGATATGTGGGGAAAAAAAGCAACCTAAAAAAAGCAAAAAGTGACATACAAGTTATATTTTAGGTAGGCAGTGCAACCCGTACTCCATTTGTCTCGCTTCACAATGCCCAAAGAAGGCACGGGGTGAGAGGTAGGTGACTTTTATGGTACCTGTGCTAGCTACCTTGAAACATAACCCACAGAGCACATAAACCTGCTGACGTTTGATGGCGCCCATTGGTACCCACTGTGTTCACCCAGTGAAGCCGGCAGAGCAAGCCATTTCCCTGCTAGAGGGGCTGTCCCAGGGAAGGGAAGGGAGCAGGAAAACTTGCCCGGTGCTGGAACACCCCACGGCAGCACACTGGTGGACATAACAAATGTGCACAACCTGGCACAGTGTAAGCACCACGTGCCAAAATGCTGCTGGCAGCTGTCACTGCCATGCGTTATAGCCCAGTAACTACTGCTGCTATATCAACGTCTTCTGGTTTGTTAATAACAGACCAACAAGCAAATGGCAATGAAAAAGCATTGCCACAGTTGTTCCTGTATTTTCCAATTTAAGCAATCCCTGCTCTGTTATTGACTTCAACATCTATGTCATCCAATGACAGAAAGATGTTATTTTCAGACACTTTATTGCTCAAAAAAAAAAAATCAATAGAATGTTATTACTGATTCAAACTATGTTACTCTTAGATAAAATTATTTCCTTTGTGATGAAATAAAATGCCTTCTTCATTATTTTTTTTTTTTTTTTCCTGCTTGTCATAGTCCTTTGATTTTAAAGCCAAGATTTTGGAGGACAGTTCCCCCCAGTAAAACCAGCAGCCCTGGGAAGCATGATGCTTCTTCCTACTGAGCACTTAATGACCTACTTTCGAGACCCCTGGGTTTGGATCATTCCATTATCAGTAATATAACGGTTTTCTTTCTATAAATAAAAAAAATACATATTTTATCTTAGCAATGATGATGTGGCCAAAAAAAGCCCTGAACAACGAAGAACACCTCATTACTGAGCTCGGCAGAAAATGAGCACCTGTTACTTTGTTACATTCCTAATAGATAATGCTGGACATAGTGTAGATGAATTCCAAACGTACTGGGGGGAGGCAAGAAGCAAAGCAGACGAACAAATGCTACAGAATATCCAAATTCCTTTTGGATATCTGATCTTTAACCAAACATTTGAGACCGAAAGTGCAAAATGCCAACAATCCTGTGAAAATAATGCCAGTTCCCTAATATTTTTTGCTTTGTAATATATCAGTGTTGGAACAGGGCATGTGAAAAGAACTAAAAATGAAATAAATGTACAAGCACAAAGAGTTTGCCTTAGTGTTTTCAAGTCCCATGCACACGACACACTGCAATGATGTCCTCAAATCTGTCTTCTTTGAACAGCAAAAATGAGCCCGGTGCATACTGGGACATTTTGAGTAATACTTTGGCGTACAAAAAGCTGGAAGGAAAAGTAGAGTGAAAAAAAAGCATGTAGAGAGTTTTTAACCTCAACCAACTTCACCTTTCTGAGGTATCCAGGTCTTTGTGAGCTTTGGTTTCATGGTGCCGAGTTCTGATCTAAGACATGGTCTTGGTTTGACCAGACTTCTCTCACACACGTTCAGTTGGGGAGCGTAGCTTACTTTCTACGCTATGCATGCCAGCTCTGGTTTTCCACTGAAGTTTCATAACTTTTCATTCTTTAACCCACACGTCAGCAAGTACAGAGAGGTCTTAAAGAGGAAGAAAAATCCCGAGCAAACACATTTGTAATTTTTGTTGAACTTGACTTTTGGAGCATTAGACGTTCTGCCGTGAAAACAAGCTGCATTATCCACTGAAAGAAAAGCACTGATTGCTTTGAGAGCTGCACCCCAGTGACCGACAGCGCACAAGTAAATAGAAAGGGTTAGGAGATACCACTTCCCCAACACTGCTGATCCTTATGCAAATCCACACAACAAGCATCCGCAGCAAAACTTTGCAATTCAAAAAAGGTCTGGCAAATCTGTTTAGGAAGATAAATGCGTGTCTGCTTAAAAAGATAAAAGATAAAACAAATGAATTTCTTATTACTTCTCTTTGTTTCTTGGTCTGTAGAGCTTGAATATGCAGACGTCGTGGAAACATTAGCATCCTCATTTCCTGTTGATTCTCCAAGAGTTAATTATATAACTGGACTCTGCCCTCAGATATTTGTTGAACAGAAACAGTGCAACAGCCGAAATTCAGCGCCTGCATTCATCACGCCGGTGATCACAGCGCCCTGGGTTTTACTTCTCCAAGGAGCAGAATATTTTTGTCTGCCATGATATTATGCTGATGGGCATCTACAAAACTTGTAGTAAAAATATAATATAATTCTATTTTCAAACGGTCCTTGGGCGAATCTAATTCAATTTCTAAACATGAGGCTGGATTACGAAAGGAAAAATAAAAAAAACAAATGCACTCCATAAAGCTTTCACTGGGATAATTTCCTTAGAAAAAGTACCGTTCAGCACATTAGTCACCGAAGAGTTTTGTGCTCGTGTGAAGTGTTTTCCGGCACATTAACTCTTTTTCAGAGACCTGCCTGCTAGTCAAAGCTTCCATTAGATTAATTAAAATATGGCTCCTCTCACTGGAAAGAAAAGGCATGAGTTTGGTTACAGGACATTGACCACGTCCGGAAAGCCAGCCCTTCCCAGTCACATGAAGCACGAGCAGAAGTGGCGCAGGAGGCGGAACAACGAGAGAGCTTCTCGTGTACAGAGCACATTTCTTTTCTTATTTGGAAGCATGATTACACGGTGCTGATGTTTTCCCCTAAGCCAACTGAAGTGAATATAAGGTGCAACCTTGCAAATTGTCAGTGCGTATAAAGCTAAGATTTAGAGAGTAGTTTCCAACCCGCATCCTATAAATGTGTCCCATGTGGAAGATTAGTATCAATCATAGGCTTATTGGAGGGGGAGATAGAATACAATGATAACCTGGAGCTATCCACTAGAGTAATGGTCTAAGAAGAAAAAGCAATCAGAGAAAGGAAAGAATATCTTCAATGAAAGACAGCACTGGAAAATCAGGCAGGAATGCATCACGTTGATGAACATGAGCTGTTATACAAGAGAGAGAATCGTATGAACAATATGCAGGCTCAAAAGAAATGATTATTGCCTAATGTTTATCTTAAAAGCAGTGCAAACAGACATCCATATTACATCAAACCGCTTCACTTTCGTGCTGCCGTTGAAGTACTTGCACTGAAATGCAATAAAGCAACAAGCGCGGTGTCTTAACTAACTATGCAAACAGTTATCAATGGCATTTTAGAAAAACAGGAACTATTTCAACAGTCGGACAGCTTGGATTTTTGCTTTGGAAAGCATTCACATCAACTCCTCCGGTCTGCTCTGGCACGTTTTGGCAATTCTTCCTAGTTTAAATCCTTCAGGGAAATACACCCTGAGCTGCTCCCTCTGCACCTGCCATGGCTGTGCAAGACTTTTTATCCAACTTTAAAGGTGAACACCACTGATCCTTAAAGACTGTTTTCAACTTAAAGCACTTGGGTCTTTCTGTAACACTTTCTGCCTCTTCCGAATACATCTAAACTAGAGCCATATCTCCAAAAGGCAATTATGGGATAGCACTGGCAAGGAACAAGCGGTTTAAGCCCCTCCAATGCAGCCAGCTTTCACACAGCTTCAACACAACATATTCAGTCCAGAAGAAACTGAAGATCAAATGTCTGATTAGAAAGTTACTCATCCCACAGAGAATTTTCACTAACACCTATCTTGTATTTCTCTACCTTGTTGAAGTTGACTGTAACAAAAAAGCACAGCACCTTATTGCTTTCAAAGGTCTTTGTTTCAATAACTGTCAGAAATGTCTAACCTCACCATGTCTACCAAGACCTTTTGATTTTTATGGGCTAGCTTCACGTAATCCTCACCAGTTTATTTTGTATTAACCCCGACTGGTCTGTATGTTCCTACTTCTGTCCCTCTACGGTAAGAGAACATAAGAAATTAGAGAACAAAAACAGATTTAGAATTCTTTTTTTCTCTGTCAGAAGACACTGCTTCCTCCTTACATGTTTTCCTGAGGATGTTCCAGGTTCAGTGACACACAGCACTGTACCTGCAGAGCAGGATCCCATAGCAGCTTCCGCAGTAAGGTCACTGAGGACAGAAACTGGTACTGGTGCTGAAACTGGTGATGCTGCTCATTACATCCACTGCATTCAATAGCTACCAGATGTAGATCGTCACTGGCACTTTCTCCCACACATGTATGTAGAGAGGAAAAAGGGTGTGTTTGGGGCTGAAATATTTGTATATTTACTTCTGGACTAAGAGCAGATGACAAGAAAACATCCCAAAGACAGCTATTTAAAAATCTGCACCTGCAGTTGAAACTATGCAACTCTAGAATTTTTAACTTTTTGGGGAGCTACAGCCAAATCTGAACTTAGGGGTTGGCCTTGGGTACTTTTAAAAGGGTCTCGAGTATTCCTTACACATCTCTCCAACTCATTGGTTCCCATTATCACAGTCCTGATCTGGAGACAAACATAAACATATTTATCCCATTGGGATGTCTGTACTGAGTCTATCTGCCAGAATGTAAGTTAATATGAAATTAAACACTCATAGGATGGAAACATTTTGCACTGAAATGCTCCTATCACTGAGGGTTAATTAGACAATCAAGTAAAAGAGATGGCACTCTGTCTGCCAATGTGGATTTCCCAAGGACAAGAGATGCTCTTAATTTATAGCAGGAACATCAAAGCTATCTTCTGACTAAGTCAGGGGTAAGTTTGTTTGACGGAGAAGTTTGAGGTTAGCTGGTATCTCTGGAGGAAGCAGAGAAAAAGCCTGGCTGGAAAGAAAGGAAGGGCTCTCCTCAACAAAGGCACCCTGATCTGCAGGGCAAATGAGAGGAGAACCCTTGAAAAAAATGCGCCAGGGAAGAGCTGATAGCAAGTCAGCTAATTATGGGGAGAGAGGGTCTCCGACCTTGCTAGAAGTAGAGTTAAGTATATTTCCATATCTATGTATTTCACAGACATTTATAACTGTGCATCTCTTGGGGCTGTGGCACTTAAGTGCTTTTATTTATGTTTGACTGTCAGCTGATGTGAGTGAAGAGTGATTCCCAGGCACTTGGCTAACACTCTTCAGTAACATTCCTTGCTTCAAGATGTAGCTTATCTACACGCTGGGGAATGGTACTACTTAAATCCACTGACCCAGCACGTTAGGCCGAGGTGTTTGAAGCACAGAAGGGCGCGCCACCGAGAGGAGGAGGGAGGCAGCTGTACCAACAGATGTCACAGAAATCAGGGAAAAAGGAACCATCTCTCAGCATGCAGCAGCAGACAGGAGCCTCCCCAGAAAGAGGTGAGGTGCAGAGTATGAGCCCCAAGGGATTTCGGAGTGCTTTAGACACTTCTCTGCTTCTTATTTTACCTTAATAGACCTAAATTGCACTCCGTTACTATGATGCGTGTGTCATTTGAAGTGCTTTTTCCCTGGTAGTGACATTAAGCTGTTCCTGCTCACTTCTTCCCCTATATTTTTTTGAGGGGAGCATACCTCACTGAATTGGTCTTCAGATCCATTTCACCATGGGAACAGCAGGCCAAGAGAAGTAAAAACAAGTCAGAAATAAACAACAACAAAGAAAAAGAAGAGAGGTAGATGGAATATCTTTCCACAGTGACTGTACATAAAATTCAGCCCAAAATGCCAGAAGAAGAATAATGGTGGTGGGGAAAGAATGAAAAGGAGTAACAACAGCATGACCAAGTACTGCCAGACTGCAGAGGACTTTCAAAATCTCTCCATCTGTCATTGCTTCAAATCCCCATTACCAAATGCTTTAAGATCTGATATGCGTCAGCGGGAAATCTGAAGCTGTGTGACGGGCGCTTGCTTTGCAGGTCGCTGTGCCATACCTGGCTGCACCTGAGACTCCTGGCTCATGGCAATGAATCTCTGCTAAACAGAGCAATATTTGCATTCTAAGTTTTCCAGCATTGGACAATGCAGGTCATCTTTCCCTCCATACAGCCCCAAACTGCACCTAGCAACTAACCAGCACTTCTGAGAAATCCAGACCTCTCCAGAGCCGCTATTTCAAGTCTCAGGAGAGACAGAAGGGCCTTTTCTTCTTCTGGGGCAGACGCACTGATGTACCAACAGCTTTTGGTATGGAAATCTTCCAGAAGTGAGTCAAAAAGAGAAAAAGCCTCCCCTGAGGGGTGTAAGCAGTGCATTGAGCAGAGATGCATGAAGGTGCTTCCTCCTGTCTATACGGCACAGCCCCTGGCTGCACACTGCTGTCCCTACCTGGTGAGCCCAGCTGAAGGCACCCCAAGATGAGTGTCCACACACTCATGACAGATGTCTCCTAAGGACGCCCAGTGCCTCAACACCCTCCAGGACACTGAATTTCACCTTGAGCATGGCACTGACTGTATGTCGCAGCTGTGCCTGTTTGTGCATCCAAGGGAAAACCACCCCATCCTGCCAGGAGAAGTGCTGTCTCACACGGCTGGGGGAGCCTCTACCCTGGAGGCAAAGAGCAGCCAAACTCAGACACATCCCCATTTAGGTACAGCTGCAGTGTGGGCAATGCCTTTCTGCCACGTGTTCTGCTTCTCAAAACACCGAAAACTGCAACCGTGCAGAATTTCTACCCTCGAAAAAATAATAATCACAACACAGCTCTACTCTAATTAAACAGAAATTAATTACATCCTATACAACAGGACAGGTTCTGAAGGCTTAACTGGTTTCCTTTTTAATTATTGTATAACTTTGTGAACACAGCACAAATCTTCTTTTTAACATTCTAAACACACTGGAGGGTTTTGTTTGCTTTAAAAGACTGCAACGGATGCCACGTTTGCATTTAATTAAAAAAAATAAGTATTAAACTAGTTTATTTTGGTTCAATGTGTATTTGTTCAGCACGGGACAATTTCACATCAGAAATCAGGGATTTTTTTTCCAATTGGTATTGAGCAATAGACATCTGGGAAAGCAAATAACAAGAACAGATCGATGTATTTTCAAAGGAACGCTTGTTAATACAAAAGCATTTGGTCTTGTCACAACTAGATTACTTTTGAATATTCACTGTTTCCAAAGGAATCAATGCATATCCTGAAAGTTAAACATTTTTGGCAGGAACAAAACAGCACAACACTAAAAACCAGAACAACAACCTGGTGCTCCAATAGGAACTGCCCTCTGGTTAAGGGCAATGGGAAGGAATGGAATTACCATCCCCGGATGGGCTCAAGGAAGGGCACCGAGGGATGAGGTTCAGCAGGCACAGTGGGGACGGGCTGGCGGTTGGACGAGATGATCTTAGTGGTCTTTTCCAACCTTAATGATTCTGTGAATGATATCCATGCGTTTGGTGGGGTGAGGCTGTGGGATGAGTGCAGGTAGAGCTGTGGCTCAGGCACAGAGCCGGCAGAAAGGGTTCTCCTTTCCGTATCCTGAGCAGCTTCATGCAGAAGGCAGGCAAAGCTGCTGGCAGGTGCAGAAAAAGAACGGTGAGCACATGAAATTCAAATGAGGAAACAACCCTCTGGTTTACTTGTTTCCAGGGCTAGGCAGCAGCTAAGCTAAGATTCCTTTAAACTGCAATTTTACATTTGGGTTTAGGAGCTTTAGTTGGGCTAAGTCCTGCTTTAGACATCAAAGCTCTTCATAGGATCTAACTCTCTGCCTTTGTATTGAATAAAAGTCCTAGGGAACCACTTCTTCACAGTCACATACCTGATTCATCACACTTTGAAAGCCTACAATAAATCTGTCATGGAAGCCTACTAATTGCTAGTAAATCACCAAAGCTGGAAGTGTCACAAGCACATGCAAAAAGAGTGAAAGTGAGGAGCACAACAGCATTCAAAGAGCTCTGGGGTGGAATCCTGTCCTGAACTCGTAATCTATGTGAAAATAAATGGATAACGATTACTAAATCTGAAATCAAATCTTCACGTGGTGACGATTCAATAAGGTTAGGTGATTATAGGACCATGCAGCAGCATCAATTACGGAACCAGAAATAGCGTCACGGCCCTCGGAGGCTACAAAGGCTTTGCAATGCTTTGTTCAGCAACATCACAGGGCACCCAAACAATCTGGGGGGTTCTCATTTGGAATAAAAGAAAGAAAGAAAGAACAAACGAACTGAAGGCACAAGCCCAGAGATGACTGGCAATGATCCTAACTTATCATCTGAGTCACCATTTGCTCTGCCAATTGATGGGAAATGAAGTGTGATCAATTCTAGCCCATTGTACATCGTTCCCACTGACTGACCTGCCAAATCTTTGATTGAATAATTAGTTAAGATGTGAATATCAAACATTTTGCACAGAGTTCACAAGTCAAAGCCCTACTATCATACAATGGAAAATCACCATATTATCTTTGACTTTACATCTTTCACCTAAGCCTCAATATTGCCAAAATCTGGAATAAAAACATAACAGTACATAAGAAGTAGTAAAATCCAAAAGCATGAAATCTGGAGGTCAGTGTAACTCCTCTAGTAATACTACACAGGTTTTTAATCCTACATATGGATAATAAGCCATATCAGAAGGGATTAAATCCGTGCTCCTCATTTACAATAGCTCACTTATAGCAGCACTTGTCCGTTTGCCCATCTCAATATCAGGGGAAGCAGCTCCATCCCTGGCACTGACATCAACGCTGACATTTTAATAGCAGCTACTGTTTAACAGCACTATCACCATCCTGTGATTCCTAGAAAAGATTTAATCAAGTTTGGATACAGCAAAGCCCTGCAGACCAGACAACCAGCTTGTAGGGTTCGTAAAGAGGTGGGGGCTTCTTCACTGATCACAGGGACCAAAGACACTGTGTGTACTGTTTTATCTCATACACTAACGGTGTTAACTGTGAATACAAAGCAGTTATTAGTGCAAAACGTGGTCTGACTTGCCAGTCGGGCCCTTTATGTGCACCTCAGCATTTTTACACTTGGCTCATACGGGGATGCAGTGCCATAGCACCACAGAGGTGTCAGAAGACAACAGCTCCCTCAAACCATTCTGCTGTGGTCTTGGCTGCACTCAGCAGTTTTCTCTTTCTCTCTCCTGCCTATTCCCTTCTCACCTGCCAATAGATAGCAAAATCAAAAAGAGAGATGTATAAACTGGAAAATCAAAAGCATCATCTAAAATACAGGAATGTGCCAGTGGCTTAGAAAGCAGAATTGGAGAAACCACGAGAAAGAGAAAATATCCTACTCCACATCACAGGTGACTGATTTCTTCCCACGCTATGCTGTAATACATCTCAGCCTTTGCTAACACGAGAATAGGAAAGCTCTTTCCCAGAGCTAATAAAGACATGCCCTGATTAGTGCTTGCTCAGTGTGCTCCAAGGGAAGGCATTTCTGGTTTGCCTGGCAGCAGCACCTCAGATAATCCAAGGAAAACAGGTTCAGCTTTCCTTCTGGGCTGACAGCATACCGAAAACGTAATGCCACAGCTTTGTGTCCACAAAAAGCTTCCTTTGGACTTTACACCAACCCTATCCCTGATCATTTTAAACTGACAGAACATACCATATCAGTGTAATCCCAGCACTTGCTGGCGGATTGTTTTTCCGATTCCCCAGCCCAGCAGGCGTGTGAATAGCTGGGACACACTGCAGTGTATTTCTATGGCTGCTTCTGTAGTGCAGCAGTTTGCGTAACACTTTGAAGTGAGTATTTCTTGAGAGAGGAAATCTGCATTACTGAAGCAGCACATGTACTGCACACAAACTATATATATTCAAATTCAACCCTCGTCTTTTTATGTCAAACCAGCTTTCCTGTATCAATGGGATTTGCAGATTAGGGAAGTGACGTGGGTCGGACTGACTGCCACACAGTATTTGCCTGTGACGTCCACATGCACACTTTGTGCGTCATGCAGACACATATTAGGAAAATGAGAATTACAAATTTACTGCATGCAGGCGGATAAAAGAATGGGATGAGGAACACAAGCTCACAGAAAGACAAAATGCTGGCATTCCACCCTCCCCAGAAATAACAGCTCACCTCCTGTGGTTATTTATCCACGGCCATCTGGGTCGTAGCGGTTCCTCAGCCACTCTTCTTTTCAAGAGCAAAAACTTTATCTGTGGTTTTCTACAGGGCTTAGCTCTAGTGAGCATTAATTAAGCACTGAATCACTGCAGAAAATCGCCTCCTTTCTGCCTGCTGGCAAGAGTAGTTAGCAGGGGGCATATAAAATATGAAATAAAATATTCTGCCCTTTCCAGATTAGCCCAAAGCACAAACAAGTAGTAGCATTCTCTTTGTTCTTACTCAGAGCGAATGGTGCATCAGGTTTGAGGTAAGACAGTTGCATCTTGAGCAAATTGGCTCCAGGAATCAATCAATGCACCCCAGCTAAGGAGCAGGGATGTCTAGACATGTACACTTGTGGAAATGGTTACTAGGCATGCGGTAATAACGGCAACATGATGGGCTGACAAGATTTCATTTCCCTCTGAGATTGGAAAATTCTGATTCTGTTTGACAATAAATGTAAATTATTTACAGCACAAAGACTGGGTAGAGACTGTATGTACAGGGCACTATGTGGGTGTGGGCAGTTCTTATATACAAGAATCAGGGCACTATACAAGCACTGATAAAGTGAAAAGGACTGAAGGCAGAATATTTCTATCTTAAATAATTTTCCACTTATTAACAATTTATCTTAATACCATATCCTTTCATATCTGATTATCTTATTAACATTTGGTAGTTTTTTATTCAGCTAAAGCTTACTGAATGAAGAAAAACTTGCAAGTGTTCAGCAGGTCAGGTAAAAAGTGGCTATCAAAGCCTCAGTACCACATAAGATGCCAACGTCCTCCAAAAGAACACTTACTAAGTAGATTTTCACAAGCAGCAATCTCTATTTACTAAAGCAGTAAAATCAACCCTGCAGTATCTAAAAGAATTAACTGTTCTCTGTGAAAATTAGCCATACAGCATCACAGGAGGCTCTCCTTTACCCAGCATCAGTTCAACTTTGCTGTCTCTAAGAAGGAGATTATATTTCCCCTTTACAACTCAGTTGCCAACTGTCTTAACACACTTCAGCAAGCTCTCAAAGGCAGGCTGACATCACCCAATTTCTTCTCAGATCCAGGCTGCTTCCCCTGCACCAAGCTGCTCCTCTCACCGCTTTTTCAGTTCTCTTCCCTTTCTTTCCTGGTTGCAAAGTCCCCAGCATATCTTTACTGTCTAGGATAAAATCTCTGTGCCACATACAAGCCACTGCAATCATGCAACATAAATGATGCACATCTGGTAAATTAAGAACTCATTTGAAACATTCCTGAAATGCATTTTAAGGATGAAGGGAGCACATAAAAAATTTAGGATGTTACAGAATGTGAACATGAGATTTGGGATGTGTTAGAAATCAGCTGGGCATACTACAGATTTCAGACCTTATTTTCTATTTCTGTTGCATTTGCTGCCTGCATAAGGTTATCAAAGACTTTGTATGGATAACACGGAGCCTACAGATTGCTTATTATACGTGTTTCTGTAGGTATTCCTCATTTATTACAGACTTATGTAGTCGTTACTTTAATAAAACATATTTTGGTATTTATTTAGAAGTTCGGGGCCTACATTCTAGGTTTTTTTTCCTCTCAGGAATAAAGCGGAGGTGGCTTACAGCTAGAATGTGCAAATTAACAGCTTTTCTGGATCTTAGTAAACAACTTTTCTTCTGGCAACCACACAGGGCTTTCCTAGAATCGGGCATCACCAAGAGAAAAGGATGAATTACTGTACATAGCAGTCTTAGGCTGAGGATCTGTTTCCTCTCGTTACCATATTGCCCACTGTTAAAATCTTATTATATATTTCATAATATCGCATGTTTTATTAAATCTCCAGCTCCAAGACTGGTGAGATTACAAGAGAATGCATTTATTTCTCAGTGGCCGAGAATCTGTATGCATACAAACTTCAAAAGCAAATGAAAAACTCCAAATGTAATACTTATGTTTAAAGCTCATGATATTTAAACTAATATATTTGTTGGACATGGTTTCTGGTTGTTTGACTTGGATTGACCACAGCTGTCATACAGAAGGGTGGGAAGGAGGAACTGGGGAAGGTTATGGAGCAGATCACCTTGAAGGCTCTAAGTGAGAAGTGCTGCTTAATATTCTCATCTTTAACCTTGTTAGGGTTAGGACTCCCATCAGGGGCCTGGAGAACAGTGATCCAGGTGCTAAGTCTAATGCATTCCTCTGTTTCAATTTAATATGTTCTCCTCCCCAAAATCGGTTCTGCACCTGTACAGTCTCTGAAGGGTAACAGGCCTCCAGCATCACAGCAAATCCCCTCTACTTGGTCACCCCACTGCTGGCTCCCTTCCTGTACTTCCAGACAAGCCACGTACTTTCCAGCACATCTATTCCTTCTCCCTCCCTAACAGAAGCACCAGTGCCTACATTTGCCTTACTCTTCACGCTTCAGTAGAAGACTCTGTTGTGCTGCTTCTCCTCCACTTGTGCTGCTTCTCCTCCACTTCTCCTTCTGAAGAACAGGCCACTAAGGAGTCACCTGCCATATGTCCTGCCATATGTCCTGGTAAAAAAGTAAGGTTATTTGGACCACTCTTTTCCTCTATGCTTTTGCCTTCACCCTGAGAAAAAGCCATCAACACCATTTTAAAGGTGAAATTTTTGCTCACCCTGGGAGAGTGAATTTATTGAGTTTCAACCTCTGTCCAGTTCTTGGTACTCATATTCAGCTCTCAGAGCAATAATGTGAATGAGAAGATTTTTTTTTATTTTTTTAAATTTGAGCTAGACTGTAACCAGCTCATTCAAACACTCAGCAAAATCCTTCATGCAAAGTGAGGGAGATGTTACAAGCTGCCTTAAAAATTGATCCCAAATGAGTGAGTCACTTTCTTAGTAAGACTTGGCAGGACTGATTTCCATCACAAAGCCACCAGTGCCTTCCAGCATCCTGATGGCGCTGTCAGCGACAAAGTCAAAGACTGAGTGGGTACAGATACAGATTAGAATTACTCCTAGGGCATGCTTTAACTGCAGAGTTGCAGAACTGTAACTACTACTCCCTAAAACACTTTCCTGCCCACAGAGGAACATTTAAGATGTCTCAGAGGGCACTTTCAACACCGAGGAAAGGATGCTCGGGCCCTGCTCCAGCTGCTTTCAGGAAACACACAGGCCCAGCAATCCACACACTGCTGGCTCCTGAGCCTTACGGACTGTGCAGCTAGGATGGGAGGCTGCTGTTTTCTGGCACAAATCCCGAATTTGCTACAGCAAACTGTGATCATCAATAATTTTTGGAGCAAAAAAATACACCACGAGAAGACACCATGCCTTCTTTCCATGTACCCCTATTTTGGCAGAAAATAAGCTTCTAAAAAGCTCTTTTTTGGTTAGCAGTAAATATGCAATATGGTAATTTATCACTAACAATCCCATTATTACACTGAAACTAACTACATTTAAAGGGTGCCCACCCTCTTAATGGTTTCAGGTAACTCCTGGTGAATTTCCATGCCTAGATACGTCAATCAAGTCAGCTTCTTAAGCAGTAGAAATAATCCACCATGAGAATAACAACTGTATTTACCAAATGTATGTAAATAAATTAGACTAACAAATACCAGTTTAAAAGCAAAACCCAAACCTATTGGTATTTATCTGCATTGAACAGTCTTGACGCAACTCCTTTGTTTCACAGAAGACAAACTGGAAGAGTGTGATTCTTTCACAGCCAGTAATCCTGCTGAGCATCACCTTTTACCCCAGTCTCTTCTCAAAATTCGTTCCAACTGCTGAGTGTGACAGGTATGCAGCAGTATACGCTCGGCGATAAGCAATTCTGACAACATTTAAGTTGACCTAGTTTTAAAGGTAGTTCATATAGCTTAGTGAGAACAAAAAAACCCTGTATCAATGAATAGGATAGGAATGCTATTATAAAATTATTGTCTATACAGACCCCTCCCAAAGAGGAAAAGAGACACTCTCCCTCTCTCTTCAGCCTTTTTCATTCTTAGGTTACTTTTATTTAAGAGGGACATTACTGTCAGAGCAAAGAAGTATACTTTGTCAAAAAATGCAGTCCTAGAAGGGATGAAGCTATAGGGTAAAGAAGTGCATTGTACAAGACAAGTTGCATCACAACCCCACAGTCAAGGCAAATTCTACCAGATACGTGGGAACAAACACTTCTACGTTCCAGTCTCTTCAAGAACAACTATGCCACTCCGTGATCACACCTACTCTCCTCTCTCACTACCTACAGGTCTCCTAAGCATAAATCTGCCTTCTCATTTCCTCTCTTCACTGCCAAAAGTAGCACTGATAAAGTTACTCCTGTTAAGATGCCAACAGCCCCCAATGCCATTTTGATGAGGCATTCACAAGCTCTAGAAATTCCCGTTTCTTGAGCTTCTCTTTTTGACAAACAGAAAACTACCCCAATCCTCCCACTACCAACTACAAAATCAAACTGACCAAAAGTTTTCTACCAGTTTCCTCTTCTCACTTCTCTGTTAAAGATCACATTCACCACAGCCCTGCATGTTGACTCTTAAGTGTTTTTACACGCAAGAAGAACGGTACTTTGTTCTTCTCAAGTATTCAGAGGTCAAAACCAGAAAAACAAATATAAAATCCGTCTTTCATCTCTTCCATGTAGGATTTACTTTAAAAAGGCAGTTTTGGTTTTCTTCCACCTAACTCCCAGCACCAAATATCAAGCTTAGTTTTTTTCTCGTATCATAAAGAATAACTCAGTACTGTTTGCTGGTTAGCAATGTGGCTGAGGAGGAGTAAGGCAGAAAACAAATTCAAGGTTTAAGACTCCCTTCCATCACTTATTGCAGAAATCAAAGCAAAGGAATATCTAATATGAACGAAAAGAAGAAATGGTAAACAGAGACTGTAGAGCATGCTTGCCCAAAGGCTAAAGAAGTTATCAGCTGCTCCAAGGCATTTCATGAATTGTACATGAAATGGTCATTGGATAAGGTACAGAAGGACAAGCAGGGGTTGAAGCCCTGCTCCCCTCAACATTCAGCTCTCAGCGCTGCTTGCTCAGTTCTTTGTGCCTAGAGGCACAGTTGTAACAAGAAGTAAAACGTGCTCTGACCCTCGAGTTAGTTTGCTGTTTGGAGATTAGGGTCATACCCTCAGAGAGAGAACTGTAAACGACCTTGGATCAAGAAGACATTAGGGTTTTGCCTTCTACATTCTTGATAAGCATTCTAACCACCAGGCTACATTTCAGGGCAAAGCACAGGACCCTCTTGTTTGGCGGAGGATTACAGGTGTTGTTTGCAAAAGTGACCTTGATCTCTGATTTTTTAAGAAAAGGCCTCAGGAGGTTATTTCAGGATCAGGACTTTGATCAGCATGAAGGAAGGTGTTCCTTCAGAGGCATGAATAAAGCTGAAGATCAGATATATGAGACATATCTCTTCCCTCATTGTTCCTTATTATCTCCCAGTTTTTCTTTTTGTTTGCTTGTTTTTGTCCAGGTAATTGTATATCACCTAAAACATATGTCAGTGAGTAGATATTTACTAAACAGTGCATAAAGTATGCAGATTTGGCATTTTATGTGCATATACAGATATACCTCCAAGGCCTAAACAGTATCTAGTCAAATATTTAGGATTTTCAAATGCATTGTTGTGTTTTACATATCTGATTCTATGACGTTCCCGAATGTAAGATGAATTTGTATACTCAATAAAGAACAGATGTTATTTCCTCAAATATAAGCCAAGTAAAAAACATTTCTGAGGTTATGTAACATGTTTTGGTACTCCTTTCTCACATCTTTAACTCCATCACTAGTTCTGTAATTTCACGTAAATCCCTAGTTATATCTCCTGTGAGAATACAAAACACTTTATTCCCTTCACATTTATAGGGAAGCATAGGTACTGCACTGTTTTTCTTCAACATAGATTTAAACGTGTTCTTGACAGAGAAGTGTCCACCTTATTATTTCAAACAATATCTGAAAGGCACGAAATCTGTGGCAATACTTCAGCTGCTACCATGAATCACAAACTCTTTTTCAGCACATTTGAACTGGGACCTTACTGCTGTGAACACTGATATATCAACACAGTTATCTGACATAATATAATTTCAGAGCAAAATGACATCTGTGACTTAATACCAGGTTCTAGACGAGTCTTATTCTTTGCTGATTACTTAGAAAGTGCAGCCTAAATGGCCCTGTGCAAGGAGAAAATAACTAACCTATAGAAAATAAGGTGAATAACCTTACTGGAGAGATGAACTCTTGAGATTTTAATTCCTGTTTAGCAGAAGTTCATTAAACTCCTACATCATGAGTCTGACCTAGAAAAGCAAATAAGTACTCTGTTATTCCCTTTAGAGCCTTGAGTTACTAATAAGGAATTATAAATCTCCAGTCACTTTGTCAAGCAGCCAAATACATCCCAAGTGAAACACAACTGCAAAGATCATAAAAATGAGACCGATGGAAATGCAAGACTAAAAATGTGATTTTGTTTTATAGACCATGAATTAATACCACATTGTTTCCACCTTCCTGAGCTACAAATATGGACAACTAGGAATGAAGAGAATACAGCTACATTTGCTGACCTCGTCAGCTCTTTTACTGCCCCTTATTTGTCTCCTCCTTAAAAACATAAAGCAATTGCACTTATATAGCACTATCCATCACAGATGTTTAAGCTTTTTATGAAGACAGATTGGCAGCTTAGATATGGAGAGACTCCGAAGCAAATAATCATAAACATCCACATGCGACTTAGCCAAAGTCACCGAGCAAGCCAGTGATGGATTTGGTAATAGGACCGCAGTGCCCTGGCTCAGCCCTTCCAGCTCTAAAGATGACAGCATATCATGGGCAGTGATCCAGCAAAATGCTAAGTATATCTAACACTAGAAATTTATGAATAGTCAAATTGAAGATGTTTTCTGAAACAAAGCTACAGTTCTTCTACTCATACAATGAAATCCTGGCTCTGCTGAAAAACTTGACTCCTTTTGGCTTCGGTAGATCTAACAATTTCCATTCCTTTCTTAATGTTTTTTGAATATCTGCTTTAGATTTGTTAATTTGTTTGTTAGATGACCTCAGTTATACTATTCAGGCTATGTTAAATATAGTTGCTTGAATTGTCATTACCTACAGCGATTAAGCCTATAATTAGATCCCCTTCAATGTCTTCTTGACTTGCAAATGCAACCCTCTAACCTTCCCCAATTCTATTTTACTATTTGACCCTGAAATATCTGATTGCTTTCCACATGCAATACTCTGAAGTCCTCTTTGAAGTAATCTAGAAAAGAAGCTGAGCACTACTTTTAAAAATCTAGTGAGAATTATTTATAATCAAGTTTCCTGTGTCTAACTATAAAAGACCTAAGGCTCATTTACAAACCATCCTACTACAGTTCATCCGACTGCTTTTGCAGCTGTCAGAGCACAGTTTTGCCTTTAGAGCATTCTGCCTTCTGAAACTTCAAAATACACTATTAGCCATGTAAACATTGTGTTTGGTAGGAATTTGGGGATATTTATAATTCTGGTATTATGTTCAACCCATCCATCACCTTGTGAGGCTTCCTCAGTCTGTGAAGAAACCCTTCTAAAGAGCCATAGAAGTCCTACAGTCCTGCCTAGTCTCAATAGTGAAGGTACGTCTTTTTCACAAGATTAATCTTCTGTCCATGAGTCAGATGCTGTCTACTTGGCTGCTGTTTTCCCAGGACAGAATGGCCTGTACATTGTACATTCTGCACAGGGACTCTGCACAACAATAAGTAACATGGCTTCACAATTTGAATTGTATCTGGTGTATTTATCATGCTGATTTTTAATTCTCCATCCACCTCTTAAGCTGAGATGGCACCTTTAATTATATAGCTGAAATACCTTACCTTTATAAAAATGTGAATGAAATCACTAAATTTAGATTGCCTTCATGAAACCATTGCTTTCTCTCATTAGCAATACAAAAGTGCAGTAATTGAAATGTGTACCTGCAGCTGTTTATTCGACTGGCCAAGAAACTTGACAGTTAGTGAAGGCAGTCTTAATTTAAACAAAGAGAGGGTTAATTAGAGATATGCAAATAATTTGTTGTCTTGTATTTCAAACTAGAAAGCTTCTAGTGTTCCATTCAAATAGATAATTGGAAGACAATGGATCCTTTGAAAGACTACAGTGAGATGTGAAACACACAGAATCACAGAATCACCAAAGTTGGAAAAGACCTCCAAGATCACCCAGTCCAACTGTCCACCTGCCACCAATATTTCCCCATGAAATGACGCCACTTAGTACAACATCTAAACGTTTCATGAACACCTCCAGGGATGGTGACTCAACCACCTCCCTGGGCAGACCGTTCCAGAGCCTGACCACTCTTTTGGAGAATAAATTTTTGCTCACATCCAACCTGAACCTCCCTCCCTCAGTGCAAGTTGAGGCCATTACCACTAGTCCTATTGCTAGTTACATGAGAGAAGAGGCCGATCTCCACCTCACCACAACCTTCCTTCAGGGAGCTGTAGAGAGCAATAAAGTCTCCCCTGAGCCTCCCCCTTCTCCAGATCAAACAATTTCAGTTCCCTCAGCCACTCCCCATAAGACTCGTGCTCCAGACCCCTCATCAGCTTCGTTGCCCTTCTCTGGACATGCTCCAGGGCCTCAATGTCATTGTAGGGAAGGTGTTAGAAAGAATCAAATGTGTGAAAATACAATATATTAGGAAAATGAAAAACAAAATATTGCATATTTGGTCCAATTTCCATGTATTTCAGTATCCTACTGGGGAAATAAACATGTTTTATAACTACTGACACCTTCAGATCAAATTCAGAGACCTACTCTCTGAGGGGGTTGGGTTTTCTGGCCATACACATGGTGTTTCAAAGACAACACGTCATAGTTTTTCCAGCTTTGATGGAAAGAGACAGACATGGCTTTGGGCTGTGAGAGAGATGATGCTATATGGGTAAACCAACTAAAAATTCTCCAAATGTTTTGTAAACTGAAGAGTAATGCAAGCAACTGGTCATTTTGTGTCTCCACTGCAGGCAATTTAATATCTCCTATCTTTTATTTTCCTTCTCTCTATATTCCACAAAACGCCAATAAATCCTCCTTTTCTTTAATCTAAGCTTAATTGGGTTTTTGGCTGTTATCTGGGGAAATTACTTTTTCACATTCCTGAGGGAAACAGAGCAGCATCCTCAGGAGAGCAGAACACAACCATCCGGTCAAGGGCATGGGAAAACTGTTATCTCCTTTCAAGGAACTGCCTCGGAGGGGTCAGCGAACACATTATGAACACAGAAAAGGCTAAATGACTAGAGGATACAATGCACCATCAGGGACTTAGATCCATGTAATAGAGTACAGTTAGTGAGAGGTAGGATAATACACAAACATGTTAAGAATAAGATGGATATCTTCACAAATATTTCATAAGCAATATGTTCACTGAAATACAGTTCACATGCAGAAGTCACATCACTTTAATTATAAAAGCAAATTAAAGTGATAAAATGTCTTAGCATGAATGCAGACAGAGGCATGAAGTTGTTTATTCCAGAGCATGTCTGGGATAAAGCATCTTAACACTGTATCTATGCTCATGGAAGAAGATGACTACAAGACAGATATATATAGATATATCTATCTATCTATATATATACATACACACATACATAAACACACACACACACACACATATATATACATATATATAAAAACAACTTTTGTTTGCTTATCAAAGGAACCCCATTATCACCCAAAAGGAAACTTTTCCTCACTGAGGAAATCCCAACAGGGATTTCACATACAGACTTTCTGCTAATAGTTCACACCATCATGTAATTACAGAAGACAGAAACAGACCAACAGTTATGAGGTGCTTTCAATAGAATTATCACTTTGCAAGTCTGAGCTTAGCATTTTTATTATTTTTGCTGCTTTGTATCACTGTGCTGTTTGGAATATTTATTCAGAGCATTTGTATTCCAAGTATTTCCATTTTCAGAATACAATTTAACGTATAGACAGAGCAGCAGACTGTCTGCTTCCTGACAGTGCTGATAAAAACCCCAATGTTTACAATGTAAAATTCTGAGAAGGAAAGCAAGAGACCTCTGCAGGACAAGCGCTCAGACAAGAGTATCTAGTGGTAAATCTGAAACATGGCACGCTGACAGAGCCATCCTTCTTTCCTGCTACCCAGAAAGAAATGTTCCTCTGAAATGCCAAAACGAGTACAATCAAAACTATTCTGAATGTTAAAATACTACATCTCCGCCTGCCATGACACTGGACACGAACATATTTGGAACATTTTGCTGTACACCAGCAAACATAGATTTTTTCTGCCTAGCTCAAACAGGATGCTTACTGAATAGTCTGTGATGTGCTAGGACAAACATATTCATAGAATACGAAAACTTGCAACCTTTGTGCTGTCCCTAGCAATGAGTACTGTTATCTTCAGCTGCACTCTTTGGCAATGCTTCCTGCAATCACAGCTTGCAGTCACAACCCACTATCCCACTATGTAGTACCAAGTTTCTCTAGCCCAAGGAATCTGCCAAAAGACCACGGCATCTATAATTCTACTTGGCTACGCTGTGAGAGGGATAGGGAGGAAATGAACAGCCCTGAAACAAACTGCTCTATGAATTATTCTGATGCAAATTTGTACTCTAAAACATTTCTGTGTGTGCTAGGAGAAAGGAATGTAAATGACTGAGAATATATTTTTATATATTTGAATTTACCATTATGAAAAATCGATTAATTCTAACAAACCTCCAAACAAATTTAAATGTTAGGTCAGAAGTACAGCAGTGATGACCAGCTAACCAATTTACTCAGCCAAGATAGACTCACAGTCAAAAGATGCTAACTTTCACTGTTCTTATTTAATGTTGTGGATTCTAAAACATTTTGGCCTAGATCTTTAAAACATACAGACACTTACATCTTTCTGAAATGAATGAGAATTTTCATCTAACCACTTTTGAAGAACTGAGCCTCTGGATTTCTCAGGGTATTATCATCACAGTTAATGCATTCATATAGAAGTGAAATTGGCTTAGTCACACAATCCATCAGGCGAGGTTTGCAGCACCCTCCTCACTGAAGAAACTAATTTCCTACCAAACTTTTGAATGTTTTCAAGCTGCTTCAAGAAGCAATATTGTTTTGTGCAGCCTGACCCCCTCATACTGATGATGGCTAACACGTTATCACCACAAGATCAGGATTCTAAATCAACAAAATAGTGAACTGTACTGGAATTACTCAGCACCTTCTATAGCAGGCTGGCAGCTCCCGGGGGCCCCAGGGGCTCCCCACAAGGCCTGGGCCTGGCTCAGCAGAGCAGGCCTGGACTGGTGCCATGGCGAAGTGAAGTGAGGGTGACAGAGCACTGGAAGAGGCTGCCCAGGGAGGTTGTGGAGTCTCCTTCTCTGGAGATATTCAAGACCCACCTGGACGCCCACCTGTGCGACCAGGTGTAGGGAACCTGCTTTGGCAGGGGGGTTGCACTCGATGATCTCTGGAGGTCCCTTCCAACCCATATGATTCTGTGATTCTGTGAAGTCAAACTAAGTGCAATCATTTACAGTTTTACCAGCCTAAGGCATATTAGGGTAAGGCATCAGCATATGATCTTTCTCCCATACGTATTATTCTGATAAATCTTACAAATTATGAATCTGATGTCATTATTCCATAACAAAGAGTTCAAATCTTTCATTTAAGAGTCCTAAACGTGAGATACCAAGCTCAATCCCAGAAGCAGTCAACTGCTATCAATTTAGGGCAGCTCATGTCCATCCAACCAACAGTTTATTGCAAACAACATTTCTTTACCTTCAAATAACAACTTGTAGCCACTCTTTCATAAAAGTCACTGTGAAACTCTCTTTGGACAATCTCTTCATTTTGTCCTAATGCAGCTTTAAATTAATGTGTTCAATAAAGCAGGAAACACTCCGGCTCTAAGAGCCAGAATCAGGCTTGATCCTCATTTTATCTTAGTTAGAAATAATCACTTGTTACTAATGTTGAGTGCTAAAGACATTCCAGAATTTCAGTGAATTATTATTAGACAGATTTTGATTCAGATCAGTCGGTATAGAACTGTACAGCTATATATGTCAGTTTACTTTGTAGTTTCCTGCTTGCAGACAAAGGTTTGCAAACCTTGATTATACTTTTAAGTAAACCCACAGACTTCAGGACCAATCCCATAATCTGATACGAACAAGTAATCACATCAATTGGTTTGCACAAACCCTTCTCAAATAGAAAAATGCATACTTGTTTTGCTGAACCATTTTATATGTATTTATTACAGATGGAAGATGTGGAATTTACATTCCGAATAGGGTATTGTATGTGTCATACATCAGCTATGTAGCAAGTAGTCACTGCTTTTATGAGGGGGTGTGTTACATGAGCTGTCAATAGAGTTTGTCAAGCAATACTTTGAAATTCAGTTATATCTCACTGGATGACTGGCTAATTTTATGGAGTCTAGACAGAAAGTCTGAAAATTAACAGGCATAAATTTAAAACAATCATTCCTGTGCATTTAGCACTCCCTGCACTACTGATATCTATGGAAAAATGACCAAAGCCGTCTGGAATATCAATAAGAAACCCTCTAGGTGGTTACTGTCAACAAGCGCTGAAGTACCTATATAGTGACAATACAACTATGTTTGAAAGGAGATACAGTCTCTCTAAATGAGGTGATCATGCCCTTAGCAGCTTATTAGCATTAAGTGGTGGTCACTCACGGTGGAAAATCTCCTGGATTCAGACTTAGTATGTACAGCATTGTGTTCTGCGTCACACGTGCAAAGACTGGCTAGGTTTCCACTAATCAGTTCTCAGTGTCAAAGGCTCACTGATTGTTTCATTAACTCAGGTTTATTCCAAGGACAGCTCATCAAATTACAACAGCCGGACAGACGCTGAAGTACCGTACAGCGTTACACAGCTGATGAGCACAGCGTCACGAAATTAAACTGAAAAGAGGCAGAATCTTTCTTTCAAAACATATTCTACTAAATATTAAGCTTCTTCCTTCAAAGTGTGCTTTGAAAATAATTAACTGTGTCATGCCAAAAAACGTTAATATTGGGATGCCACTACTTAACTGCATACTCCAAAACACCCTACTTTTACTGTGTGTCTGCAGTGACGCTTCTGTGCACATTGCAGTAATATGACAAATGTGGCCTTTTGTGTTCTTAATGGATCAGAACCAATACAAGGACACGAGTTGGTTGATCTGAGAAAGCAACAGGCAGACAGACATTAATTCAACAATGTACCTGATATATGAGGTAATCCCCATAGTGATGTTTCACATGCATCAGATATGTTGCTTTGATATTAAAGCTCCGAAGAAATATTTCAGCCTTCCTTTGCAGTCTAGTAAGTAGTTAATAATCTTAATCTTGTCTAGTATATCTTTAAGCACTGTAAAACATTTTGTTCTGTTGTATCTACCACACATATTCAACAGAACCAGGAGCGACACAGAAAAGCATATATCCTCAGTCTGGTACTGGGACACACACTTTTACTATCAGATAGATCATTTTGGATCATAGGAGTTTAGAGCTTCTGAAACATCTTGCAGTACCATAGGAACGTTTCACTGCAGCAGCATCTACAAGAAGCACAGAAATCTGTAGGTAATTCAGTTACTAACTTAATCCTGTAGCATCTCAACATTCTTCTGTTGTTTGATATAGTTATATCTACATTAGCCTGTAATTATAGGAATGTGAAGTAAACAGTACCTAAAACACTTTCATTGAGCACTAACAAAAACTTCTCATAGTTCAGATACAAGAGTACTACAGCAGTAACTTGACTGATGGTTGTGTTATCTGGCATCTTCTTGCTTTAACTATTGCCTTCCATCTTAGTCTTCAGCAATGAGAGGTCTGGGAGCTGATCTATTTACGTTTGTATGATTCCAGGCATGTTTAGTCTTGGTCCCCTACTTGTTTCTTAAAATAAACTCATAGGAACAGAAGAGGTTCTCTGTTGCAGTTCCCTAAAGACAGTACTCACTCCCAACACCTCAATGCTCATTTTTTTCTGGTTCCCAGACCAAAGCATTGCAAACTCACATACTCTACTCACAGAAAAGTACTGCATCTAAGAAAGGACTGACCCATACAGACAAATGTAGTAAGCAGGACTTAACCCCTTTCAAAAAAAACCCCACCTCTCTGATCTACACTTTGTAGGAGTTGGAGAGCTTACTAAATTGCACAGAATGACAACCGAACTCTCCTGTAGAACCAATAAATACTGTCCTCCTTTATTCTGATCTTTATTCAAACGCACTCTGACTATTCATGCTGATCAGTATCTGACTATCAATCCATATATTTTCATATTGCTAAGGTACAACATTATAAAAAAGGCGGGAGAACAGGAGCCCTTTCTATGCCACAGGCTTCAGCTCTGGATCTAAAAGCGCTAAGACTTTTATGAATTACATCATGTTAACAGTAACACTAATGACAAGCCACCCATGAGCAGATTTAAGTAGCCACTTATTCTCAAAGGAGATTGCATTCCTTCGTGATGACGTTCACAAGCACCAGGGGAAGTCAATGCTGGTTTGGAATCAGCCTAGGATTATCCAGAGTCCAGCACTAATTGCTACAGCCTCAACTCAGCAAGATAGTTAAGCATGTGCTTAAACGTTTAATTATTCTCACTGAAGTAACAGAAGAAATCACATGCCTAAGTAATTCGCTGAATTATAGCTGTAATTACGGGCTATTCTTCCTGCCAGTATCTTTCAACATCACTGAAGATGGATTCTTCAAAGTATGTGGACACTTCTAGAATGAGATTGGCTGTTTAGAGGAGCAGGACCTCAGCAGCGAAGTCATTCAGTAATTTCTCAGCATAATCTCAGCAAGTACACGCTGGTCTATCCCAAATATTAAATATCTGTAAGTTTTCAGTCAACACAGTGATGCTTCTAAAATACAGTACTGTGCATTATCCGACAAAACTCCACTCCTCCCCAAGGGCTTATGAAGCAACAGAAAGCCAAAGTGGGTTAGGCATTAAATAGCATTAAAACTGATTCTGAAGCCCCCTTTCTCAAAGTCTTCTATACTGAATAAAAAAATAAAATCTTCATCCTCTTAAATAATTCATGATAAACATAATCCTGGGAATTTGAACACATAATTAAATGCTGCAATCATTAAACATTTATAAAGTTTGACAAGTATGGGACAGTTGAAAATACCAGCTACATTAGTTACAGAAAAATATGACTTGCCCTGATTATTCACTGAATCCCTGACATGCAGTAACACACAGCACTAATCTTAGAACTCAGCACTCGAATCATTGCATTCAGTGTTCGCTCATTACAGATCTTCACAGACTAAAAAGGAAGTTGTTTGTTTGTTTCCAGATTTTGCTTTCTTTGAAGAAGCAGAAGTTGTATAGTGAAGGCACTACGGGAGGAGAACTGGAGGGCAGGAGTCTGATGAGTCCTGGCCTGAAAGACATTATGGATGTAGGTATTTATTACAGTTATATTTTTAATGATCAAGCTTGCAAAGACATAGCAGCACTGTGAAAGGCAGAGTAACTTGGCAGGATAAATATAAGATCTTAATGGCACATCTTTACCTCCCAAACTAACATCCCGTCACAATCATTACTAGCTGATTGCTTTAGAAGAAAAGCAAAGTACTGATCACAGTCATAATTTGACCACAGATTCTCTTTGCAGAAAACACTTGTTTTGAAGACTGGAAACATTAGAAAACTCTGAGTTTCCTGGAAAGTTGTTTTTTCCCCCCTCAGTTTCAGGTTTACTCCGTTTTACTGAAATACAATTTGTCTTTTTCAAATGCAACATATTTTTCAAAATATATAATTTTTCCATATATCAAATTATATTAGCATAGAATATGTAGATCTGTTTTCAAAATACTTAAAATGAAAAACAAGAATATGTATTTTTTATTTTTCTGGGAAGTTCTCCCAGAAAAAAGGACATAGATGCTGATATCAATGTATCTTTTCATAGAAGTTGGTTCCTTTATATACAGCACGAAGAATGATGAAAGAAACATCTCCACTCATTGCTATTATAATACAGCTCGCTGGTAAACACATACCACTACACGAACTGCATGCAACACTTTCAGAACCACTCCATTCACTTAAAATCAACTGAAGAAATATTCTTGCTATGCAAATTATTTGATATTAAATCAGTAATTAAAATAAGTTTAATTTCCCTTGGGATTCTTTTTTATCTTAGAGCAAAATAAGTAAATAGATCCTATTTGTTTTCATGTTTATGCCTTCTTTGATCTTCAAAATACAGGGAAATATACTGTTTTTAAAAATAATTTTGTATATTCAGTATCATTAATTCCTACTAACAAAGTCTCCAAACCACAGCCTTATTCTAGAACAGCATATAGCAATGCTCAGAAGGAAGATTTACCTCTCTCCCATAGGTTATTTATGAATGCCCATTAGAAAGTGCAAAGCTGCAAGCTATTAATTTATCCAGTACATAGCTAAAATAATGGCTGCTGTATCCTGCAATGCTGAGCACTGTTAGGTTTTTAGAAGGCAAGTTTTATTCTCTTACATAAGAAACATGGATTTTCACAATCATCACAACATTATCAACCCCTGATGTATAATAATAAAGAACATTTATAGTTCCAAATAAATGACCATATAGGATAGCTTTGATTTAGTAACCAATATAAGGATTTGGGTGCCTAACGTCAAATTTAACTTCATTTTTATTACAGTGTAGTTTGGGGAGGTAATTAACCACAAATTTGTTCAATGCTTAAATTCACGCCATCTTATTTTTTAAGATTAAAGCTTTCTATGACAAAATAAAACGCATCTGCAGGAGCACAACTTAAAGACGGAGCTGCTTAATTAAACACTACTGGGAAATTTTGCTCCGCTCCAGGCTGGATTCCTGACTGGAATTACTCCAAAGTGGCATGACTCTTTTGAATTCTAAGGAAATCTGTAAAGCATTTGGCAATGGTTGTTACCCAAATCCCCAGCCGTTTCTGAACAGGTAAGCTGTCTGCATTAGTTTGACTATGGACATGATGCACATTAGCTAAAGCTATGGAGCTCAAGCTTAATTGCTCTGTAAGGGCAAGGAAGTCTGAAGTGGAACCAAGCTGAGGTATTGATCCTTATCATACGAAATAGGCAAAACACGCATCGTGAGCCCTGAATAATATTATAAACCTCCAAGATACACATGGTGCAAATATATATCTGAAGTTTAAGAAAATCAAAATGCAGAAGTAAAACAAAACATAAAATATGACTGGCTATGCAAGCAGGAATTAGAAAGGTAGAAAGCAAAGAAGGTTAAAAGCAAAAAACCGTGAAATTTCACAGAGCATTACACTGTTATTAAGAAAGTAGAACACTACACTTATAGAGTAGGCAGATCTTTATGCATAAAGTCTCAAGGAGAGTACGAGAAAGTATAATGGATAACAACATGGGGTACTTTTGAAAGAAAAATCCTTCAGTGAGAGGGAACACAACTCATGTGATCACAAGCATGCTCCCCCATCAGCCGGCCAGGTGGTACAGCGGGCAACAGGCAATGCACCATGTATTTATCAATTCACTTAGAAGCTGCAAGTACACGGTGTATGAATAAGTTAAGTTTTTAATTCAAGAACCTCTGTGCTAAAGCATTAAGATTCACATCACAAGTTCCTCTGTATTTCAGGTTTTCTCATCTTACAAGAACCAAAATAGTTTCCATATGCAAATTGCAATAATGTATTATACTACTGCTTATAATATGTACATCCCCATATAGATGTCTGGTGGGAATACATTCTACCACAGATATCAGTTCTTTTATAGCTCAAACTACTGCAACTCAGTCCTTTAGTTCCCACTGCAGCATCCTTTGGTTCTGAATCTGTTGTTCTCCAGTACGATCCTATGATGTCTATCACATACATAACTAAATAAAGTACCAATACAACTGTTAGCACAGCGTAACATCTGAACTGACGCACATATATTGGGAGAATTGTGGCTTTCAATTCTCAATAACTAGAAGTTATTGGTAAACGAAACTAAAGGAAACACATCTCATTAAAGAAAGAGACTGAAAGGATGATTTAAAAAAAAAGAAAAAGAGAGAGAGAACGGACAACTACCACAGAATATATTTCAGTATTACTATCCCTTAAGATAGCCCCTAGAAGTCACTGATGGATTTGGTATTGACTCCAGGATGTCAGAATCCAATTCAAACCATGTTCATTTAATAAATTCTAACCAAGTACAAGATGAAAGTGCTGTCTGCATTTCTGGAATGCCTAATGTTACGTTCACCACATCAGACCACCTGACATTCAAGCTGAAAACCAAGATAACCCTGAGGAAGAAGCAGTCATTAACATTCCAGAACACACCACTGCTACTGATAGAGTGGGTAGCCTGGAAAAGCACTGAATTTCAGAGACTCATCTTACAGGAGATACAGCAAGGAATATGGATCCATATGCATGCCTACCTAGAGGTGAACAACTAAACCACATACAGGCCAACAGTTTTTCAAGGAGTCACAAGATAAGGCTTTGCAAACAGATTAGGAGAAAAAGCAAGTTTAAGACTAATTCCTCAAGTGATGATTTAGGTTTCTATAACCTCATAGACATGCTAAATTCAAGAAAGTATTAAAAATCATTAATGCTGTATAACCTTAGCATTACTGACTGCCCTTCCAATTGTATGTTGATCTGCAGTACCTCTACCATAAATCACTTAGATGACACATGTTAAATCCTATGGAATGCTGCTTCACTACCTAAAGCAGTACTGAGTTATCTCCCACAGTAAAGTTAGTAGAATAAACTTATGGCAGTACACATAGGCCACCCCATCATCATAACTCTCTATAAACATATGGATGCTTTATATGTGTGGTCAGGACAAAATGAGGGACAGAAAGGGGAGGAAAGACATCACATGACACATGATGTACTTATCTGAAATGCTCCTACAGCAAATCATTTAAAATTAAGTACTAATTTACCTGCAGTTCTAAGGGTAACTGCAGTACATGCAAAAATAGACTTCTGGTAATAAATGCTTAGCAGCTCTAAATAACCAAAGCATTACAACAAATGAGCATGGTGAATAGTCAAATATCCATTTCTCACTGATTTCAATGGGACTCAGTGTACTGTATCTGATAAATTGTACTGCCCAGCTAACACAACACACATGGCACTACATGAATAATAATGGATACTTCTTAAAAAAAAAACAACAAACTCCTAATTCTATGAGAAGTACTTTGTATTTCATATTGATTTTAGGGCGCACATAATACATCCTGTCCCATTAGAATCGATGAGGGGTGAAAATACAATTACTGAAAATAATTTTGATTAAGATGAATATGATTGACCTTTTAGCCTTTCTCCAAGTTTTCAATGAAACAGGCTGAGAAACAAATTTAAGATGACGCATTATATTTAAGTGTAGTACAAAGAGGTAAGAAGACTTGTGACATCCACAAACAAGGGATGGGCCTACAAACCAGAGAGTAAAACCATTCAGGTGAATAACAAATACATGAAGAGTTGATCTGACATGTATATCTCACTACTTGCTTCTTGTCTGTCTCCCGTCAAGCTTACTTTTCTATCTAAATCAAACACTGAAATCATCATCACTTTTCTCCCAAAAACTGGAATTTAGATTCTATATCATATGCTTAATCTTCTGGAAAACAGCATTAACACAAGCAAAGGCAATTATATCAGAATATCACATAAATGGATTTAACAGACTTTTGCAAAAACTATATAGATGAACTCATCAGTCAAATTTAAACGCTTGAGTAAAACAATAATGCTACTTACTAAACATGCCTAGGAAGAGCTGACAGACTCTGTAGTGAGTAGCAACACACACCTGAGAATAATGCAAACAGCACAGCTAAAGACAAAACAAGAGTCATAAACTTCACTCAGAGAGCGGGAAGACGAACAGCATAAAGAATACTGACAGAAAGGCAAATTACAAACAGTAAAAATCATCATGTTGTTTTGTAGTTGTATCACGAATATAGTAATGCAAACTACTAAGCTCCCTCATGCAGGACATGGGGAAATTAATTTTCAAGAGCAGAGTCTTCCATTGTCTTCCAGAAGACGAATACTGAACGAGTGTAAGTGTACTGTTAGCTCCAAAGAAATATTTTCCTTCCTATTTCCACAAAATCATGTCTCCTCTGCTGCTTGCTTTTTTAAAGCACCCTAGCGCTGTGGGGTGGTTCTTTCAAACTAATGAGATTAGAGACTTTCATTATCACTGTCTACTAGTAAAAAGGGAAAATGTGTCTCACCAGACTTCAGAGCTGAGATTTTCAGCATTATGTATCTTGATGGTATATTCCAACAGACTGCACTGAGATGCAATGAGATGAGAAAATGACACAGAAAAGATACATATATTTTTTTAAAGTCACACTGAGATGATATATAATATGCAATTGGCATTTTTGAGCCTATTGTTCTCCCAGTACAGGATTTAATCTTTTCTGAAAAAAACCCGAGCATCTCACATCTCTGTCTTCAAAACAAACGTTGCATTGTGTTCCACTTCAGCACTGACATCACCAAATAATTTGAGGTAAACACAGCTGCAATATGACTAAGAGATGATTTATATTTTTCAGCACCGGGCTTCAAATCACAACCTTTTTCTTTTTTCAAATCAGATTCACCATGTATCACAAACTGCAGATGAATTACATATCTCATCTGTACCCCATCCCACATCCCATCACCATCTATCCTACCTGTATTCTCACTTTTACAGCAAGTAACAAGATGAACTGTTCTGAAAACCAAACCTGAACGGGCACATCTGAGCCATTCCAAAAACTTTATCACGGAGAAAATACTGAATCTGGTGTCCACTTCTCTGAGATCTTCAAAACTGGTGAATTCATCACTGGATTAAATGGCAATGGAGGTAAAGGATGTCTGCTACTTTTGCTGTTAGATCTGCTACATGGAGTAAAATCAAAACTGACACCACTGAATGGTTCTACAAAAAGAAATAAGGCAATCACATGCAAAATACAGATACTTGGTTGCGACGTTCTCCAGTTTTCCAGAGATGAGAATGCTCTGCCTGGGTTTAGTGCTGACATTCAGTTAGGCAACTTTGTGTAACACCCTTAACAGAAAAATGGAAACATCTCATTTCTTTCACTACCCTATTTCATGGCTGTAAGTCAGTCTCCTTAAGCAAGTAAGAATTTGCTGCCTTTCACTAAACAACCACAACAGACAGACAGCAGGTCCAGCAAGTGTGGGTACAGACATGAAAGGAATTCACATCTGTTCATGTCTGCTCCAGCTAGAAGGATTGTACCTTTCAGTGAGCTACCAGGATCCTCCTGGTCAGCCACTGGCCAAGAAACAGAGAACTTCCAAGCAAACAGTGTGGGTTGCCTTTCAGCCTAAATAGCCCTGTGGATCATTATGGACATACAGGCTGCCTAGCTTATAATGAAATTATCACTTTGAATTTCATTTTTCAGCTTTAAAATGAGAGTCATCACATCGATTCATTTTTCTCCTCAAGAGCTCAAAGCACTTCAGGAAGAGCTAGCAAGTGCTCAAGTACATCACATTAAAGGAATAATCAAAAGCATAGGACTGTCTCCTTGTCCTATGTTTGAAAGTACCTGGCACCCCAGAGCCTGCTCTGCAAGAACACTTAAAGGAATAACGTTGACATAAACGAACACCACATTGCATAACTGTGTCCTGTGTGCACTGCCCTCAGAGCCAGTCAGTTCACCACCACGAACAACAGCAAGGGCTGTTCGTAGCAGTCTATTTCTTGCATGGCCTTGAATAAACAAGTTATCACATAGAGTCATACTATTTTCATATTTTATTGAGAAAGCAAAACATCACTCGCTAAAGCCAAACTATAACTTGCCTTCTTTAAATGTTGCTTTTAATACAAAGGATACATAGGAGAGAATAAAGCTGGGGACAGCACAGAGCTGCTCTAACTCTCCTCAGCATCCAAGAGTGACAGAGTTCCATTCCAGAAGCATCTGGCTGTTTCAATCTCTCTCTGTCTCAACTAAACCTAAACTATCTTCAGTGTTGTAGTACTTACCAAGAGAATACCTGAAATACTGTATCTCTCAAAAAAGCATACAGAAGTATAGCAAGGCACTGCACTTCCACATTCATAAAAGGTTTCTCCATCTATACGTCTGGTTTCAAGCTGAGTGACACACCTTCAAACTCATCAGACAAATGGTACTTTTGCTTGTTTTCCCAGCCTTTTTATTTCATACAAGTGCTCTTCTCCAATTCCTGAGATTTAGAATAACATATTTAAAAGGCATTCAAGACTTACATTAACATCTAACCAGCAGCAAAAACTGTCACTTCTATTTTAACCCTCTTATCTCCCCAATTACGAAGTTCTATTAACGGAAAGACAGCACCAGTTCACAAAGATAATCAAGACAAAAGGTCAGTGGTCTATGAAAGGTAGTTCTGGCCTTTTGGGGCACCACTGGGACTTGAGCTTCAAGAAAAGGCAGAGTGCTCCTCATTAATATAATCCTAGCACCGCTCATAAAACCATACAGATTTCCTCACATCTGAGGAAACCCTCTGAAACATCAGCCCTCCAGGGGGAATTCCATATAAATGATCATTGCGCAGATATCCAGCTACCATCAGAATAACATGCTGCAATCATCACTGCCAACATCTGAACTTTAATAAAACCTAGAACTGTTAATAGAAAAACAAATGCCACTTTCTACTACTGCCACCCTGTAACACAGGGAATCCTAAAACAATGTTTCAAAATAGCAGTTATATCCCCCACCCCCGTTCAGTATTAGTACCAATGCTCCAGTTTTGCTGTTAGCATTCTGAGTGCTTGTGCTCCTTTAACAATGAGACCTATACACAAACATGCTTTAAAAGATTCAGGAAGTATTGGGAACTTAAAAATTATAAGCCCAACTCTTCAGCTTCCCACTCTTTTCCCTAAGCAGCATGAATCTGACAGGGAGGAGTGGACTCTGCATGAATATTTACCCTTCTGTCTCCAATATCAATCTACAGATTTCAGCACTTCAGAGCAGACTTAGGAGATTGCTGAGAACAATCGATTGGGCTGCAAGCTTGGGTGCTAACCCTGCTCCTGCTGATTTCCAGGGGAGATTTCCATGAAGTTTTAGCAGAAACATGACTGGGCTCTTTGAATAATGACATTTCATTGATAATGTTTTCTGGCCTTGTGTGCCTCTTCCCCACTCTGCAAAGCAGCATGTGGGAACCAATCAATGCAACGCTTTTGCTCTCCTAAGAAATACAAAGAGACTGAAACTAACAAGAGTATCTGTGTACGTAAGACCATTAAGAGGTGCACAAGAAGTGATGGATTACAACAAAGAAAAAAAAAGCTGTTTGAGGCTGCCTTCCCTGACAGAGTCTCAACATCACTTGATGGATTATTTGTCAGAGTTCACCATTTGTGAGTCGTGTAGCTAGCCTACGCTACAACACTGTGGCAGGAATATGTGTATTTCAGCATCTAATCAGAGTGGTCTGGTTCGTACACCTTTACTCTAAAAGCAGCACAGTGTAGCTTTTATTGCAGTTTTATTATCCACGATAACAGAATTCACTACTTGAAATTCTCTCCTCCAACATTCCTATTTTGAATGAGAAGATCAGAATTGTCTTATCTTCATTTTCACCCACTGAAAGGGAAGAGAAAAATATTTACACCTAATCCACAGAAGGCAAAGAAAACTGAGGTCACTTTGACTTCAGCTGCATAATGTTACACCTGAGAAAAGACTTGTATCTTTTTCCAGAAATGATACTCTCTAAATCCCACATTTCTGTACCAAGTATCTCACCCCCTGCTATGCAGAGAATACTTAAAACTTTTCGTATCTGTATTCTTGTATTTGTAACCCATTGTACTTGCTCTTTACGCCCTGCAAACATTAGGCACAGGAAACTGAGAGCTATCTAAACACTAAGCCTTCGGTGGATGCCCTCCTTTACCACTTTTACTTACAACATCAAGCACTCCACAAGCTATTTATCTCCAACTGCAAATCTTGGGAAACTCTGGATTAGCATCCATACAGAGGTCAAGGACTGAGCTGGCAATATAAAGACTGCTTCTAATTTTGATCTTAAAGAAGATCTATACAGGCATATAGCAAGAATTTTCCTGCTCTCCCCAAATTGTTCCTGTTTTATAGGATTGTGATAAGACTCCAAACTCTAACACTGTCAGTCAGGAACTTTATGCAATCACGATATTTACATTCAGCTATGTTTCAAATCACTCTCTTTGTTGGTCTTCTTCTGCAGTTGTGCAAGATTCTGTTTTTCTTTACACTAAAAGATGAAAGGATTACTTGAATATGCAAAGAGTAAATGTTTAACAATCTGAGATATGTGCTGTCATAACTCTTCTCCCTGACACTGAAATTTACTTTTTTGATTGTTAAACATAATGTATCTTGATATAATGTCATATACTGTGGATTTGGTAACCATCATAACACAATATAAAATATATACCAAATATTTTTAAGGTCTAAGAAATTAACAAACTCTGTAGAAACAGCTGGTGTTGGTATGATGAACACGCTGCTTCCCAAAGGACCTCAGTCAAAGAACCAAGGGTGCCTATATTTGCATACCCATTATTACAGCCCAAAATACCGCGCAGCCCTGCTGCACACATCAAATACCACGCTCAAAGAGTTAACCTGCCTGAAGTCACTACAGTTGTTGCCAAATGCATGTGGTTCAACATGCTCTGAAAATCAGGTCATTTATTTACATGCCCATGTAGTAATGTGGAGTGAGGGCTCGGCATCACACAGACGACACCTTGGCAGCATATGAAAGCCTAAACCAAAAGCATGGTCTTCAAACACCTTGTTCAGCTATTATCTAAACCCGTGCCCAAGTTCCACACTTCCCGCATAAGTGACCACAACCCAGCAGTGAGCAGGTCGTGCTGCTTCCTGGAACAGCTGACATAGCACTGCCACGTACAATGAAGGAGCTGGAGGTGGCTGAAGGAGATAATTTGATATAATACATGACGAGGCCTCTTCGGAAAATTACAAGGTAACGCTGTAATCTTCAATTTATGCGGCAAGACTTTTTAAAACACATACTTCAATAGTTTCTGAAACTGGAACTGATACCCCATCTCAGTCATCCCCAGCTCAAGACTACAATTGCTTTCTCTTCTGTTATTGTTTATCTGGACTACACCATCCTCCATCATGATTCTGATCAAACAGAAGGTCTGCACTGAAACTGCACTTCAGTACTTTTCTGCTGGGCAGTTCTCAAGAATCTCAAATCCATTTTCAGGTGCATAACTCTTCCAATCCACTGTATATATTCTCAGAGCTATATAGAACAAGGTCTGAAATTTCAGTTCCAAGCCAAGCATGACAGTCACGTGTCTCAAATGATTACTGTGGACCTATTCTGAGGTTGAGTCCCCTCAGTTTTCAACACTTGAGCACTTTTCAAACTCCTGTCTGAAATTCCTATCTGGACACTCAAAGGTCAAAACTATGGTTTGAACTTTTTTATGTTTCACTATCCCCCTATGTAATAAGGAATTAATACTCCCATACTTTAAAGTAGAAGTTTCCATTTAACGTTTCTATGGCACTTGGAGATCCTCAGAAGGAAGGCAATGTAAGTACAAAGCATTATTATTTAATGAGTTAAGGGACAGAACCTCTTGTTTCATAAAATGGGAAGGTTGTATGTGTGTAAAATACAAAAACAGACACTAGAAACTATATTTGAAGGAGAATGACACAAAATTCTCACTTCTTGAGTATTTCCTTTGCTAGTATTTCCAAAAAATATAGCCTGATTAGAGAAGTCCTATTTAGGCAGCTACCACGCTTAAAAGCCTATCTGTAGCATTTTCTGCAAGTTCAAACCTGTATTATGTCAGTGAATGACCACAGCACATCTTTTAAGGATCATATGTATGAGCACAAATTGCACTACTAAGCTATTTTCAGATAATTACTTTAAAAATTCCTCTTTGTAAGCTTTGGCAAAGATAACTGTATGGGAACTGTTGAGTCACAGCCTGAACCACTGTTTGATCGCCCTGAGACAAGGACTGGGTCAGCCGTGGGAGCACAGGTGAAGGCAATTCACCTGTGTGACGAGAAGGAACCAGGTTCCACCCCTCCTAGACCCCATTTAAGGGCTGAATAACACTGGGGAAGGATCTCTTTCTGGAGATCTCTACTTTGTGGAGCTTTTCATCACGAGCCTAAATCTTTGGATACGGGTGATCATTCATTCTCTGTTTGTTCCTTTGCTATCTCACTACGGTACTCTTTCCAGCTGTGCTTTGTTGACTGTACAGACAACACTACAGTACATACATCCACAGTGAAATCTAAACATTCAATCCCTACGACACAACAGTGTGACTACTTACGACAGGTTTTATACCTTGCTTAACTTCCAGCTTCACCACGCTTTTCATACACTTTCATTCAAGTCTAGATATGCTGCAACTACAGCACATTTCTTCTTTTGTGACTTAATGTTGTAATTTGAAAAGAAAATGTAAGAGTAATTACTGATGTAATAAAACATGAACATACTGTAGACAACTCTATAGAATTTTAATTAGGAAATGCAGGTTCACACAGTTTCCCTTGTCCTCCTTTCAATGAGCTTTCACCCATAGCACATCTTATTTTCATGAATTTCGTATTTTGAACACTGTCAACTTTGTCTTCATATTTCACAAGCATAAACACAAAGCGAATTATGATGCTGCTAAATAAGGGCTTGAAATGCAAGCTTCTTATAGAAACGTGTATGCCTGACAGCTTCTCTTTTTACTGATTGATCGCTCTGTGCAAGAATACGAAGGAGTAAATACTAGGAGAGTTGATTCTTTTTAATTTTTTTGCACTTAGACGTGGCCTCAGTCTAAAGAAGGATCTAACCAGAGCCTGACAGTTAAAGATTAACAGTCCTGCCATACCAACAGGCTTGACAAAGGAGCTTAACTTAATCCTTAAGGCAGTATAAGATGTCTTACGTGTATTACTGGGTAGGAGCACAGCTTTAATAAACACAGTGTAATGTAATTGTCAGTACTTCTACTGATGTAAAATATGGGATATGAAACAAAACAACAAGAAAAAAGACACAGGTATTTGTTTTCCAAGGAAAACAAAAAGGAACTAATTTTTTTATTTTTATTTTTTTAAGATTACTTCTGTTTTAAATTTCGAACTCTCAGTGCTCTGCACAGACTGGTACACGAAAAGCAATTCCAACAAAGACGACAAGTAGATGCAGCTCATCATCCACACTCAAGAGGCAATGGGGCAGCAATTTTAGCTAAAATGGCTTATGCACTGACTGTCACAGCTGTCCTTAGTTTTCACCTCTGATCTCAGCCACAAGGTTTTCATGCACTTCCTGTGAGCAATACACTCAATTTTAAAGTTTGGAGGATTTAAATAACAATTGGTACCTGGACTTCGCATGACATGGATGAAATCACCTCCTGCACTTCCAAGTGGAATAAATCTTCTTTTGTAATTAGCTACTGAGTGACGATTAACCATCATAACCATCACAGTTCAAATGTTAGGACACTAATAATCATTTTAAAACATTTTTTTCACATTATGCACTACAAATAAGAGACGTCATATTCACAACACACTGAAAAATATGCCTAGGAAGAGGTATAGTTATAAAAAGTCATTTCTGAGAAGCTTTAATGAAGCTGGTGCATGTTATCACCTAGATACGTCTGAGAGCACCGATACGAGCATTACGTCTCTGTCAGTGTTTTTAGTGTAAGCCCATTTGTATAGTTCTCCTAACACAGCAGTTTTGCTGTATGCCATATCAACACAAACCCTGAAAAGCTTTCAGGTCCTGCGAATGACCTTGATGAGGGGATAGTGGCCACCTTCAGCAAGTTTGCTGATGATACGAAGTTGGGAGGATTGGCTGACATGCCTGAAGGCTGTGCTGCCATTCAGCAAGACCTGGACAGGCTGGAGAGCTGGGCGGTAAGAAACCAGATGAGGTTTAACAAAAGCCAAGTGTAGAGTCTTGCACCTAGGGAAGAATAATTGCATGCAGCGGTACAGGTTGGGGGATGAGCTGCTGGAGAGGAGAGCTGCAGAGAGGGACCTGGGTGTCCTGGTGGACGACAGGTTGGCCATGAGCCAGCAGTGTGCCCTTGTGGCCAAAAAGGCCAATGGCATTCTGGGCTGCATTAAAAAGAGCGTGGCCAGCAGGTCAAGGGAGGTTATCCTCCCCCTCTACTCTGCCCTGGTAAGGCCTCATCTGGAGTACTGTGTCCAGTTCTGGGCTCCCCAGTACAAAAAGGACAGGGATCTCTTGGAAAGAGTCCAGCGGAGGGCCACAAAGATGGTGAAGGGCCTGGAGCATCTCCCCTATGAAGAAAGGCTAAGTAAACTGGGTCTGTTTAGCCTTGAGAAAAGAAGACTGAGAGGGGACCTGATCCAGGTCCATAAATATCTAAGGTGTGGGGGGCAAAGTGGCGAGGCCAGACTCTTTTCAGCAGAGTGTGGAGACAGGACAAGGGGAAACGGCCAGAAACTGGAGCATAGGAAGTTCTGCACCAATGTGCGCAAGAACTTCTTTACGGTGAGGTGACGGAGCACTGGAACAGGCTGCCCAGGGAGGTTGTGGAGTCTCCTTCTCTGGAGATATTCAAGACCCGCCTGGACACCCACCTGCACGACCTGGTGTAGGGAACCTGCTTTGGCAGGGGGGCTGGACTCGATAATCTCTGGAGGTCCCTTCCAACCCCTATGATTCTGTGATTCTGTAAATTGTCTCAAATCTAGACTTGATCTGAAGATATGTGTTAGTATAAGGTTATATGCAGATGTATGCATATGATACATTCATATTCCACCTGGTGAGCTCTGACACAAAGACTGACAGCCAGCTGCACCTTATGCTGAAGCCCAAGGTGTGGTGCATTCACTATCTTTCACAGGAGCAGAATTAGGAGCCCTGCACTTGCAGCTGGGTAACAAGCTGTGCAAAGTTTCAAAATCAACACAGCTGGGAGTGAGAGGTGATTCTAAAGCCTCATTTCACTTTCCAGGCCAAAATGTCGACAGGCATAATTAAAGATACCCTGAAAGCTGCTCTGTATTGCACAAATTGCTGCAGATCAAAAAGGATCACTGTGCTGGCAGAAATCAGACACATTAATACCAGAGATACCCTCCTGGCCCTGATATCCCTCCTCCACATCTACCAGCTGCACAAAGTACCTCATTTATGCCCTTAAACCATCAGGGATACACCAACACTGCCACTGAGAACGAATATTCAGCATATCTGTAACTAGCTCCGGTGCTTTTTCTGTGCTGCTACTGAGACACAAAGCAGATTCAGGGAAGAGGAAGAATTTAGCTCTAGTTTCAATTCTACTTTTTAAAAAACATAGCTTCTGGCTACTCATAAAAATTAAAAGCGAAGTCAAAATTAAATCTATGAATATGAAAATCAGCAACAGGAAGAGTAACATTAAGGCTCAGCAGTCTTATGTTAGATAGTGAAGACATGATTAAATATCCTATCATCTTCAAAAATTCTTCACCAATTGAAATTAAGGTGCAGTTGTCAGCATTTCCAAATATATATTGTAGGAACACCAGAAAACACGTTGCAAATGAGATGCCCTGTCTGTGTACAGAAAAATAACTACACACAAACAAGAAAATCTTTAGCCTGATTTCCAAACACCGTTTTCTAGAGTAACAATTAAAGTCATTCCTTTGACAAGTTTGCATCCAGTGAAAATAGCAAAATCTTCCTAAGTGGTGACTTAGATGAGTACGTAGTGCTCTGTGAACCTAACTCAGGGTCTCACATCAGAGTTCGAAAACCCGATTCACTATGCTATCTATCCTGTTTGGCTGTTGTACAACAGACCATGCTCTGCCTGTAGGTCAAGGCTGTAGGACACACAGAAGCTCTAAGGTGCAAGCCACACAACCACACTTAAATATACTGCTGAGTCCAGCAGACCCTTCCTTCCAGTCAAGCTTATTAGTTCTGGCTTAGCAATGTGCTCACTGCAGCTATTCAGCTGCCAGAGCGGAGCTGATGCATCTCCAAGCAGCTCAAATGAAGGGTAAAGCATGCTCTCGTCTGCTGGCAAAATCCCATGCAGACATATGCTTAGACATCATGTCAGCTGGCACTCAGCAAGGCGGGGAAGCCCTTACTGAAGGACCGGTTATTTCACATAGACCCATTCATGTCGGAGGTGGTTCTCATGGATAACATGAACAATATTGTAACCAACTGACTCACTCTTCATCAGACTCGTGAATCAGTATTGAAAACAGATAGAAATCCAGAGCAGCGTTACAAAGAGCATACACAAGTAGATGAATGAATGGAAATAGCAGTGATTTTGCTGTAGGTTTTTAATCAGTAAAATGTATTTTGGAGATTCATCAGTAATAATGATTATTTTAAAGAATATAAGCGTTAAGAAAGAAATGATCTCAATAAAATATAAAGAGCTTTGGTTTGCTTTGATTTTTTTAAAAAAGGAGTTCACCTACAAATATCCAGGCACAGCACTGAGGAAGGACAGGAAGTATTAATTCCTCATCACTCTGACAGCTGCAGCCAGACCACTGGCTGTATTTTGTGATTTTATGTTCCTATTTTAGAGTCAACCAATATGCTGAGATATGTAAAACTAACCCTTTTATAGTAGCATAGGATTAGGAATAAAGCATTAGGAATAAAGTGGACAGCAACAAAATTTAGGAGCACATTTGTCATTATTCCAAACTCCAGGGATGAAATTTAGCCAAGTATCTCAAGGACTGACCCACGGAAGGCATATTGTAAGCTACAGTGGTGCAGGGAAGGGACAGCACAGGTTGTACAACAGCACATACTGCCTGGAAGCTTCCATGTTCTGCTAAAGGTTGGGAGAGCAGTGCCTCCACATAGACAGCCAGAAGATTTCTCATAAGGACTATTTACAGGTTTTGGAAATCATGTTTTCTAAACATATTTTTGGCCATTATTCAATCTCTGCAAAATACAAGATGGTTCTTGTTTGCATGGCTAAAGTTAAGGAAGAGCTAATACTGCAAACGCAGTTACAGTCCCAGGCACCGCACCTGAGAATTGTACAGAAATGTTTTGGACTTGTCTGTAAACCCATTCCCAAGACACCCCACACAGCCTCAGCCCGTCCTGACCCTGACTGCACAGAACAGCACAGCCCAGCTCCAGAAGAGACACAGCTGCCAAAGGTCAGCACTTATTTGCTCAGGTACAGACTGACAAATCTGATTTCAAACTCAAGCTAACAAGCCTGTCTCCAACTACACTATGCAGACTTACTGACCCAGCCTGCTCTAGCTTTGGAGATCTCTACATCTCACTTTATTACCCCATAATGATGTGCCACCTTCCTGTCAGTTGCCTCAGTTAAGTACTTCTTCAGATGCTTACATTTTGTGCAAGTCACACGGGTGAATTTCACTGATACAGAATAAAGATGTCTGTCCACAGAGAATGCAATGCAGGCAAGAAAGTTTAGAAGGTAACGAGCTTGAATTTACTGTCATGTCACTATCTGCAAAACTTGTCCTGCCGTCTCAAACTGGAACAAAAAGTATTAAATTCCATGCAGGTGAACTGGCCAACAGCGTGCGCTTGGTGATGAATGCAGTCTCCTGAAGCCTATTTCTCACTGAGCCACTTCTTAAGCATAAACACCATTCATTTAACTTTCCTGTGCACAAAGCTTGATACAGATGTACATTTGTACAAACTTACTTTCACTGTTGAATTTTTTCTTTTCCTTAGAGATAAGTCTTAGACTGATGCTCTGCTGAGTGTTATTACATCTACTCTTATGACCTGCTATAGCTGAGGGCAAGATATACTCTAACTTAATACTGTCTGACAGTATAAACTTTACAGGATATTTTGTTTCTGCAATATTAATGCCAAGACAATATCTAAGGAGGCTAATAACATACCAAAACAAATATATACTATTTGCTAAATAAAAATGTATATTACATTTGCACAAACTGTTTAGTGAGAAATATCTTCCTCCTCTTTTCCAGGTTATGTCTTACCAAGTCATCCATTCTGTAATGGAATTTTTTCCACAGCTGCAATTAAGTCTTAATGTGCTCTATTAGAGGACGAAGCACATATTTATATATTCTTGTTCTACGTTACAACAGTCCAGATTATCAAATCCAAATTAAGAAAACCTGGTCTATGCTGCCTGTATGCCACGTACATTCATTACTGATCCCTTGTTTTGAACAGCAAACATTTTGCATTTTTTTTTTTAAACACTCTAGTAACCTATTAGTTTGCCCCCTCAATGTTGTAAAATAATCTGTTCTTTTTCTGAAGTTTTCTTACAGCGGTGCAGTAAGAATCCAGTGTTTATTACTGCACTTAATGTACTCATGGTACCCCCATGAGTACAGTCCAGGCACTAACAGCGGCCAGATGTGCCTGACCTCAGTTCTGATGTACATTCCCCATAGGAACATAAATGTTTCTGAGCCCAACTCTGTCTTTAACAGAACACCACTGGGGGCACCTCAGAGCTTCACATCTGCATTTTACACTCTTCCACTGCAAACAGACTCTCTGAAGGGAGATGTTACAGCTTTGATTTGTCCCCTCCCACGCTTTGAGGCTCTTATTTTTAACTTTATTTGGATATTTTTAGAATGACAACAAAGAACAATTAACATCAGTGTCTAAACTGAAAATATTTGCTTTTCCAGCTGAGAGCAGACTTCAGTAATTAACCCGGTCTGAACACTTCAAGCTGTGACAGCTGGAGCGAAAGAGTGATGAGATTGCTTAGGGGTGAGGCAAAACAGGATGAGGCGAGGCATCATGATGCTTCATCTCACCTTCAAAGTGGCTTTTGTGCTGTCACATCTGCTTATATCAGCACCCAACGACTGCTGATTTGATCATAATTGCCCTAATTAGAAGTTAAATTAATACACCGAGTTCTTCAGTATCAATGCCACCTCAGCATCAAGGATGTGCATACAGAGCATTGCTGAGCAATACAGGTTAAATGAATAAAGAAGGTCACAGAGAAAAGGAAACTACTTGCAGCCTATTGTTCTGAAGATATCACATAGTTAGGACGACACTCAATATCCACTTATGCCCCAGGGCAAGCAGAAAGGGGAAACTTAAGGAACTCTAATGAGAGATATCCATCAGTTCTGAACAAAAATTACATTTCCTGTCATTGAAAATCTCATTTAGTTCAGACTTGCTTCCACTAAGGATTAAAACCCTTCAAAAGAACACTTTGTCTTTATAGGAAGATGGAAATAGCCTAAAATGCTCACAGTGAAAGTTGGTGTGCAAGAAGTGGATAATATGGTAAAATTAAATGGTTATCAAATATAATATACTTCAGCACGTAGTGGAAATATAAATGTGGTCACTGAAATTAATGATGAAAATGAAAAGAAAAAAATTAACAGTTTTTTTCATGAGAGATGTGCAAATCTTCCTAGAAGACAAAGTGTCACCAATTCCCTGTCCAGAAGTATTTTGCATATCCACCAAATGAGGAAATTTTTCATGTCCACAAAAGATGATAGGGAAGGAGACAGAGGAAACAGGCTCTCTGCACTTACTAAAGCATGATGCGTAGGATATTCATATAGCAGGGAACAGTGTAGTTACTCATCCTTCACTTTTCATGATTCAGATTAAAAGCTGTAATTCAGAACCAAGTAAAGACAAGACACACAAAATAAATAAAAACATGTCCATGTTCCCGCATTTTTTCTTCTGTGAAGAAGAAAAGCAAGAACTTGGCCTTAGTCAGTTGTAAAAAGAAGCTAACTAGTATGGCCAATGTCACGGTACTGGATATTGCTGAGAACTGACTTTTTCAAAATGTGAGAAAATTAAAACACACTTTTGCATTGACTGTCCTCATCTGACCATCTACCAACTATCTATGCTTGTACTGAAATCAGTCATCAAGATTTTGTGATACAGTCTCTGAAATAATCTTTTTGTTTCAGCTTATATGAAAGAACAAAGCTACACCACAGTCTGGGATAATGTTGCAAATTACACTGGACGAGATCTTCACCTGGTACAAACTCCAACAATTCCTGTGTCCCTGGTGTAATGGCAGTGATCTACCCTGCTTTATCTCATCAGCAACCAGAACACAGCTAGTTTGTGGCTGGTAGGTTATGTACAGCATTACATGAGTTAATGTAAAACTAGCAATATTAGGTATCAAACATCAGGGGCACCTGAACGACTCCTTTCAGATATCTCTTTCCAGCAACAGACACTGACTTCAACCTGGAGTCATCCCCTCCCCTAGATTCCATCTCCAGTGGCACTACTTTAGAAAGAATTAGGCAATAGTCAGAACTGCAAAATATTGCTCTGTTTTATTGCTCTGATGGCAAACATTCTTGATGTCTCTCAAGCAAGCACCAAAGTCAGAATTCTACAGAAAAATTGTTACAACTACAGAGTATGTTCCCTTCCAAAAAACTCAATAAAAAAGATGTATAACCTGCTCAAATAACTGATGCCCCCACATAAATAATATTTGAAAATATTTCAAGATATTCCAAGTGGGAACAGTGCCAAGCTATGACTACTGGCTCTTTGCAGCGGTGCCAAGCAACCTGGAGAACAGAAAAGCGTGCCATCATTTCCCATCACTGTTGTGTACTCTGTACTGCACACTAAGTGCACAAAGACATTGCTAAAGATTTCAGACAGGGATCGTCAGAATGAATGAATCCAGTATTTTGATTTGTTAGGCTGAAAAAGTAGGCTACCGCAGTAGCTCAAAAGCAGGAAAACTTAGAGCAAAAAATAGCAGTTATTCAAATGCTGAGTACATCTAGTAAATTATAATTGTCTCTGCCCTGCATGTTTGTATATTCAGTTCATTCTCCTATTGTAGCCCTTTGTCTTTTCCATTATGAAGGTTTTAATGAACTTACAGCTCAACAGAAGGAAAGGTAAGTACCCTACCTCAAAACAAACAGCCCAAGAAACCAACAAGATGCTGCCCAAGGGGCTCTATGGCCTCACGCCTCACTCACATCTATGACACACGTGTCACTCAAGAAGGTTATTCCAGAATGAAGTCTCCCCCTTGTGGATCTCTCTCAAAATAAAAGCTCAATCAAATACTTAATTGTAAAGCCTGAGCACCTTGCTTTACAGGTAAAGACTATCGGAGGCAATACGAACATGTAATCAAATTAAGAAAAGCATTCTTTGAGTTAACTCAGTGGGTTTGATCTCACCTCAGGCAAGAGGAGCTGTTTTGTCCTAAAATATCTCACAATTTTGTGCGAAATTCATTTCAAAGAAACTGAAAATCTCTTTCCCTGCCATCTCCACGTAGGGTAATTGTGAAAATTGGTTTAATGAACCCCCTCAAACATCAACCCAAAAACATCGGAAGTTTAACTATTTAGGTAAAATTCAAATTCCAAACCGTTTCCATCGAAGTGAACATAAAACACATCAAGACTTTCCCCCAGCCCTAGGTGGAAAAAGTTCCCGCTTTCATCTGAGAACAAGTTCTTGTGTCTCAGAAATTACGGAGCTACAGACTCTTTGCAGAATGACTTCCTCAAAGACTACATTAACTATGCCATTCTCTGATCTGCATTAATTTAAAGGGATCACAAAGATTTCTTTGCATATGATAATTCACATTATCATAAATTAAGAAAACATTGTGATCTCTTTCATTATCACGTTGGTCCTCGTGCTCTGCTATGGCATTTAAGCACAGCTCTAGGAACTCGTACATTTTGTCCATGAGATTGATTTTGATATTTTTTTTTTATTTTCTAAGAAGCGAAATGGCTTGAAATATTATTCAATTATGTATGTGACAAACTCATATTTTATTCGTAGTACCAATTGTTGAGTCGATACTGGGTAAAAAGCTTTTTAACTACTCAGAAAATGTTCTCATATTCATTTCAGAACAGTAATAGAATGGTTAAATATTTATTTCTTGCAAGTTTTTGGAATTATGCTATGTTTCCTACTTTCATTAACAGTCTCTTATTTGTATGCAGTAATTGCTTTAAAAATATTAGCACTGTAATTTCTTGCCATCACTGTGGTAAATCAGCAGAAAGTCTTACCCCCATGCCTCCCCACAGAAGAGCATAATTCTGCTTCCCTTGACACCAATACGAAACATCTTTAATTTTAGGATTACACTCAAAGAATTACTGAAAGATGCTCATTGGACAGTCTGGGACTCTTGTCCTTTCTAAGAGCAGATGCAAAAGCTTAGCAGTGCTACTTTGCCAAAGCGCCTCTGCAGGCAGTGACAGCTATCTCAAGTGCAAGGGCAGCTGCTTCATCTCCTTGACCCCTCAACAGCAGCCATCAGCAAACCATGCTTTCTGCTCCAAATATGAGAGTTTTTAAGATATAAGCATTAGGATATTACTAAGGGTATCACTGATCCATTTCAATCATCCATCAATAGTGACTGTGAGCTGCTCTTGGACTGTGACATGCTGTGGTGAGATGCCAAGAACCCCTCTCTGAACCTGGTGCTGTTTTAAACGTTCTTAAGAGTTCAATTTAACAAAAAAGAAGTCTGCAGACCTGAGCAGCAAAAGGCTGCAAAAGCTAAGAAAATGGATTCTGATCTCTGCTGCTCCATTCAGGGAACAAGGCTTGCAAAAATCATAAAGACAAAACACTACAAAACATCACAAATCTGACCAAGCGACAAGAAACTCCTGCAGAAAGACTCTTAAAGCCCATAAAAAGAATCTTCTGTATTTTAGTCATATTCTCAGACTGCCTGCTTATCTTGGTAGGACGGATGAGACTCACTGAATGTACAATAAAAAGAGGCAAATAACTGCTAATTACAGTATTGGAAGCTATATTTTAAAGTCATAGGTACTTTACTAAGTACTTTGATTTTCTGTGAAATGGTCTCTGTATGTGATCACACAGCTCTACTAAATGAGCTGTACTGCCAGAAGTGACAGACATTTTTGTAATATGTGACGTACAATGAGGTGAACAATTGTTAATTATTTTTCCTGAAGAGAAATGTCTGTATGACTGTATAATATGGCCTCTGTATGTGACGACATTCATGCTGTAACTCTGGATTAATAACTATCACTTAGCATATAGCTTCAACACACATACTTAACTCTCATTAAATGCAACCAAAGGGGTGTAACACCACAAACACTAAACTGGGTTGTCCTATTAAAGCACACTACGGGAACCAGAAAAATTCTTTCTAACGTTGTGAACATGTTTCAGCTGCTAGATCTGAGTTCAACATTTACTACTGCCAACTGTCAAGAGTACATGGACACTCACAAAGGATGAACTTTGTACAATGGTCGTTCAGCTCCTTGACAGACAGTACAAAGCTTCTATATGGGAAACTAAGGCAGCTGTTTTATGAAAAATCTACCATCCACTGTTATTTTACAGTCATCTCTTTGCCACCAAAATAACACGTACCATTGCTGAAGTCATTCTCCTCTCCTTACCTTGCCAAGCCTGTTTGTTGCCATACATCAAGTACTTTTTATCTCCTTCCAGACCTGCCATCTAAAGTATCACGTCCTCCCCACAGCCACCAAAGTTTATCATGCTCTCTTCTTGCAGTTCTCCTGATGTTCCTCAAATCTCTCTGACTCCCTCATTCGCTCTCACTTTGTGTTGGACTTTCATGCTGATTATTATTCAAGCTGTCTCCTCTGCAGTCTCAGCTGTCCCACCCCGCAAAAACACCTCCAAAACCTGTTCACCCTTTTTCATTCCTTGCAACCTCTCTCTTCCCCCTTCTCCCATCATCACTAATCCTGCTCCCTTCTTTTTCCAAGCTATTAATGCCTGTGATTTTTGAGTTCTCTATTTTTCATTCTGCCAGAAACTGAGGTACTCTGGAATTCTAAATCCATGTTAAATATCTGGGTCTTTTAAATTACCAAAACAGGTACACCTGTTAAGAGTCAAATCTGAGCTCTTCTCTTCACCATCATCTCCCCATGGTTATACAGAGTCTTCACTGCTCTGTGTACCACAGTGGCACAGCTCTCTGCATGATCTCATGCATTAAAACAAGACAAAGCATGAACACATCAAGGACTGTATGATCTTTTTTTTTTTTGAACCAGAGAAGTTATGTGGAAAAGTTATTAAAGCTTCAGCAGATTACGAGTGAGACATGAGCTACGTGAAATAAAATTTAGAAGTGGAGTATCTATGGGTTTAGGGCCGTACTACAATATATTAAATAGTCAGAGGAGCAGCTTTTCCCAAGCCACGGGGAAACATTAAAACTACCTTGGAAGATAATACACATAGAAGACTGATTTTAAATATATTTTAATGAAGAGTGTTTTAGAGACAGGAGAACCATTGGCTATGCCCATGGATGGCTTAAGAGCCCCACAGATGCCTTTTCAATGATTACTGCTTACAAACATCATGTGTATACATACCCACACCGCATCATGATGCTCATATTCAGGAAGGACAAAAGAATTACAGAGGATCACACTGTTGGCGTACACACATTAGGAAGCCCCATAGCCAGACTTGTTTTTTCTACAGCCAGCAGACATCACATTTGAGAACTTTCAAAGAACCATGTAAGAAAGCAAAAAACACCTAGAAGGGACCATCAGGAGCTATTTTTCCTGTGTTAAGAGTACTACAGATAACTCCTGCATAGAAAGTGAACCCAGAAGGAACAATAAAAATCCATGTACCCATGATCAAAGTCACTAATCCTCACACAGTACCTCTAAAATGAGGCCAGTAACCTGTTTGACACCACATCTTTCAGAAAGATATCAGGCTGGATGTCAAAACATGAGAAAGTTGGGAATCTTTGCTCATTTTTCTCATCCTTACTACTAGAAACCTTGCACACTAAACGTTATCTGGGAGTTTGGTAGAAAGGGATCCTGGTAGCTTCCACATAAATGCAAGAAACTGAACATTGATAAGTGGCAGAGGAATCTGCCTTCTGAGAAAATTACTGAATATCAAGTATCTCTTCAGTGGATGTGCCACCCTGCTCACTTTCTGTCATTAGGTCTGTCCTCTGAGATATCAAAGCTCCTTATGCCTACCTTCAGTAAATGGCTATCACAGCCTGACAACCCAGCCTTGTAATTCCTGCGTCAACGGGAGGAACATCATTTTGTTCACAATTAGAGGTGCCCCCAATTTCTAGAGCAGAAACCATGGCTGACAACTTCTGCTTCTCAGGAGAAGGATGAAAAGGTCATTTGTACAGGAAATACAGTTCTCTTCGGTTTCCCAAGACTGAATGAGCTAAGAATAAACACCTACCCATTGACTTTCCTTCGAGTAGCTAAACTTACTTTAACCCTTCCTTGATGCTAGAGGTAGCAGACCCACAGCATTCAGCACCAGAAACAAAACAATATCTCCTGCTGGGCAAGGGAGGAGAAAACCAATACCCCACAGATGCCCAACTGCTGGGCTGGACACAGGGCCAGGAGCCGGCAACAGAAGGCTGCGGAAGGCAGACCCAGCAGCGACGCTGCAGAGCACCCCGAGCGCGGCACAGCTAGGAGGAAGGTGAGCTCCGCGGTACGGGGTCGGGGTTCCCCCTGGGAGGCCGAGGCAGCGCCGGACCCACTCGGAGAGAACGGGTCCCCCGGCAGCGGCTCACCTTGTGCTCCAGGACGCTGATGTAACCCTCCAGGAGTCCAGCCCCGACGGGGAGCGCCGGGCGGTGCTGGCCACGTCCCGGCGGGCGGCTGGGCACCGCCGCCACCTGCTGCTGCTGCTGCTGCTGCTGCCGCCGCCGAGGCTCCGGGTGGCCCCCGCCGCCGCCTCCGATGCCGCCGTACATCAGCAACAAGCTGGTACACATGGTGGTGAGCGCCAAGCAGACGGCCAGCCCGTGGCGCTGCGGGGGGCAGAGAGAGGCGGCTGAGAGCCCCGGGGACAACGGCCGGCCGCGCTCCCGCTCCCCAAGTTTTACGCCGCGGGAGCCCCGGCAAAAGTGCGCCAGAGGGGGGAGGTGCCCCCTCGTCCCCGCACCGCCGCC